>CM030361.1:22858845-23290903 GCA_017893485.1 Hemerocallis citrina | reverse complement strand
AAAATAAAATAAAATTTCGCAATTGATTTCCGCACGCTCCAACAACAGAAATATAAATGTCGTGATTCAGCAATTTTCGCGATTGATTTCGCAATTTTCGCGATTGATTTCGCAATTTTGCAATTTTGTGGTTTTGGGATGAAGTTTAGGCGAGCGGTACATACTCGCCAAATCTGGCGAGTGAATATTAGAAATCTATTTTGGCAAGTGGTTTGGTTAGTCCCGTTGGAGCATTTTTTTGTTTTTATATTAGTTATTTTGGCTAAAATTGAAAGATGACTAGCATGGTTGGAGATGGTCTTAGGGGTTTTGAAATTCAAAATAAATTCAAGAGAAGGTGGAGAGTTTTCTCTGATGAAATTTGAATTTCAAATTAGATTTTTTGATATTCAAACTACATAAAGGGATGGGTGGGAGAACATAGTGCAGAAGCCTTCCTCTACAAGTTTAGCTAGGGGATGGACTAGTTTAGTGCGTTGGCTTAACTATGTATTTCTGTCTTACTATTCCATTTTTGAAACAGATAGATATATATTTATTATACTACTTGTTTCGTTAATAATTATTAATAAAGCGGTGACAATGCCATCTCTCTCTCTCCATCTCTCTCTCTCTCTCTCTCTCTCTATATATATATATATATATATATATATTATTATTATTATTATTATTAAGTGTCTCACGGACCTACTTCTTCATGAGGCATCAGATGGGATCGGCAGTGAGCAGAAGAAGAAGGCGCTGGCGAAGGAAATGGCAGAAGCTAATGAGCAAGACCTACTTCTTCATGAGGCCCTAGCTCGCAGTGGCCAGACCGAGAGTGATGAGAGAAGCTGTTCTTGGTAGCTTCTACCTTTGCTCGGATGCTTTTTGATGCTTTTGTTCACCCTATATGGGTTATTTTTTTTTGGTACCACTATCGGCCATTGATGTTTACAGCCTTGCTTTCTTTATTTTGAAACTTTAGATGTTTTTAACTCTAGACCAAGGGTTCAGGTTGCATACTGAACTGGCTTGGTCTACCTTTGTACTCTTAACTCTATTTTGATTTATATATCTTTTTGTGAAGTAGGGACTTACCCTACCTTTTCCCCTAAAAAAAAAGTGTCTCACGGACATTGTGCACAGAAGGGAAAAGTATGATATTTCTTTTTGCAATGTTTTTTGTTTTTGTTTTTGTATTTCGTATTGAAAATTGTACAAGGAAAGTAATTTAGTTTTGAGTTAAACATCATTTCTCCTGCCTTCCCTAACGCTGAAGTAATAATATGCAGCTTTTTATCTGTTCAATTATTTCAGGGACATTAGCCCCTCTTAAAATATGAAATCTTGATGACTTAGTAAACAATAATTAATTAATTAATCTACTAAAAGTTTGTCGTTAACGTAGCAACAGTCGTGCTCGTACATTCTCACAGCGACCAAGTAACTCCCCTTGGCCTTCCTTGTCACATGCCATACAAGTTGTTTCTCGTGTCAGTGTGTGTCACCAGGCCCACTTGTCATAACATATGATATCCAGCTGGCTTGAAAAAAAAAAAAAAAAAAAGGAATTATGTGCATAAAATAAACCAGTGAGTGAATCACCGCATAATGCATGGTCTCCTTAAAAAATGAGTAAAATGTGTAACGGGGTCTTGTTTAAGAGATCTAGTGATGAAAACCGCTCTGTTTTATTGACGAAACATGCACCATGATGCACTTCCCTTCCTTCGTCTTTTTATACTCAGAATATATGCAATATGCAATTCTTAATTTGAGCCAAAGTGGGATGACGGTCCATTGCAATTTGCAAAGACCCTACTGCAAAAAAAATTAAAATAAAAATTTTAAAAACTTTTTTTTAAAAAAATTTGCCACAAAGGTGGGTAGACTCGAAAGAATCTATGTCAGATGTGCCACATGTATATGTTCTTTCTACCTATGATTCCAAAAGTTTGGCCAAAATTATTTTCCTACCATCTTAAACTGGACCCCCGAAAAGAATATTGATTTGTCCACTTCGTATATGCGAACTCTGAGCGTCTAGACTTTCTCTTTCAGTATCTATACTAAATTACAACCACATAAAATCTCGAATATTAATGAGAAAGTTGGGGTTATCATTTGCAGACAATTTATAGTTTGTAGACAACCATTCAATCAACCATATCTCTACTACTATAATGGGAGAAGGCCTTAGTGTAATTTGTTCATATTCTAAACCCGTGCAACGCACGTATATCTCTATCTCTTCAGTCTTCATATATCTCTACATATATAATAGGAAAGGGGTGATGACTGATGAGTCTACAGTGTAACTCATTTTTTCTTTTTTTTCCCCAAAATTTCCCCCACGTACATTACACGTGTAAAATACTAGTATTTTTAATTGGGAGTTATATTAACCGTTCATTTACTTAACTGCTGTTAGTTACAATAATATCCTCAAAGTTTAAATTTATTTACAGCATAATTATTTACAAAAGTGTCACTCACATAAAATAAAAGTTGATGCCACTAAGTAAAGATTACGTGATGAGTAAAGTGGAATCTCGGGTTCGATGTCAAATTATGTCCTAGTATTTACTTTTTTGGAAAAAAAAATATTTTAGGACGTGCATTGCACGTGCAAATTACTGGTATTGTTAATGTGAATGTTCCTTTGATTTAGCATATCCTAGAGGCCCCTACTTTCGTTTATCCTAAGCTGTCTTTATCTCTTTTTTTTTTTCTTTTTTTTTAGGTGTGATAAAGAGTTCACACTGAATTAAATAAGAGAATAATCCTACAATTCTCTCAATAAAACACACGAAAAATTACAGATTCCGGACATGAAACACTGATAAAAGTAAAACAATATCAAAGCAGGTAGTTCAACTCAAAAAGAATCAAGCAGGAAGTCCCAGGAAGCAACAACACCAGCGCATGAAACAAATCTTCCTCTAAATCATCTCTCAGCAAACTAATACAATCATAGAAGGAGAATTTGCAAGAAGAGAGGCAATGGTATTTGTATAAATCCATTTTGGACTTTCTTTTTTGGAGAGGGATTTCCAAAACCAGAAACACAAGGAATAATCGATCTGAAATCATGCTGAAAATGACAAGCTTGTATCCGCATCCAAGTCAATTTTGATTCAGAAAATTGCCACCAGAGGGAAGAGATAGCAGTGAACACATTGTTTACGGAGTAGTATCCTATTGAGTCAGATTTTAAACATCATCAGCTATTTGCAGAAAGAAAATGCACATAATAACCAATGGCACATTTTGGACATGGTCGTTCATTTACTCAATAGGATAAGTTTTTTTGTTTTTTTAACAACTTGTAGTCATTTCAATTTTATCACAACAACAACTTCCCCATCTCTACAAAACAAACTTTACATGCAAAACTAGATGCAACAGTTTATTGTATGCATCCTTCTGAAACAATCAAGTGAGATTAGCATATTAGCTGAGAGAGCAATGTATCCTTGCTGGTGAGAACACAACAGTTAATGGAGCATGATCAGAAAGTGAGTAGTCTTCAGGCCACATTCCTTTCTCCACTTCCGGGGGGAAGAGAGCTGCCCTCTTCACATTAAAACCGAAAGCTAGCTCTTTTTCTTCCATGCCCTTTCGCTGGACTGACAGCTCATTACAACCCTCTTCCTTGAGTTTTTTCGCTGACAATTTAGGACACCAAATTCGTTGCTGCAAAAAAAGCATTCAATCTCGTAACAAAATTGTGATGAAGCGTGAAAACAATTAACGGATTATCTATAATAAGTAACTAAAGTTGCCACATGCAGGTGGATTCAATTAACATAGAGTAGAGATGAAATATGATCATTTAGTTAATAACCTAATAAAATGTATTAATCATTTTTTAATTTTTTTGTAAACATTTTAGCACAAACATTCCATTTGCCTACAATATTTTATAAAAAAATAACCTGAATTGAAAAGATAAAATTTTGACAATTTAGCTTTTGTTTCTTACTTGCATTTTAACTGCCAATTATTCTCAAACTGCAGTTCTGCTTTAATTATTTTACTAATTATTATAAGAATGTTTTGTTTTTCTATAAAAAAAATCAAATCAGCACCATTTTTTTTTGAGAAAGGAAACTGATAATAATATTAATATCAATTTTATATGTTATCTTACCAGAAATACTTTGTAGTCAACAACACCATCTCCGTCGGTGTCAACATGGGCCCACAACTCCTCTAACTCTTGAGGACTGTGGCACTGGAAATTGCCAGTTATTCCTAACTGTGTCCAGTAAACATTAGAAATACAATTTTAATAACAATCTTTCACAATCTTTAGAACACGAGAAAACAAGTACATTCATACCTGACAGAGTGCCTGGCAGAAACCCGAATAGGTTATGTAATCACCAGGACTGTCTGCTGCTTTAAGGAAGGCAAATGCATTTTTATCTGAAAGGGAAGCTTCACAAAGCAAATACTGAAATGAAAAGATAAATATAAAACAGTTAGATTGATCGTGCATCAAAAAGAGAGTTCAAAGGTAGAGATGGTTATTAAAAAAGGACCATACTTCTGAGAAGGATAAGAATGTTTCAACATGCGTGTAGAGATCATGCAGAAATGGTTTGAACACATACCATTTACACAATTGCACTTTAATTGAAGATAATGGAGCATGCATGCTTATCTAGTTTTTTTTATTTTATTTTTTTTATATATCAGAAAAAGGTAGGATAGCATGTTTTATCTTGTTATTCCATATATAGTTAAAAGATTAATTAGAAAATATGACGTGTATGAGAAAAAAAAGAACAGCTAAGAGCATCCACAGTCATTTGAGGTTAAAAAATGGCAAAATGCATATTTTACCTTTCCATTTCAACGAAATGCTGCAGTCGTCAAAAGGCAAAAAATGCATATTTACGCTCAAAAATGAAACACACGAAAATCGTCTGTGATTAAAAAAACAATTTATATCGCCAGAAACTGAGAAAATATTAATAAAATATACGGGATGTTTCGTCCCAAAAGGAAAAAAAAATGCAGAATAACTGGACGATGTTTCGTCCGGGTTTTAAGGTTTTTTTCAAAAACAATTTTAAAAATTGCAAAAAAAAATAATAATTGCACCCAGTAATCAATGATGGTCATTTGCAAAAAAAAATATTTTAAAGGGAATGGGACCCGAATGGCCTGGATGAAACATCTTGTTTCGTCCAGCCATTATTCTTCTTTTCTTTTTATGGGTTTTTTTCTTTGTTTTTTAATTTTTTTTTTGCTTCGGACGAAACATGTTTCGTCAGATTATTTAAAAATATATTTAAACAATCCAGACGAAACATGATGCTTCGTCACGCATAATATGCATTTTGCTATATCTATTGCTATTTTTACCTTTCTACTGTAGCGAAATGGCAAAAAAATGGCAAAATAACTCACGAGTGTGTCGGCTGTGGCTAAAAATGCATAAAATGGCATTAAACGAGTGTGGGTGCTCTTAGGCGTCTCTCCAAACTAAGACGAAAGGTCTCACCTTGACGATCCCAAGCACAGCTTCATTCCAGCTAGTCTTCAAGGGCTTAGGATTCTTATCTGGGTTGCGAAGCCATATGAAGTCAACTCCACATATATTTCCACGGTGATTGCGATGGCTAACCCACTGAGAAACAACAAAAAATGAAATCTTAGAGAAAAGGTTAGTTCAAAAATGTATACTAATATGCCATACATGTGAAGGTGAGTCATTACTTTGTGGGCATCTGCATCACTGTCGGTATACTGATGGGCAGTATCATATGACGAAACAAAACCCTGAGACCTAAGAAATTTGTAAACATGCCCTCGTTTACTTCCATTCCAATCACTGCAGAAAAGAAAACGTTCAGGTAATCTAGTAACACTCAATTAACACAGAACAGAATGGGAACTAATTAGAGGAGCTACTGACCCACATAGTATGACAGTCATATGATCAAGTTTGTTCTCTTTCTGATAAGATTCTACATACTGAAGGATTTTGTATACCTACGAACAAAAAATGAATCAAGAAGGACAAACAAAGATTTATATTTTATTAGATGAAAAAGAAAACTGGTAACCAACCTGGAGCAGACGAACTATACAAAATCTGTAATTATGTGGAAACAAGAGATGGGTGTTCACGATAAGAAATTGTTGATGAAAATTGTTTGAATTTTGCAAAAAGGGACCAACATATTCAACATGTAGTAACTGAGCAACTCGGTCTCCAAAGTCATTCAAGAGCAAATCCCTATAGTTTAGAACCCTGAAGTAATCCTTGTGTACAGCAGTCAGAAGACCTGTAAACGATAAAGACGCAATTTGCTATTAGGGACACAGAAGAAGTCAGCATTCATTTGTTATAGTGTAATATTAATCTTTATAATGTGATATTAATCATCAAAATGTTCACTCTGATACTTTAGCAAGACTGGAGTAGTCAGATTAATTAAATACAATAGTGAAGAAGTCAAAAAGTATTTCTAACTAGCAAGACAGAATTAGCTATAGATTCAGAGAGTCATCATCATATTAAGACTGAATTATAAGAAACTGTACCAAGATGTCCAATTTATTAGAAAGTATTTAAGTCAAAGTTATCCGAAAGCTACTAGTTTTTTACTATCTGGTTATATCCAATGAAACTGGAATTTCTCAATGCAATAATAACATATCAATATATTTGCATTTCTGATACACTGACTTTATCGTTTAGTACTGCTGCCAGCAAGGTTTCTTTTTTATATAAAAAAAGAGGCTAAAAACATGTTGTCGGTGAGTTAAGGACCAAAATGACATACATGAATTAAAATATAGGGAGATTCCATTGCGCTTGTCTATATTTTGTGTTCACTGGATACAGGAGCTGTTAACAAGAATTGGTGATTGCATTACATACAATAAGATTATAGGAGTAAATTGGTCATTAAGACAATTACCCATATCCTTGAATCTGGTATAGATGCAAAGTCACAGTCCATCCGGGAAATCTGACTTGGCGGTTACAACTTAGCAGTCTTAAAGCCTACTTGACATGAAAATTACGTGGCTAATTTCAGTATAACACAATATAAGTCTATATAGGGGTGCTAACCCCGTAATCTACGTATGTCGTCCTTTCTTGTTTCAATCTGATCTATTGAAGTACATATTGACTTGAGTATTAAAGGAGTTTTAAGAAGAGTAATGCTAGAGCCACTACCAATTTCACTACATTTCTCTTCACTACCTTAGGTGGCACACTCTAATAGGTAGAGGAAGATAGAGTAGGTGGGAGAACTCTCCAATAGGAGTATGCCACCTAAGGTAGTGAAGAGAATGGTAGTGAAATTGGTAGTGGCTGAAGCATTACTCTTTTAAGAATGGAAGTCGGCTCCGTCTACCTGTAATAAAAAATAAAAAAAAGATAAAAAAAGGGCTTCAGTTGAGAAATAAGAAGTCTGATTGGACTAATGTGCTACACATACTTATACCCATTCAAGCTTTCTTACTCATGTTTCCTTCTCATTGTCTAAAATGTGTAAAGCATTTTATTGACAGTAACATACAGCCAGAAGGGATGAGTACAAACATCTTAGAAAATCATCTACGTTTCTCCTAATCAGAACACGGACACACTACCTAACGCATAGAATGTACACATAGATCTGTCATAAACATGATCATAAACAAAAGGTAAACACTATGACGACGACAATTTCCAAAGTTGTTGCACAAATCGCATTAGCTTGAGGGTTTGTTTGGGATTGGAGTTAAGGTATGATAATTGGAGTTTATATCATAACTTTTGACTGTTTCGGGCCTTCTTTGGAGTTGAGTCAATTAAAGTTGAGATAACTGGAGTTATCCAATATCCAATCAGTCCTAGTTTATCTTAACTATGGGTTACCATACACTAGCTAAAACACAAAATAAAGTCTTTCTTTAAGTTCGAGGTACCAAAGTTACCATACTTGTATCTCCAATTTAGAAACAACTTTAGTTATCCTAATTTGTTCCCAAAACAGACCGCAAAAAACTTAGTCAGTTACCAAATTAATACATAAATCAACAAAATACAACTCCTCAATACAAATTTTTTTTAATAATCTATAACAGCATAAAAATACAAAGTATACAATTTGTAATTCAAAGACATACCATCGCCTCGGTTGTTGGTTCTGGCAAGCTTCAAACTGCTATAACCGGCATCCCCTAGCCTCTTCTCGTACATATCTACCAGTTCTTCATTCCCCAACCACACCTCCTATGTTCACAAAAATCAAAATCAAACCCCAAAATATTTATACGGGCTCAAATCAAAATTTACTGGTTTAGCGAATCAAAACCTGCAGACATATAATCGATGAGGGTTCGACGAGCAACCGATCAATGATGCTCTGGTTTCTGCTCAACCAGTCAGCCCTGTACTTGCTCTCCCTACAACTCTGATCCTAAAACAAAATAACAAAACTTAATCAATACAAATTAATTAAAATTAAAATTTTAAATTAAAAAAAACCCAATATTTATTTTTCAAACCTCCACCTCTTTATCCAATCTCTTGTAAATGGGCGCAAGTATATTGAATGTTGTGCATGAAACGCAGGGATCAGAACTGCTGTTCCTCATCAAACCCAAACCTCTCTTTGTGATCCCAAAACTATCATTGCGGTCCTTCCTCTAAATAGAGACAAAAGGGTTCATCAGAATCTCAACAAAGGCAACAAATGTACAAAAAGCAAACCAAAGAATAAGGGAATAATAGTTACCATTGCAAAAGGAAGAAGAAGAAGATTGAATCTTTTTTGTGGTTGATAGGATAATTTTTGATGGTTTATGGGATTTTGGGGAAAATGGGAAATGGGTATTGGGAATTTATAGAGGAGGAGATAGGAGACAACTGGGAAAACCGCATACAAAAAACAGCTGTGGAATTTGTTGTTTTTTTCCTGAAATTTTTACAGCTTGCTGTTGTATTTATATTTGTATTTGTTGTTTATTTTTTTATGGTAATGCTTAATATGCCTATTTTTTATCCAGCAACGTATTTGAGACGTTGGATTTATTTTTAGCTAAATTATAGTAAGTAAATTTTAGTATGCTGTACTTTATTATTTCTTAAAAGAAACAGGTTGTACTTTCTTCATAATCATGTCAGTTAAGTGCCCAATAATTCTCCTTTTAAAAAAGGGAAAATTTTCGGTAAACCCATCCCACATTTTGTGGGTTTGTAGAAAACTCACACCACCATTCCTTTTGCAGTTTCTCGTACTTAGTTCAAAATGATTGTTTATTTTTTTCTTAAATTACTTACCGTTATAGTGTTTTTAATAATTAAAATTTTATATAATGATGAACAAAATTTTAAAATATTTTTTGAGCTTTGTTTTTTTGAGGAAATGATCCGATAACGATTTTTTTAAAAAAAATTAAATTCAACCCCCCCCCCCCCCCCCCCCCCCCCCCCCAAATTTAAAAAAATTGAAATGGATTTTGTATCACTTAACATAGTGTTATATGGTCTGAACACCTTAAATTTAACGAAAAAAATACTCAGATTGTAAACTACAACTACTTTAGGAAGATAATATAGCACACCTCAAAAAAAATTGGGTGAGTTTTTTTATAAAATCGTAAAAAGTGTGGTGGGTTTACTTAAATTTTTTTTATAAAAAAAACAAAATACCCAATAATTTATATATTTCGTTTTGAGAAATACCCAACAATCTCTACTACTATAATGGGAGAGCACCTTAGTGTAATTTGTCCTCAACCCAAATAATTACCAAACTAAACCACTTTCGAAATTATTTACCAAACTGGTCCACTTTCGAAAATATTTACCGAACTGGTCCATAACAATTTTTCTTTTTACCTTCTCATTATCTCTTCAATTTTTTTCACGTGCACAGCACGTGAGTAGAATATAAAAAAATTGTTCGAACGTGCATTGCACGTGTATTTACTAGTGTATGTTAATTGGCTAGATTTACTTACCTAAACTATTTGCCCATGTTAATTTTTACGTTGAAATCAAGTACAACGATTAAAATATTGGATAACTGTGGGGTAACAAATACTAGTTGCTTATTATTATATTAATTTATGGAGAAATGATCTAATGGAAAATGTGTGAAGATGCTAACGTGGAATATATCTATTGATTAAAGCTATCACAGTTTATTTCAAATTTTCTCTACTACTATAATGGGAGAGCACCTTAGCGTAATTTGTCCTCAACCCAAATAATTAACAAACTGAACCACTTTCGAAATTATTTACCAAAATGGTCCACTTTCGAAAATATTGACCGAACTGGTCCATAACAATTTTTCTTTTTACCTTCTCATTATTCCTTCAATTTTTTCCACGTGCACAGCACGTGAGTAGAATATAAAAAAATTGTTTGAACGTGCATTGCACGTGTATTTACTAGTGTATGTTAATTGGCTAGATTTACTTACCTAAACTATTTGCCCATGTTAATTTTTACGTTGAAATCAAGTACAACAATTAAAATATTGGATAACTGTGGAGTAACAAATACTAGTTGCTTATTATTATATTAATTTATGGAGAAATGATCTAATGGAAAATGTGTGAAGATGCTAACGTGGAATATATCTATTGATTAAAGCTCTCACAGTTTATTTCAAATTTATGTGATTGAGATATTTTATTAATTCTGGCATGCATCTTAATTTGTGTCGCATTTTGATCCTCTGAATTTTTTTAATTTTTTTTATTCACTGATAATCTCAACATAACATAAAATTAATGTTACCTTAACATGATTTGTGCATCACTATCAGCAACTTGCTCATTTAGTAAATAAGCAATTGATGATGTGACACGATGTGATTGAAATTTTTTTAAAAGGGTTAGTTGTCCAATGTATCACGATCATTTGTTCATTTACTGAATAAGCAAGTTGCTCATATCCCTTTTACCAATATATATATATATATATATATATATATATATATATATATATATATATATATATACACACACACACACATTGGACAACTAATCATTTTAAGAATTTTCAATCACATATATGTCACATTATTATGTTTATTTACTAAATGAGCAAGTTGCTCGTACGGTCGTACCTTTTTTTCCCTTGTTTAAAATATGTATAAAACACATGATAAGTTGCATATTTTAATTATGTACATTGAGATTTAATCATGTATCATGTGAAAAGATCACAAATCTCTTGTAATTATTATCCTTAACAGTACTACTAATCTTTCTATGTGAAATCAAACTATCTAAAACTCCGGATCCTCTAATCTCAAATCTCATATAGCAGCTAAAACTCACCTTAACTTAATTATACTTATCCTCAAGGTTGTATTAGGAGTGAGCATCGGTCGGTATCCGACCTAATATGCACCATCCATCACCGATCCAAAGAAGATTTGTTTTTTTAATTTTTCATCCGCAACCAATCCGAGACTTAATTGGATCGATTTTCATCCAAGTCGATTAAGCTTGGTTTGGATTGAATTGGATAATTGGTTTGGCGTGCTACTTTTCACCTACAACATCATTCACAATTTCGTTGAAATTTAAAAGATCAACTTCTATCGATCTTAAGAAACAACCTGCTAGCAACCTGTTAATTATTGTTAAGAAAATAAATTTAAAATAAAGATTTATAAAATCAGTAGTCGCTAATGAATTTTACACTAATTGTTTGAGATGATGATATTTAAATGGGTGAGATACACTGCTTGTTCATCTGCATACTTCTATAACCTTAGGGGGCGTTTGGTACGCGGTAATGTATAAGGGAATGTAGGATTACCCTCTTGATTACCTGGTTTGGTAAGATATAGGTATAATTTTGTAAATAATTTTAAATTTCCAGGGTTATCAAAATAATTAGTTTGGAAGGATAAACATTCCCCTTGAAAAGGGTGGGATTTGTGGATTCCTCCACATAAAAAATGAGTGAGATTATTGCATACCCAAAATACCCTCCAGATTTTTGGCTTATCATATAACCCGCTCTTGTTCCCAATTCTCAAACGCCATTCAAAACCCCATTTCCGTTTGTAGAACCCTTCCCTCATCGTCATCAGTCAGAAATATTTCACCTGCATTACATGGAAAGTCCATGGATCGGATCGAACATACAAAAGGTAGTGGATATCAACAACAACAAAAAAATGTAATTTCCTGTGTTTTGAAACTGAACATGTTTACAAACAAATTTCTAGGGATTTTAGCATTGAAAAAGCAACTATTACCGATGGCATCCAAAATTCAAATGCTATCAAGCAAAAGAGAATGCCACCCTCCATGATATTACTTCAGAAGAAGAATCAATAGTTGTTAACATGTAGTGGGAACCAAAGTGGAATACATCGCTATAGATCTATTAATTCGTACGAATTAGTCGATTTGTTAATTTTTTTTAGTGGGAACCAAAGTGGAATACATCGCTATAGTTTAATCATAGTGTAATTTTTTTTAGTAATCTATTTGTTAATTTACTAAAGTTTTATAAGATATATATCAGTATTGCTTTTGCACATGCATGCATATACATCAATTACTAAATTAGATAACTTTTATATTTATTTATTTTTAAATAAAGCCAAAAGAGTATTTTCGGTAATGTCTACTATAGAGATGGATTGATGGGAATGAATTGTTCTATACCAAACACGGTAATAAAGTATTCCCAGGCATGTAATGTCGTATACCAAACACAGTATTGCAACATTCTCGGGAATCTTCATTCCCACCCTCATATTCCTGGGAATCCACTAATTCCTGGGAATTCTCCAATCCGCGTACCAAACGCCCCCTTAGTTAAATCTCATTAAAGTGTTAGGTTTTGTGAGAAATTAACAATTGGAAAATTATGGTTTATCTCTAGATCTAAGTTGCTTGAGATATTCACCCTAGGTATCAAAATTGGAATACCTAGACTGCTATCACAAACCAGTATTTATTCCTAAATACTGGTTTGGGTATCGGGTTATAAGTCCACAAATCCGCGTTCCAATATCCAATCAATTGTACGTTCATTACACGTGTTACACATATGCACGTGCTATATTTATATAGAGAGAATATACCAATATATCCAACATAAAGGAACATCAATAATCATAGCTAAATGAATTTCAGGTACAATAAAAAAGATTAGAAAACAATTTATGCTTGACTTGATTCAAGTAACTACTAAATGTTACATCATCTTCATGATTCTATTAAGCCGTGCCACACTGTAAATCAAGTATTTCTCCACAACATAACACATATTAATATGGAGAATCAAAACATAGGTAAAACAACTGCTCGGTTTGGATTAAAGAATTTAAAGGAGACTGTTTGTATCGCAAAGAAAATGAGAAATGACTGTTAGTATATTCAAAAAATTAAAGGAGAACTATATTTTTTATGGACTAATGCATAGAGGTACGATCGGTTTGATTTCATCGGTTGTTTAAAAACTCCATTCAACAACCGAACCGGTCCAGTTGGTTATTGAAGATCAAGAACTGGACCAACCCAAATCTCCGATTGGTTCAGTTAAAAACCAGTCGGTTTGAATAGTAGTTGTCCACCCTTATGTTGTATACATGCAAGTTAAGCTCCCCCTCTCCCTTCACATGAAGAGAGTACAGTTGGCGAGATGTCAATTAATCTCTCAAAAAATAATTGATTGACTCAAAAACCCTGAAGTCAAGCTAACAGTACAACTTCTAACATCTTTACATGGCTGGAGTCGCCCGACTCTATCCGATTACATCAACAACAAAAAAACTTCTAACACCTTTATGTACGCATACAGAATAAGTCATAAAAAAACTTCTAACACCTTTATGTACGCATACAGAATAAGTCATAGGTAAAACTTTTACCAAGTCCTTTATACATGATCTCTCCTCGATCATTTATCAATAGCTCCGTAGCGAAATTGTGTAGTTGTCATGAATCCTATCTCGCGATCCTTGTCACATCCACACCCCTTCGTGTGCGGACAAAATTTCATCATCATCCATATAAAACCAAGCTTCATCAAAATCTCTTCGATACGCGCACAAATACTACTAAGTGAAAAGTAGATTCTGTGGCTTACAATATATGATGATTGGGACAACAATTTCATTATGTTTAGCATACTCTGGATTAGGCAAAGGAGCAATGCTTTAGAAATGCTTGGCGGCTTAAGGTGCCCAAGTGATGCTACTGTTTCTTAAAATATCATTAAGGAGTTTGAATTCCAGATGTAGCGTTAGAAGTAGTCTCCAGGAGTTAACTGTATATTTGTAGTTATCGTGTAGCTTTGTATTCTGTCATTCTTGGCTGGCAAACTAACATTTGCAGTTTTCATGCAGCTTTGTCGGTACTGGCCAGTTCACTTAAAATTTCACAACATTTTCTCAGTATGTTTGTTAGAAATTAAGAAGAGAATAATAAGAAGCATCTTGATATTTGATTCCATTTGTTTCAGGATTTTATTTGCACTAATGACAGTTATCAAGAGGCTTGGAGATGCTTTCGTTTCATGGTAAACAAAACTTCCTTGCACGTGGGTCCTTCAGATTTTTTTTTCTTTTTTTTTTCTTGTTTGTCACTATGAGAATAACAATACTCGAGTAATTTTTACAAAAAATTGAGAAGTATTGTACTTGTCCAATTCAATTGATAAGTGTCAGAATACACATCAATTCTTGATTGTCCAAAAAAATTTAAGATGCATCTTGTTATTTTAGAGTAATCTCGATCTAAGAGTACAAATATATATTAATCTGTAAGATGCTAACCTGATTATGAGACACTACTCATAGTGCATTTGTACTCAATTACTTAAGAAGAATTGTGCATTTGTAAAATATTATTCTCATAGTGCATTTGCTTCTCCAATTTAATTGTGCATTTAATATGTTATTCTCATAGTGTTACAAATAATTAAGCTCTAATTTTTTAATTTTCTTAGTGGATTCTATTATAACAGTTTTTCGAGAGTCAGAATTTTTTCTACTTTCTAGTGCAGTGAGTTGATTGCATATATTCTGCAGGTACGTGTGGACCATTACCAATTGTGCTGTGTGTGAGTCAAATATGGGTTGGCTATTAATTGCAACTAAGAAGAACCTACTGCCAAGATCTTTCTGGGGGATCCGTAGTTCTCAAGTATCTGATGATACCTCGAACATTGAAAGAGATGGAAGATGAAATTTGAAAAATCATGTTTACTGTTCTATATTATCCAGAGTATGTACGAGTCATCATATAATTGTAATAAATCAAAATTTTCCCTGGATTTGGTGGACTAAACAAATTAGTTTGTTTCGAGGAATATTAAGGGTGTGCATCATAATTATATCTATGTTTAATTTTGCAAATCTATTGTCTGTAGAAATCAAAAGTAAGACATTATGAAAACATTGAGGAATCTATACTGTTCAAATGGACTGGTTTTGAAGAATATATGTGCAGGGTTATACTTGGAAGTAGTTACTGACACCGGTGATGCCTACCATGCTTTCGGATGAGATAACAATATGTATTGCTCTCTGCAACCATCTTAATTCGCCGATGATCATGGTTTTAGCCTTCTGTCATTGTTTATTCATGTGTTGTGTCAATAGTTGTTCGAAATCCAAATTGGACGGTTCATTTTCTCATTTTTTTTTTCTTTTTCTTTGTAAAGTAAGAGAAATATAGGATGGACTTTCTGATATTCCAATTGAACGATTTTGTATGGTAAACTTCTGTTGCAAAATAAAGAAATGTTCATTTGATACAATTTTTTTATAAGGTATTCACAAATAATATTCAATATAACTAAGTCATTGGAGAGTTCTCTTTTTCAAAATTTCTATCTAAACCCATACATTTCAATAATCTATATCGATTATAAAAGCCACAATAAAAAAATATATGTCAGGAGACGATCTTAGTCGTTCATATATTGTATTGATCAGACGATTAAAGGCTGAGATTAAATAAAATGGCTACTGTATTCGACCTGTTAAACATGCCATGCCATATCCGTAATTTCTCGATAACCATGCTTTAAAATGACAATAAATCAACGGCCTTGCTTTTCTCACAAAAAATATGAAGAATTTGATAGACGGACCAAGAAATGCATTGGATATGAGTATACGTTTTTGATCAAATCACAAGATGTTCAATATGGAAGAACAACTACAAGAATATTGATAGGATGCAAAACTAAAAAGGATGAACAAGAAATTACAAGTAATTTTAAGCTCAAGAAAGTTAAAGTCGAAAGTGATGATTGATCATATAAAAAATACGATGAGATTAGTTTAGGATTTACTAATTTGTTTTTTTTAATAATTTTTTTTAATATTAGTTTTAAGTTCAAGAAAGTTAAAGTAAAAAATTATGATATATCTTATGAAAAATACAATGATTATATCTTTATGTTTTGGATGAAACCATTACGCATATCTCTCTCTCTCACATCATTCGAAATTTGATCCATTTGTGCTTTTTTTATTGGAATTTTTGTAGAATTGATTAAACTTGGATTCTTGATGCTTGCTTCAAATCTGATTTTGATAAGCTTGTTGTCGTTGGAGTAATTTTGAAATTCATGGTTTGCGTTTTAAGATGATTGACTTAGTTGAATTTGTAGTTTGAAGAATACGGGTGTGCTAAATGCAAATATGTTTAGATAAAATTTTCATCATTTATGTGCACCAAGTCACGTGCACTTGGTGCACGGTAAATTCCAACTAGTATATATATATAGGGGAAAAGGGGTATGAGCAACTTGCTCATTTAGTAAATAAGCAATTGATGATGTGGCATGCATGTGATTGGAAAATTCTCAAAAGGTTAGTTGTCCAATGTATCACATGCATACCACATAATCAATTGCTCATTTAGTAAATGAGCAAGTTGCTCATATCCCTTTTACCCATATATATATATATATATATATATATATATATATATATATATATATATATATACACACACACACACACACACACATTGGACAACTAATCATTTTAAGAATTTTCAATCACATATATGTCACATTATTAATTGTTTATTTACTAAATGAGCAAGTTGCTCGTACGGTCGTACCCCTTTTCCCCTTGTTTAAAATATGTATAAAACACATGATAAGTTGCATATTTTAAATATGTACATTGAGATTTAATCATGTATCATGTGAAAAGATCACAAATCTCTTGTAATTATTATCCTTAACAGTACTACTAATCTTTCTATGTGAAATCAAACTATCTAAAACTCCGGATCCTCTAATCTCAAATCTCATATAGCAGCTAAAACTCACCTTAACTTAATTATACTTATCCTCAAGGTTGTATTAGGAGTGAGCATCGGTCGGTATCCGACCTAATATGCACCATCCATCACCGATCCAAAGAAGATTTGTTTTTTTAATTTTTCATCCGCAACCAATCCGAGACTTAATTGGATCGATTTTCATCCAAGTCGATTAAGCTTGGTTTGGATTGAATTGGATAATTGGTTTGGCGTGCTACTTTTCACCTACAACATCATTCACAATTTCGTTGAAATTTAAAAGATCAACTTCTATCGATCTTAAGAAACAACTTGCTAGCAACCTGTTAATTATTGTTAAGAAAATAAATTTAAAATAAAGATTTATAAAATCAGTAGTCGCTAATGAATTTTACACTAATTGTTTGAGATGATGATATTTAAATGGGTGAGATACACTGCTTGTTCATCTGCATACTTCTGTAACCTTAGTTAAATCTCATTAAAGGAACATCAATAATCATAGCTAAATGAATTTCAGGTACAATAAAAAAGATTAGAAAACAATTTATGCTTGACTTGATTTAAGTAACTACTAAATGTTACATCATCTTCATGATTCTATTAAGCCGTGCCACACTGTAAATCAAGTATTTCTCCACAACATAACACATATTAATATGGAGAATCAAAACATAGGTAAAACAACTACTCGGTTTGGATTAAAGAATTTAAAGGAGACTGTTTGTATCGCAAAGAAAATGAGAAATGACTGTTTATATATTCAAAAAATTAAAGGAGAACTATATTTTTTATGGACTAATGCATAGAGGTACGATAGGTTTGATTTCATCGGTTGTTTAAAAACTCCATTCAACAACCGAACCAGTCCAGTTGGTTATTGAAGATCAAGAACTGGACCAACCCAAATCTCCGATTGGTTCAGTTAAAAACCAGTCGGTTCGAATAGTAGTTGTCCACCCTTATGTTGTATACATGCAAGTTAAGCTCCCCCTCTCCCTTCACATGAAGAGAGTACAGTTGGCGAGATGTCAATTAATCTCTCAAAAAATAATTGATTGACTCAAAAACCCTGAAGTCAAACTAACAATACAACTTCTAACATCTTTACATGGCTGGAGTCGCCCGGCTCTATCCGATTACATCAACAACAAAAAAACTTCTGACACCTTTATGTACGCATACAGAATAAGTCATAAAAAAATTTCTAACACCTTTATGTACGCATACAGAATAAGTCATAGGTAAAACTTTTACCAAGTCCTTTATACATGATCTCTCCTCGATCATTTATCAATAGCTCCGTAGCGAAATTGTGTAGTTGTCATGAGTCCTATCTCGCGATCCTTGTCACATCCACACCCCTTCATGTGCGGACAAAATTTCATCATCATCCATATAAAACCAAGCTTCATCAAAATCTCTTCGATACGCGCACACTATCCAGTATCCACACATTAAACAAATGCCCGTGACTGAGAAACCACTTCAGTGCCGTTGTTGATTCACTACTAGCACAATTTGTTCAAACGATGTGAAAAATAAATAGATCTAATTTTGGATAATCAAGCTTTTGTAACAATCGGCCTTGTACATTATTGCATAATCTGCGTAACCTTTTCGAAAACGAAAAATATCATGCCAGCCTGTGTGGTTCATATGCTACAAAGTGAAAAGTTTATTGTTGAAACTATTTTTAACAGAACGAAAACACTTTAGAGATGAAATTGACAATTCTTCGAGTTTAAACCACATAAGAGCATTCGCTATCTGTTGCTAAAGAAATATGCATATTTAGCAATAGAAATAGAAAAAAAATGGGGAGCGCTGCTATTGTTGTTGCCAAATTTAACAATCGCCAATGAATAAAAGAATAAGATGGACGATAATCATCCGTCTGCTCCCATTTTCCTTTTTTTTTTTTTTTCTTTTATGGCATTTTTATAATTAAAGAATGACATTTTAGTAATATTTGTGTAGTCCAAAATGGGGAGAAGTTGGCGGACAAATGAAGATCATCCGTTCGAGATTTTTTGATTTTTTTAATGGCAGTCTCGTAATATTTCAACAGCAATTTCGTAAATTTTAGAAAAAAATTCTGAAAAAGTTGGTCAATAGACGAAGATCATCTGTCCGTCCTAATAAAAAAAATTACAAATTAACAGACGAAACATGATCATTCGTCTACCATACTTAGCAATAGTTAAAGTCAATTTCTAAATTTAGCAATCCACTGTTTATTTCTATATTTCTATAAATGCATATTTAGCAAACGATAATAGGTATTTTTTAATTAATATATATATATAATATGCATTTCTAGAAAACGGTTGCTCTAACAAGTGTGAGATCGTAAAGATGACGAAACAAACACACTTTTGCATTGATGGAGACAAAGAAAACAAACAACTGGCTCAAGCTAGTGGTTTTGTTCTCTTCAATTTAAAAAATCTTAATCATAATTTCCTCCACCGACATATTGACACGTGGCAGCATTAAAACATAATGAGGAGGTAGGGGGTCCATCTCTGCTTGTAAAAGCAAGCAACACCTTATCAATTTATTATTTTGCTTTGTTCCCTTGCTTCGAGTTGCCGACGATAATTGAGATAGATTGACGTGGAAAAAGATAAAGTGATGACCGTGATAAGTGGCAGGCATAATTCCAACATTGTAAATAAATACAACAACAACAAAGTCTTTTTTTCACTAGTTGGAGTCGGTCCATTCTGCTCAATTTAGTGCAATATCTTTTTTCACCGTTTTCATCCAAATTAGTTTAGTTTTTTCTCTACCTTTAACTCTACCCTCAATATTTATCAAATCACTTTTTCTGACGGGGGCCAGGGCCGGCCCCAGTATGTAGGCGGGTAAGGCGGCCGCATCGGGCCCCCGCGGAATTTGCGATTTTTGAGGCCCCCAGTTTTGAACTTTCCTTGTAAATATAGGCACGTATTTCGCGCGTAAAAAAAAAAATGTTATTAGGGGCCCCATTTCGAAAGTTCGCCTAGGTCCCCCGGGAATTCAGGGCCGGCCCTGACGGGGGCACTACTAGGTCTATCTATGACATGTCCAAACCATCTGAGATGATTCTCTATTAATTTATTTTGGATTTGAGCTATCATTAGCATGTCTTGTATATACTCGTTTCTAATTCTATCGAACATTGTAAATAAATAAACATGAAAAAGTTAAAGTTGCACTGATTTGACATTCTCATGCACGCCAATTGGAGATTTTTAGTAGCTAGCTAGATTAGTTTAATTAAGAAAGGACGTTAATCATGGTGATAATTAAGCTGTTCTTAAATATCTTAACATTTTCATTAATATAATGCATTGCTTATTCTAATGTTTTTGTTTTTGTTGTTGTTGTTAAAGTTGTTTATATCTTTCACGAAAATCGTGACATTCTCATGCACGCCAATTAGTGTTTTTCAAACGGATTAGTTTATTTAATAAAAGAGGGGATGTCATGGTGCTAAAATTGTTCTTCCATATATATCTTAATGTTTTCATTGAGAATAATGCTTTGCTATTCTAATGTTCTATTGTGCGTTAAAATATTCTAAACTACTTTAATTTGAACTCAAGACTTATTCATGTATATCCACTTTTCAGCAAATCAAGAAATTCATTATTTTTTTCTTCCCATATCTAAGTTGAAATGAAGGTCATAATACCCCAAGTTGGTATTTGGATGTATCTCATGAACATGATATCGATGTATCTTTGTTCTTATCTTAATTCCTGCATATTCATCCATCTCACTGCCATGACTTCTTTCTCCTTGTCCTTTTCTTTTCTTTATTTTTGCTAGACAAAAATGGCACACCCAAAAAATTTCTGGAGCATCTGCCTCTATAATGGAGTGGAGCTCGGGATTTTTGGCTAGAGCAAATACAAAACGCAGAACCAGAATATCTCCCCCTCTTGGCTATTGGGCTCTACATTACCTAAGGTACAGGCAACTGAATAAATCATGATGGATTGGATCTATCATGACTTTCATTTGGTCATTAATCACCTGAGCATCTACGGTCCGTGCATGCTATAAAATACATATATGGATACATAGAAATAGTATCTTGTTGTTTTACTGTAGTGGTGAAATGACAAAATATAACAAAGTAAGAGAAAATTTAAACGGGCGATGTTTCGTCTGACAAAAAGTTTGTAATTTTTTATATTTTTAACGGAACGAAATTCTCGGACGAAATATGTGTGGTCAAGGATTTTTTTTAGTTTTTTTCCCTTTAATTTCTGTGTTATTTTACGGTCAATCCAACCATCCCAATCAGATGCTTCATAGTTAATTATATACAGTTACACTCATAGAATTCCAAAAAATGTCAAAGGTTTTGCAAAAGTATCCTCCATTCCACCGAATGAAATATGATGTTTCGTCTCGTTTTTTTTCTCTTTAAGTTAGGTGGGAATTTTAATATCAATCCAACCATCATGGTGTGATGCTCGATAGAAAATCATATAAAATTCAACCCATAGATATCAAAATTTGTCATTTTTTTTTTGCAAAAAAAAAAACCTCTATTTCCTTGGACAAAGCATGATATTTTGCTGATTGATTAAAAATATTATAAAATATTTGGGATGTCTGTCATAATATGCATGTATGTTTCGTCTGTCATAATATACATAACGTTGTATTTTCAATTAAATATAGCATTCTGTTATAGTTCAATTGTTAAAATATGCATATATAGTACACGACTGCAGCGTTCAAAATACTATAAAATGCATAGAATAGAAATATACCACACAACTGTGGCCGCTTTTAGAGTCGCCCTAAAAAATGAACGACTTGTTATGAATCACGACGTGAAGATACTTCAAAGCACTCCACAACGCTCTTTGCTCCGCCACATTAATGGACATTGTGTCCACCCGTCCTCGTCCTCCTCAACTGTGCTCTTGACTTCTTCCTTACTTTTTTTTTTTCTCTATTAAAAATAAAGTAAAAACAACTATAAATCATAAGAAGAAAAAATTTGAACTCTAATTTTAAGGCTTTATTTGGGCTTAAGTCCATCCCATGTTACATATCATTTATGTGTGGTTTATTTTAAAAGATAACCATTATTACATAACCACGAATAAAAAAAACTTAAGATCCGCTAAGATGTATAAGATCAACTTTCGTAGTTGGGAGAATTTGGCTTTGAGTTTAGAGAAAATTGTTCAAATTTGTAAAATTGAGCAAACTAGCCGTGTACCCATGCCATGCACAAATGACAGAACAATAATACACATTCTGAATCTGTTTTAATGATAAATGCATCTAAATTATTTTATTTATTACCAAAAAATTAAATTCTTTGTAGATCTCAAAGTAGCTCTATAGTCAATTTTACTTAATAGTTAATTAAATTATTTTGTAGATCTCAACCTATCTCTGTAGTCAACATCAACAAATTATTTTTTGTATTTTTTGGGAAAAGATGAAATATAGACACATTGTTTTAATAGTAAGGAATTAACAAAACAAGCACAAAGAATTGAGCCAAAAATACAATCTAGAAAACATGAAATAAAATATAGAATCTCCAATACATGGGAGGGTAAGACAACCGACAAAATATAAAGTAACATGACCAATACAGATAACAATCGGTCCCTTCAACAAAACTGTGGAGGGTGGGCCATTGACCCGAAAGATACATCACACTAAAGGAGAGGACTCCACGATACCATACTCATTCTTCAAGTGATTTTTTTAGGCATCACGCTAAAGGAGAGGACAATATGGATATCTTCTTGAGCCCAAAAGATAACATCAAAACCGTACTGGACCTCATCCAGGCCCAAAGAAATTTCCTCTATTATTGTACTAGACCCCTTCTTGGCCCAATCACAATGCTTAGGCCAATAGAGATGTTTGTACGTCATTTTAGTTTCGTGCACCGCTCACGTGGTACGCACACACCCACTTGAAGTGAATCAGGCAGAATTTTTTGTGCCCAACTGTTTCGAAATTTGAAACGTTCGCTCACAGCAGAAATGTTATCAAAATTCTTTATAAAGGTTCTTTTACAATAAACTCAATTGATTGAAAGGCACAGAAAACAGAAAAGAGAATAGGAGAGGAAGAAAATCCAACAAGAAAATAAAATTAAATAAATAACAACTTACAAATAAACCAAATAATATGCAATAAGGCAGAGCAGTCGAGGCTTGTGTATCACACAATGTCCTTAAAATTTATTTCGCCTCTGTCGGTTGTTGGATTGTGCAAAGGCGTCTGTCTCCCAGGATGCAACGACTAGAGTGTTCACGTAGGCATCACGTAACACCCTCGAACCGACCGACAGCGTGAGAACTCTATCACCGACTTGCCAAACAGCAGGATCGAGGAACAGAACAGAGCAAAATTAAACAAAAAGAAAGAAGATGATTTTTGGTGCAGGGAAGAAAGAGGGGGGGGGGGGCTCTATATATAGAGTCAGGGTTAGAGTTTGTAACGGTAAACAAAGATATAAATGCCTATAGTGTAACGACAGACAATGTATTGAATGCATATACTGTAACGGCAGACAGCAGTTAATGCCCTGAATGCCACAGTGTAACGGCAGACAAACTGTCACACCCCGCTTTCCAAAAATACGGAATACGAGTGCGTGACAAAGACCAGTGAATGATTTTCATCATTCATGAGCTGTAGGATCGACTCAGCATCACAACAAGAATATAATAAAATGTACACAACCACGAATGTATGAATAATTTATTAAGCAACAGAAAATAATTGAAACAAATAATAATATTTCAAATAATTTCTAACTCTGGATCAAAAGATAAAACTTGGGAACATAAGCCCGTTACAAGATTCAAGTAGTAAAAAGAAATAAATAACTCAAAGAAAACACAATATTTTAAACAAGTCATTTTCTCCAAACGAAGTCTAGAATGTTTGCTCGCCAATTCCAGCAGGCAATTTGTCTCCAAAGTCTGTTTGTAAAAATATAAAAAGGAGAAAATAGAGAAAACAAGATAAACGCCCTTAGTACAAGTTAGGGCCGCAAATAGTACAAATAAGGGTATGAAAACAAGTGAAAGAAATATGGAACAAGATTTGGAATCAAGAATGTATAACATATTATAATAAGAATGCAACAAGTATTAGGATTCAAGAAACTAGCTAGCAAGAAGGACAACTCGGGTGACAAGATTGAGTAACAAGTACTAGTAGTGGAGTAAGTGACAAGTGAACATGTAATGGTATCAAGCATCAAGTAACAAGTATCAAGTACAAGTGTCAAGTAACAAGTCTCAAGTATCAAGTTGTCAAGTTGTCAAGTACAAGTATCACGTAGCAAGTGTCAAGTATTATGTCCAAGTATCATGTCTCATGTATCATATAATCAAGTATCAAGTAAGCATGTATCATGTTCACGTATCATTTATCAAGTCTTGTGGTTATTACTATCTAGGTAGCACTTCATGTGCATCCTTTTATCACATGGTTGCTACAGTCAATGCAATTTAGGCCTAGTAATGGAGTTTATAGGGCGGTATACTCAGGTATCAAGTATCAAGCAAGCCATGCTCATGAATCGAGTAATCATATAACTAGTTCATGTGTCAAGTCATAACAAGACAAGTCATGAATCAAATATATACTAGTTCATAAATCAAATAATATACTAGTTCATGAATCGATTAATAATATACTAGTTCATGAATCAAATAATATACTAGTTCATGAATCGAATAATAATATAACTAGTTCATGAAGCATGTATCAGGTGGGAAACACGGGCCCCCCTCCGAGTACACTTACCCATATTGTCCACTACTATGGTCTTTCCCTTAAACCCCGGCTTATTATTTATTATTATCATCAAGCAAGCATGAAAGTGTGCAAAACAGGTCAAGTAAATATGATCAACAACATGGGACAAGTTCAAGATGATTATAAAGCATATTCGACGGTCAACATGAATTAAAATTATCAAGAACTACGGAAATTTTAGTTCTGGACAGCATGACGTTACTGCACCAAAACTGTGATTCTCGTTGCTACAAGATAGCAAATGTGAATCCGTCAGAAGGCCTAGAAACTAGACTCCTGCCCGGTTCCAATGCATATAATTAAGACGCATACAAGTTGCAGCAATTAATGTCAAAACAGCAAACTATACAGCATTTGTGTTCAGTTAGAATTTGTAAAACTGAGTTTATAAATATGAAATAGGGTTGAAACATCATTAATTAATTCTAAGAAAATTAGGAAATATTCTCTAGGGTGTCCAATGTCAGCATGCAAAATTCATGTCATTTACTTACTGGTAGCATAGTTAAAATAATTGTAAACAAAAGTGGTTCAGCAGTTTTTGTGAATCTGCGATTACCGACACAGCAGCAGTAAAACTACGATATCTCCTAAATCGTAACTCGGAATTCAAAAATTCTGCATGTTATTGACAACTAGACACTTAGGGCTACATTTCATAATCAGGTCTCAAGTTCAGATTCTAGTGTTAACGGGATCAAAACAACAAGACAAGACAGGACAGAAACCAAATAGAACACTTTTTGCATGAAATGTTTTCATAATTATACTAGTTGTGAACAAATGTATCAACGAAGGATTGTGACTCTTAGATAATGTGATAGATAAGTCAAAACATGAGATCATCAATGATAAATAAAGAGAAGCCATATTTACAGTATACTTGCAGTATTTTCAAGGAAAAACTTGTACTAGAAAACGAAATGTACAAGAAGATACTTGCCTTTAGGACGACGATTAGATCCGAACACTAACAAATGACGGGATGAAAATCTCGAAAGGCGATGCACGAACACAGACACATGCACGCATGTGCGAGAACCAAAACGGCAAAACAGCAGACAACTCCACACCAGATCCACCGGAACAGGAAACAGCGAACCAAGATCTCCTATGCGCAGAACAGCAAACAGCGAAAACAACCACTCAGCTCTCGTATCCTTCCTCCCTTCGATAGCGAGAGAGAGAGAGTGCGGGAAACCTCGACCGATGATGCGAGCGACTGTGGGCGGCCGCAGCAGCGACTGGTGGCAGCGTGGAGGGGATCTCGACGCAGGAAGGCGATGGCAGTGATTTTGGGGAGGCGACGGAGGTGCTCTTCCTGGGCGGGAAAACAGGGAAGGAGAGCGATGCGGGTCTGCGGTGGATGTGTGGTGAACGGAGAGGGTGAGGGCGATGCGGTGATGGCGAGGAGAGGATGAAGCGATGGGGTAATGGTGACTGGCGATGGGTTTGAGAAGTAATGGAGGCGAAGGCGGTGCAAATGGGTTCGGGAATGAGGTGAGGCAAGGAAGACGATGGTGGAGGGTGATGGAGACGAGCAAGACAGCGATGGGGGTGAGAGCGGAGCAAGGGGACGATGGCGAGGCGGTGAGGTGGTGGGTCGTGGAGGTAGAAGAAGGGTGATTGGCGGCTGGGTATTAGGGTAGAATAGTAAAGGGTAATTAGGTTAGGGTTAGTTTAGGTTAGGGTTTAAATAGTATAGGGTTTCGGGTTTTGGGTTATTGGATAGCGGGTTTGAGTGGGATCCAACAGGAGATTGAGTCAAAATTCATTATAATTAGGGAAAATGAAATAGATGAGGTGAATCAGTCCACTCTTCATGAAGAACGACAAATCAGAGCAGACACGAACAATGAAATTGAAATAAATATTTGTACAAAATTGAGTTGAAACAAATGAAACGATTTTATTAGAACTGGAACAAAATACAAATCTCAAATTGATGGACAGAGTACAAGGAATGGAAATACAGTAGAAAATACAGATACGGGAAAATAGGAGTTACACAAACACTTGAATGCGTACAATACAACTGCAGACAAAATGTTTAATACTGCACTGAAACGGCAGACAAAACCATTTCTGCATTTATAACAGCCGTTTACAAAAGGAAAAAATCAAAAGGTGGCTCTGCACGGGGTGGGATTATGTCGGTCAGGCATTCGTGTCCGCAGGACGTGCGGCGCACACAAGTCGCATGTAATCCGGTCCGAGATTTGCACCCCCCCTGCGCACGCGAGAGAGAGCCTCTCTTCTAGCTATCTTACAATGCTTAGAAGAAGGTTACTATATATCCTTTTCTAATTCCCTTGATTTTTCCGATGTGGGATTATGTCCCCTCAACCCTTTTTCAAGAATGAAAAACATCTAACTTTGAAAGGCAATTTCTCATTCATCCCTTAATCGTTTTTAGAAAATTAATATATGATTTTGATCTACTCACGAAGGAGAACACAAATCAATCAAGATCTCTCAATAATTTATTGAGGATCTTACTCAAAAAATTGCTCAAAAACTGATTCGTAAATGGTGTATAAAACATCCATTTTCTAACATTCTCCACATGAATGAAAATTGACGACCACAAACATGACAATTTATCTACATGGTTGCTATAGTCAATATAATTTCGTTTAGGCCTAGTAATGGAGTCTATAAGGCGGTGTACTCAGGCATCAAGTATCAAGCAAGCATGGTTCATGAATCGGAAAATAAATAAAAAGTTCACGAAACAAGTTCGCGAATCCACTAACAAGTTCAAGAACCGCACAATGGGTTCATGAATCAAACAAGTTCATGAGCCAAGTGATGGCTCTATGAATCAATCAAGATACAACAAGTTCATGAACCAAGTAATGGGAAACACGGGCTCCCTTCCAAGTACACTTACCTATATTGTCCACTACTATGGTCTTTCCCTTAAACCCCGGCTTGTTACTTTTATTATTATTATTAACTAAGCATGAAAGTGTGCGAAACAAGTCAAGAAATCATAATCATGGATATGGAACAAGTTTGAGATATTTATATAGCATATTCGAGGGTCAACACGAACAACGAAAATCTCAAATCTGGACAACACGACGTTGTTGTACCAAAACTGCAATTCTCGTTGCTACGAGATAACAAAAGTGGATTCGTCAGAAGATCTAGAAACTAGACTCCTGCCCGTTTCTAACGCATATAATTAAGGTACAATAAAGTTGTGGTAACATGTGTCAAAACAGCGAACTACACAGCTATTGTGTTCAGGCAGAATTTGTGAAGCTAAGTTTATACATGTGAAACAGTATTGAATCATTGTTAATTAATTCTGAGAAAATTTGGGGGTATTCTCTAGGGTGTCCAGCAACAGCATGTAAAATTTCAAGTCAACCGCTTACTATTAACATAGTTAAATTAATTTGCAAACTAAAGATGTGCAGCAGTTTTGTGAATCTGCGACTACCGACACAGATGCAGTAAAACTGCGATATCAACCGGACCGTAACTCGAAATTAGAAAATTATGTATGCTATCGACATCTAGACATTTATAGCTACATTTTATGTTCAGGGCTCAAGTTCAGATTCTGATTTTAAAGAGGTCAAAATAGTAAGTAAAGTTCAGGACAACAACAAGTGTGAATGTCTTTCATGTATAAGTTGCATGATAATTGGTTGTTATGAGTCTAGATTAATGTGTGATAGAAATGCGGGTGTAGTGGTTATCTAATCAGCAAGCAACATCTATTTCTCAACTCAAATGGGTGCAAGATTATCAAATCCAAGATACAGCACACATCTACAAATCTAGGGTTTCTTAATTTTATGTGTTCACGTGACTAGAAGATAAAAAGAGCCCAAATAATTGTAAATATAACAACGAAGGTGTTGTGACTCTTAAGATTTAGGGATCGACGGTAAAATATTCAAGATTAACAAATGATAAGACAAGAAGGAGTCACAACTACAACCTATTTGCGGTATTTTCAATTAAATGCTTGTACTAGGTCAATAAATTGTACAAGGAGAATACTTGCCTTGATTGGATGAGAACTTTGATCGACGATCAAGATTGGATGGATTGGATCGGTGCAGATCTTGATGGAAAATCAAGATCAAGACGATCAGACGGCTGGATCTGCTTTGATCTGAGTTGAAGATCACGATCGGATGGACGACTGAGATCTGATCTGGCTGAAGAGATCATATCTGATCAAGATCGGATCTCGATCGAATCCGACGGCCAAGATTTAATCCCAACTTCTTCTTCTTCCCTCCTTCTTCACCAAACAGCCAGGGAGAGAGAGAGAACAGCGGCGGCACCGGCGGCAAGCGGTGGTTGGCGACTGCGACTGCGGTGACATCGAAAGGGACGACGGCGCAGGGACCGCGGCGCGACCGGCAGCTCTGTTTTTGGGGTCGAAACAGAGTGGGGGAGAGGGGGATGGTTCGGAGGTAGTGGCGGTGGCTGGCGGAGGTCGTGGGTGAGGAGGTGACGACGAGGTGATGGCAATGGAGGCGAGGGGACGACGACGATGGTTAATGGCATCGAGGTTGGATGGGTTCGGGAGTTGGGTTCGGCGAGGAAAACGGCGATGGGGATTTTGGTTCGAAGATGTGAAGGAGAAGGAGACGGGAGGAAGAAGGAGGCGGCTGTTGTTGGGATAGGTTTGAACAGTAAGCTAGGGTTAGGGTTTGGGATATATAGTTAGGGTTTGGGGTATTAGGTATTTGGGTAGCGGGTTTGAGGGGGATCCAAGTAGGGAATTAGTCAAAATTGGATAAAAATTGGGGGGGGGGGGGGAAATAGATGGAATGAATAGTTTATTTATACAAGAAGAACGACACAAAAGAGCAGAACGAACAATACAAATTGAAAGAAATATTGGCACCAAAATTGAGTTGAAGCAAAAGATTGTTTTTATTTTAACTGGAACAAAATATAGGATCTAAATTTGAATACGAAAGTACTAGGAATGAAAATACAGTAGAAAAATTACAGATACGGGAAATAGGAGTTACAGTATCCTTCAAGTACAGTCAGGTATCTTGTATAGTGCAGTCCATAGTTACGAGTAAAACGCAAGTACTTCAGTACTCTTGTAATTGCTTGCCAATGCTCGCTTCCAAGATTACTCATATATCTACTTAGTTTACTCACTGCATAGGATATGTCTGGTCTTGTGCAACTCATTAAATACATTAGACTGCCTATGATTCTAGAGTATTCTACTTGAGAAATATTCTCACCTTTATTCTTGGATAAATGTAAAGTTAGATCTATTGGAGTTCTGGCAATTCCAAAATTATCTTTATCAAAATTTCCATGAATATTGTCAACATAATGTAACTGACTTAAATTAAGCTCGTCTCATGTTCTTGTGATTTTAATTTCCAATATAACATCAGCTAGTCCCATGTCTTTCATGTCAAACCTCGAGTTCAACATGTTTTTAACAGATTTAATTATCTGATCATTGCTTCCAATAATAAGCATGTCATCTACATACAAACATACAATGACATATCCATCTTCTGTGTCTTTGACATACACACATTTGTCACATTCATTAATCATGAAGCCATTTGTCATCATGACATTGTCAATTTTCTCATGCCACTGCTTTGGAGCTTCTTTCAAGCCATATAATGACTTCACCAGTTTACACACTTTCTTTTCATGTCCTGGAGCTGAAAAGCCCTCAGGTTGTTCCATATAGATTTCTTCATCTAAATCTCCATTAAGAAAAGCTATTTTTACATCCATTTGATGTACTTCAAGATTGCGCAGAGCTGCTACTGCAAGTACCATCCTAATAGAATTTATTCTCGTCACAGGAGAATACGTATCAAAGTAATCTAGACATTCCTTTTGCTAATAACCTTTAATTACAAGTCTTGCCTTATATTTATCAATTGATCCATCAGGTTTCATTTTTCTCTTGAAGATCCACTTGGAACCTAAAGGTTTACTACCTGGTGGAAGATCCACTAGTTTCCAAGTATAATTTTGCAAGATGGAATCAATTTCACTCTTGATGGCTTCTTTCCATAGAAGGCAATCACTAGAGTTCACTGCTTCCTTGTAGGTTTGGGGTTCACCTTCAAGCATAAAAGTCAAGAAATCTGGACCAAAAGATTTTTCCATTCTTGTTCTTTTACTGCGTCGAGGTTCCTCCTCAACTTCTTCATCTTGGTCTTCACTGTAGCGCCCCGAATTTCTAATATAATATCTTAGAAAATACGTGACACAATTTCCAGCATCAACTTCAATGTAATATTAAACACAACCAAATACCAATAAAATTTTTCAACTTTCATTACAATAATCGTTTACATAGCACAGCAGAATACAATACATCTTAAATCACAATTCTCTTTTCTTTACAACAATTTACAATTACATAAGTCACTATATAAATGGAACTCAAGCATCCAAATCCGAGCCTTAAGAAATCACCTGTAAAATATGAGGCTAGAGATAAACCTAACTCCCAAAACTAAGAGGTCAGCCATAAAGGTGTGAGTGACATAAGAAAAAAACAACAACATAAATAAACATTAAGCATGGATTCATAAACAACATGTAATAAACAAGAATACATAAATTATGACGTAGCAAGGAAACATGAAAATATCAAGTGAAACTAAACTGAGTGTCAAGTGTAGAAAACAGGAAAACACATGCGTAAAACCAAGTCAGGAAAACACAAGTCTATATGCGGACTCTCTAATGCGTACTTGTCGAAGTCTACACATCCCACTCTACATAGGTCCGGTGCAAGCCCTTAACGTCTCCACATTATTGGGTTCAATCCCCGCTATGCAACTATTCCTATCACGATGACTACTATGAGATAAAGATAAACTGTGAGTATTAGCCCATGTCCTGATAATTCCGGAGGTCAATCTCTATCCACAGATAATTTCGGAGACTATTTCACTTACACCTGGAAATCTTCGAGAATACCCCACACCGCAAGCAATGGCACCTCATCACATGAATACCACATGTGCGTCGCCTTGACCCCGATAATTCCGGAGATCAATCCCACACCACAGGTAATTCCGGAGACTATTTCACTCACACCTGGATAATTTCGGGGATTATCTCATACCACAAGCCATGCTAAGGTCCATAACTCATGTTCCCATTCATCATATCACCACTAGTGTCTGTCCTTATCATTTAGGTTATTTAATTACTTAACGAATCTCCTAGAGTTGGTGCACCCTACCGGACTTAACTCAACAACTGATCAACTAAAATGCCTCAACAGGCCCAAACATAAATAACTCAACTGTCGGTATACTAGGGTCACACACACCCTCTAGCGACTCACACTCAAATGTCCAAACCAACTTTCCTACATAAATTGCTCAACTTAACATCTTGAAAACATATGTTCAATAGGAGGTAAAGTATAAAATAATAAGTTATAGATTAAAGCATTTAGAGAATAAATCATTTGAAAGAACATTCAAAAATATAAAGGTACATCAGTATCAATCGACTAATAACAAGCGTAAGTCGACTGTCCAGAAAGAGAATTCTATGGTTTTAAGAAAATAATCTAAGTCTTATAAGTCGACTTGTAAAGGTCATAGGTCGACTGTCCAGAGAGAAAATCCAATAATCTTTAAGAAAATATTCTAAGTATAGCAGTTGACTGAAAAGGGTCATAGGTCGACTGTCCAAAGAGAAAAATTACAATAACTTCGAAAAATAGACTGTATACTTTTGGTTGTGCACAATTCAACCGATACATAGTTTTACTTTATGAAAATGATTTCTTCAAAAAGCATATTTCTTATATGTTCAAATATAACTGGTAGGACATATAATAGTCCACAAAACTAAATCAAACTTTTTGAATTTATAAAAATAGAGATTTTGTTGATTTCATTCAATCAAACATGAAATTGTGCATATCATCAAAATAGAGTTTTCTAAAAATCATTTACTCATTGAAATTTCTTCGTATTCAGATCCAAAACATATAAATATCAAAATCTCAAAAGAATCCCCAATTTGGGTATATTCCTTAACTCGACTAAATTGTCAAATTTTGATTCTCAAGATATGATCTCTTGATTCATAACTTTCCATTCAAATTCCTCAAAACTGAATTACTACTACATCTCACAACTATAATTAATTGATAACATCACCATGTCCAATTTGTATTCAACCAAATACTCAAAATCATAAAAGGTCTCACCTTTATTAGATTCATGCATAAAATTCACCATATTCATTCAATCCAACATTAACCCAAAAGAGAACGACTACCCACATACAATCCTATTTACAAACATCTAGGGTTTCACAAGATCCAATTTTTCATCCAATTCATAATGTGCATATTCATATTCAAACTCTAAACATGCTTTCTAGCAATAAGATTCGACATCCAAGATCCATTAAACATTCATAGATCAAACAACCAAATTGTACCAAATCACATACATAAACAAATCAACAAAACAATTACAAGCAAAATACACAAAGCAAACAAACATGTCACTTACCTCGAATGAAGAAATCCCTTAAGAAAACTTCTCTTTTACAAAATCCAAGATCCTCTTCTTAATCCTCCAAAAAAATAATAGAACTTTATGTTGTGCAGCAAATGACGGCTGCGTTTCTTTTAAATAGGCCGGAAATTAGGGATTTAGGGGTTTTAGACACATTTGCAAAATAACCCCTTTAAAATATAACTTTACATAAATAGATTCATATACTTAGAAACTTGATAAAATCGATTAAATTGGGATTTAAAAGCAAAATAACCTCCGTATTTCCAGTCGGCACTATTTTAAAAGTCCAGAAAATAGTTTTGCACTTTCACCCCTCAAAATGACAATTTTGCAAAAAGATCTTTCTTTTCTTAATATTTACAATTAGATCCAATAAATATCAGAAAAATCTAGAAAATTACAAATAAATCCCAAATAATAAATAATGATTTTTCTTAAAATAATTTTGGCTTTTGAACTTTCAAGAAAATATTTGCACGTGTTTCGCACGTGAAAAAAAATTTTCTGAAAATGTTTATTAAATCTCAAAAATCATTTTAATTCATTTATAAACCTTTAAAAATAATATTTAAAAATACGGGGTACTACAGTCACTATCTTCACTAATAGTCTCATATGTTCATTTGGAGGAACTTGGTTCCTCATTTGACTTACATGGAAATACATCTTCAATGAACGATGCATTTCTAGACTCTATTATCGTGTTGTTTGATATATCAGTGATATCGGATTTGTACACCAAGAACCGATAGGCACTACTGTTAAGTCCATAGCCAATGAAAATGCAATCAACCGTTTTTGTTCCCATTTTCACTTTCTTAGGTGGAGGTACTGCCACCTTGGCAAGACATCCTCACATTCACAAGTAATTGTAGGATGGCTTTCTTCATTTTCATAATTCATGTGGATTTTTCTCTTCTTTCTTTTTGGGCACCTTATTCAAAAGGTAGTTAGCTGAAAGAATAGCTTCTCCCCACAAGTTTGGTGGCATACCAGAACTTATTAACATTGCATTCATCATTTCTTTCAATGTACGATTCTTTCTCTCAGCAACACCATTGGACTGAGGAGAATAAAGAGCTGTAGTTTTATGTATAATCCCATGCTTAGCACATGTGGACTGAGGAGAATAAAGAGCTGTAGTTTTATGTATAATCCCATGCTTAGCACATGTGTCAGCAAATGACAATTCATACTCTCCATCTCGGTCGCTTCTTAGTGCCTTAATTTTCTTGTTGAGTTGGTTCTCAACTTCATTTTTATAGAGAACAAATTTCTCTATAGTTTCATCCTTGCTTTTAAGCAAATATACATAGTAGTATTTTGTGCTATCATCAATGAAGCTAATAAAATATTTATTACCACCTCTTGTTTGTATCATTTTCAAATCACAAATATCAGTGTAAATTAGATCAAGAGGTTCAGTGTTTCTTTCAACACTTTTAAACGATGATCTTGTTAGTTTTGCCTCAATACAAGTTTCACACTTGTGTTTAGAATCAATTTGGAATGTTGGTATGTAATTCAAGTTAATTAGTATACGCAAAGTGTCATAATTAACATGTCCTGGTCTACCATGCCATAAACTGAAAGACTCAAGCATATAAGTAGAAGAACTAGCTTTATTAATATTCTTGACCATGGTCATTACATTGAGTTTGAACATTCCACCACTCATGTATCCTCTACCAACATACATTCTACTCTTCGACAAAATAAATTTGTTTGACTCGAACACAAAACGAAAACCATGGTTATTAAGTAACGAACCAGATACCAGGTTCTTACAGATTTTAGGAACATATGCAATATTGTTCAAAGTCAGTTCCTTTCTAGCAGTCATCTTCAAGATCACCTTGCCTTGGCTCTTGATTTCTGATGTAGCCGAGTTCCCCATAAACATTTTCTCCCAATTCTCTAATGGTTCGAAAGTGGAGAATATACTTCTGTTGGAGCACACATGTCGAGTAGCTCCAGTGTCAATCCACTATTTCTTCGGGTTTGAACCTATCATATTCACCTCTGAGATCACAACTGAGAGGTTGATATCGAAAACATCTTGAGCAATGCCTTGAATCAAGTTTGCTTCTCTGTCCTGTTCTTCTTGGGAAGTCTGCATTCAGTAGATTTGTGACCCATCTTATCACAATTGAAGCACCTGCCTTGAAACTTCGGCTTCTTGGAGATTCCTCCCTTAGGCCCTAACTTGGGACCCTTGTTGTTGTGCTTATTGGATCGTTGTTTATCTTCCATTATATTTGCCTTGGCTACATGACTGATGAGTCCAACATTTTCAGATCTTCTATTATCTTCTTCAATACGAAGCCTGGCAATGAGATCTTCAATGCCCATTTATTTTTGCTTATGCTTTAGGTAATTCTTAAAGTCTTTTCAACCTGGTAGTAATTTTTCAATTATACATGCTATTTGGAAACTTTCACTTAAGTTCATACCTTCAACATGAATCTCATGCAAGATCAGTTGTATTTCACTATTTCTTGAACTTGACTGATCACTATTTTAGAATCTACCATTTTATAGTCTAGGAAGTGGCCCACAATGAATTTCTTGGCGCCAGCATCATCTGTTTTATACTTATGGTCTAGTGATTCTCAAAGTTCTTTAGCAGTTTTTTTGTCAATGTATACATTATACAAAGAATACGCTAATCCGTTCATTATGTAATTCCTACATAAGTAATCAGTATTTTTTCGAGCATCCACAGTGGCAATGACTTACTTGGTTATCTTGCTCATCTTTCTTAAGATTTGGAGCTTCTTCGTTCAAGAATCTTAAAAGATTCAATGTGGTCAGATAGAACAGCATCATCTGTTGCCACCTTTTAAACATCTGCCCGTTGAACTTCTCAGGTTTCTCCCCATGGGAGACTGAGATAGGTACAACGGTTGGCATTGGCACTCGTACCGCAGTAGCAGTCGGTACTTGCGTCGTATCAGCAACCGGCACGTGGACCGTTTCAGACACAGCAACATTTTTCGATGCTGTAGTTATTTCGATTCTGAAAATTACACAACACGAGTGTAAGTTTTCCAGATTAATGAAAAAGAAAATAAGTGCCTCAAAATCAGAAATCAATAAAATCAAAAACTATGTTTTAAGTTTGTTATCAAAATTCTTGATAAAGTTTCTTTTACAATAATCTCAATTGATTGAGAGGCACAGAAAATAGAGAAGAGAATAGGAGAGGAAGAAAATCCAACAAGAAAATAAAATTAAATAAATAACAACTTACAAATAAACCAAATAATATGCAACAAGGTAGAGCAGTGGAGGCTTGTGTATCATACAATGTCCTTAAAATAGATTTCACCTATTCCGGTTGCTGGATTGTGCGAAGGCATCTGTCTCCCAGGATGTAACGACTAGAGTATTCACGTAGGCACCACGTAACACTCTCGAACCGACCGACAGCATGTGAACTCTATCACCTACTTACCAAACAGCAGGACCGAGGAATGGAACAGAGCAAAATTAAACAGAAAGAAAGAAGATGATTTTTGGTGCGGGGAAGAAAGAGAGAGGGGGGGCTCTATATATAGAGTCAGGATTAGAGCTTGTAATGGCAGACAAAGATATGAATGCCTACATTGTAACGATAGACAGTGTATTAAATGCATGCACTGTAACGGCAGATAGCAGTTAATGCCCTGAATGCCACAGTGTAACGGCAGACAAACACCTGAATGCATACAATGTAACGGCAGACAAAATGTTTAATACTGCACTGAAAGGACAGACAAAACCGTTTCTGCATTTATAACAGCCGTTTACAAAAGGAAAAAAATCAAAACTGCAGCAAAAGGTAGCTCTGCACGAGGTGGGTTATATCGGTTCGGCATTTGTGTCTGCAGGACGTGCGGGCACACACAAGTCGCATGTAATTCGGTCCGAGATTTGCACCCTCCCTGCGCGCGCGAGAGAGAGCCTCTCTTCTTGCTATCTTACAATGCTTAGAAGAAGGTTACTATATATTTTCTTCTAATTCTCTTAATTTTTCCGATGTGGGACTATGTCCCCTCAACCCTTTTTCAAGAATAAAAACGTCTAATTTTGATAGACAATTTCTCATTCATCCCTTAACCGTTTTTAACTAATTAATATATGATTTTGATCTACTCACGAAGGAGAACACAATCAATCAAGATCTCTCAATAATTTATTGAGGATCTTACTCAAAAAATTGATCAAAAACTGGTTCGTAAATGGTGTATAAAACACCCATTTTCTAACAAGAAATACCTCTCCCACGAAGGTATCGTGAGAAACATCGAAGGTGTTGGCGGTGGGGGGACCCCATAGTGATGCATAAATGCCTCTCCCATCGAAGGTGTGAACACAAGTTTGATATGGTTTTGCCACTGGCGCAAGTAGCGTCAAAACTCATCTTTATATACATATACTAGCGTACCACCCGTGTGATGAACGAAAAGATATGTTATATTATTTTGTTAAAAAAATCTATTATCTCAATTTTAAAATCAATCTCATTTAGTTTTTTTTTACCCAAAAAAAAACCAAAATAGTTAACAACATATATAATAAAGGGCTTTTAACACGTATAACCTAACAAATATGCTAATATCATATATATCCTTCAAAAATGTTTATTTCATATATGCCCCTAACAATATGAGTTAATTTCTTATTTACCCATAAAAGTTGCTTCAAACTACGCGTATTTAAAATTTATAAGCTTAGCGGCGAATTTGGCTGTAAAACATGATGAAGAAGATGAAATTCCAAAGATATATGTCAATTTGTCCGTTTATTAAAAAACTGAAAAAAATAGACTTGTTGATGCGTTTTAGTTGGTTTTATAGTCGATTGAGTTTATAAAAAGTAAGAAGATGAAGCTTGACCAGCGGAGGAAAGGTATTTCAGTCATTTTTCATAAAATTTATTAAATAGAATTGTATATTTATACATTTTTATGTTTTTAAAGTTGTTTTAACTAAAGAGGTAACTAAGAGGTTGAACACATTGTTAACGGTAAATGTGAATTTACACATTTGTGAGGGGTATATGTGATATTCACATATTTGTTAGGGACATACATGTCAAAAACCATATAATAATATATATGAAACAAAAAATAATGAAAATCCAATATTTTATACAATCTAGAAATGAAACAAAACCGGTGGATATATTACAACAGGAAAAAACCGAAAAGACAAGACATTATGGCGTGCTTCCAACAAGTCAAATACCTGAAGACCTTCAAGGCAATGGGGAATACGGTCTCTTTCTCCGGCCTAACAATGTTAGCATGTTAAGTATCTAACAAATGATTCATCCGTCCATCTTGTAGTGTAATGTCGATACAATATGTTAGTAACTCTTACAGATATAGATCAATGTGAAAGAGACTGTTTTAAAAAATATTATATTGGACTAAGACATATCTATTATTTATATTATTTTTTTGATGGAAACGGATAGAGTCTTTCGACTCCAGCCACATCAGAGATAATATATATTAGAAAAATAAACGTAATGTACTGAGAAGGATTTTACCAGTGGTAAAACCTTACAAAAGCGCTAAATGATAAAATACATCGCAGAATAAGAATAAATTACAACCGCACATGAACAAGGAAAGGAAAAAGAATAATGCAGTCCGGTGCTAAACCCCAAACTCCGCGACCACAAGGGGCAGACAGAGGCGCTCACGGATGGAGAAGCTCGCGTTAGACTCCTCCAAGGTAGTCGCTTGAATTGGAAAACACCTAAAGAGAACATTCCCATAACGGCCTATACCGAAGCCTCATTCCGAAACAAACCGCAAGAGCGACAGCTCGGGAGCAGCCACAGCGGTGAGGCGACACCACTAGACCGGATGCGCCCAGGACGCAGAACCAGAACCGCAACCCCAGACACATAGGGAATAAGAGGAAGCCAAAAACAAACTAGCCACCAAGAATAATGCCAACCACCTGAGTGTGGGTGCACCCACCGGCCACAGGAACCACAGCGCGGAACACAACGCCAAAACAAATACCGCCGAACAAAAAACGAAGCCATACGACAAAGCCACAACAGAAAAACAGACATCCAACACAGCACAGAAAGAAAAAAGCAGAAAGTAGCAACATGAACAACCACAACAAAGTGCTAATGCGCCAAAATAAACCAGATAAAGCTTCAAACTTAGCATACAGATATAATCCAACCAAAACAGCAAGCCAGATGACTGGCAACAAAATACCTCTAGTTCAACAGACTAGAGGGGAAATAAAGTCTACCACATCCCAAAAATACAGGAAATAGAAGATCAGAACAGCGCTAAAGCATAAGCCCCAAAAAAACCATAGGAATGCAATCCTGAAAGTATCAACCAAAAGTTGCCATGTTAGAGCCCGGGCTAGAAAGCCAGAGAAGCCGGGTCAAGCCTGCAAGATAGACAGAGCAAAGGAGCAGTGCATTAAGACTACAGATAAAATTGGAAGAAAGAGTAGAAAAACAATAAAGCAAACTAAGGCGTTAAAGCATTTAAATGATTAAGACAGCGGAAAGCATCAGACAAAGTTTGTTGATCCAATGGTATACTGCCTTTATATGAAGGGCCAGAGCTCCAAAGATTGAATAAAGCTAAAAAACTGTCAATAAGAGTTGAAGAAGAGGAGCAGCGATGCTCGAACAAATGCTGATTCCTTTCTTTCCAAATAATCCAAATAATAATTTGGATAGACAAAAGCCAAGCGTGAATGAGCTGAGGATTCGAGGGAGGATAAGACCAAACTTCATCTAATGATAAGGGAGTAGAAGTTGTAGACCACGCTAGTGTGCAAATCTTCCACAATAGGAGAGATATAGGGCAATGAACGAAAAGGTGATTAACGTCTTCTGGGTGAGCTGAACAGAGCGGGCAAAGTTGACCCCAAGCTAAGTTCCTTCTGTTAAGGACATCGACAGTAAGTAGTTTGCCATGGAAAGCCAACCAAAAGTTGATTTCCACTTTAAGTGGAGCCGCAGCGTCCCAAATGCGGTTTGCTATAGGGGAACGAGCCTCCCTGAAATTGAGAAAGTTGTAGAAAGATTTGACTGAAAAGGATCCTGAAGCAGTCCAGCGCCATACAATCCCCTCCGAGGGAGACCAAACGAAGTCGTCGAGAAGGGAGATGAGTTCGGAGAGAGATTGTAATAAAGGCGGGGGTAAGACGGAAATAAAATTGATGTGCCAATTGTGCGACCCGTTAACAAGAGTAAAAGACTCTACTACCGTTGCAGAAGGATCAGAGGCTAAATGAAATAAGGAGGGAAATCTAGAAGAGAGTTTAATATTGCCAATCCAAAGATCAGACCAAAATTTAACTCTCGACCCATCTGTGCAGGAACGAAAGATACTACAGTAGAACGGAGCTGAAGCTTTCCAGATACCTTTCCAAAATGGAGAGGCCAGACGGGGAGCAGGGGCCTCAAAATCCCACCATCGGCGATCACGAGAGCAATAATCTTTGATGCAATGAGTCCAGGGAAGATGATCGCGATGGTGGAGATTCCAAATCCATTTACCCAAAAGAGCGATGTTGTGATCTCTGAGATCCAGAACACCTAGCCCCCCTTCCGTCTTGGAAGTACAAATCCTCTTCCAATTACAAAGATGGGAGCCAGGTTTAAAGAAAGAAGAGCCTGACCAAAAGAAATTGCTTCTAATTTGATCAATCCTTTTAATAACCCAAGCTGGAAGGTAGAAGAAGGACATATAATATAGAGGCATGGCAGACAATACCGAATTAACAAGTATTAATCTACCACCTCTAGATAGCCGATTGCCAGACCACACACTAAGTCTGGATTCCACTTTATCAATAAGAGGGAACCAGTCGGATCTATGCAATTTACCCGATCTCAGGGGAATACCCAAATAAGTGATCGGGAATGCCGCAGACGGGCAATTAAAAAAGTTAGCGATTTCTTCCTGGTGGTTGGGTGAACCACCCAACCAGAGGACAGACGATTTTTGAAAATTGATCGACAAACCCGAAGCGGATTCAAAACAGTAAAGGAGAAGTTTGAGATTCCTAAGAGAGTGGGCATTCGGCTTAATGAAGATGATGGTATCATCAGCATACTGTAAATTAAGAACCCCTTCGAAATGGGGGGAGCGACCGAGCCCCTCAATCATCTGCGCGCCCCTAGCGTGATTAAGAAGCCTACTAAAAACATCAGCAACAAGGGCAAAGAGAAGGGATGAAAGGAGGTCACCCTGACGAAGCCCACATCTAATTTTGAATTTGTGGCCCTCTGAGCCGTTAATAAACAAAGAAGACGTACCGGAGAATAAACTTGATTTAACCCAAGAAATCCACTTGGGGCCGAAACCACGGAAAGAAAGAATGTCTAGAAGGAAATCCCAACTCACATTGTCATAAGCTTTTTGAAAGTCGAGTTTAAGGAGTATGCCCTCAGAATTAGTTCTATGACAATGGGAGATGATCTATTGCGCCGAGGCCACGCTATCAAGAATGAAACGATCCTTAATGAATCCTGATTGAGCAGAGTCAATCAGAGGGGGGATGCACTCCCCCAGTCTCGAAGAGAGAACTTTCATCGCTATTTTGAAAGTGGTGTTGATAAGGTTTATAGGTCTGAATTGGGACGTAAGGTGCGCTCCCACAATCTTGGGAATAAGCACAATATGCGCATAGTTAATGCGATCAAAAGAGAAGTTACCAGAATGAAGATCTTGGAACATAATAACAAGATCATCCTTAAGAAATTCCCAAAAAGTTTGAAAGAAAAAGGCAGGGAAACCGTCAGGACCAGGAGCGGAATCACTTTTCAGGACAAAAACAGCGGTTTTAATTTCTTCCAAGGAGAAAGGAGCCTCTAGAGCAGATAGGTCATGGGTAGGGGCACCGTAAAGATTGGGCCAATCAAGAGAGATAGATCGGTGCTTGGAGTGCCCTAGAAGATTCTTGTAAAAGGAGTGGAATTCCCGATGAATGTCAACATCACTGCACAGTTCCCCCCCACTACTCGAAATGGACGAAATTCGGTTGCAACGCTGTCTATGAGAAGCAAAGTTATGAAAAAAGGCCGTATTGGCATCCCCCTCCTTCATCCATCTAATCTTAGCTCTTTGAGCCCATTTGATGTGATCTAGGTGAAGGATATCAGCATAATCTTTCTTGCAAGACAAACGCTCCAATCTATAAGAATTGGGCAAGGGGCCCAACTCCTCCACCTTATCAATAGTCTCGATGGAGTGAAGGAGAAAAGACTTGAGAAAATTGGTGTTATATTGACGCTCAGAGCGCCAGATTTTACAACCAAACTTGATGGCATGAAGTTTAAGAAGGATATTGCCCAAGCCAGAGGAGCCAGAGATGGAGGCAAGACATTCCTTGACAAGGGCAACAAAGTGCAGATCCTGAAGCCAGAATTTTTCAAAGCGAAATTTGTGAGGCCGCTTGAAAGGGAACTCGGCGAAAAGAATGATTGGCACATGATCCGACGATGGATTGGGAAGCGCCTGAGAGAAAGATTGCTGGAACCGAGCGATCCATGCTTGGGAGACCAAGAAACGGTCAATCTTAGCAAGGATCGGCGGGTCACGCTGGTTGGACCAAGTAAAAGATCTACCAGCAATCGGAATGTCAGTAAGTAGCAAAGAACGAATACAGTCGTTGAAGGCACAAGACTGGGAGTTCGAGGCGGATAGGTTAGATCTTTCAGTCACAAAACGGGTGACATTGAAATCACCGCAGAACAAACAAAGATCGGAGCACCAACTTTGTAATGAAAGAAATTCGCTCCAAAAGACGGGCCTCCTTTCCGAGGACGAGGGGCCATAAACGGAGATGATCGTGAGAGGACAATTGAAGGTGATCCAGTGTAATTGAACAATAAGAAAGAAGTTAAGGCGATGAACAGAGATAAGCGAAAAGATGGAGTGTTTGAAGCCAAACAGGATACCTCCCCTCGAACCTATCGAGTCCAGAAAAATCCATTTGGAAATCGCTGACCCGCCTAGGGAGCGCAAGATAGAGGGCGAGGGGGATTCCAGTTTGGATTCTTGGAGCGAGATAATATCACACTGAGAAGAAGTGATTAAAGCATAGACCGCCCTTTGTTTGGACGGGCAATGAAGTCCCCTGATGTTCCAAGACACACTAATCATGGGCAAAACGATGCTCCAGAACTCTACGGCGCTCCTTCAGCGTATTTCTACGATGCTCCACTAACATTAATAATAATTATTTATATTATTAATGTTAACATATTTCAATATTTTAAAAATTTATCTCTCAGTTTAAATATCAAATCTTAGTATATATGGAAATATTACCTTAACAAACAACTATAAATAATCAACTTAAAATATGTTAATATGCAATATATCTACATCACCAATTTCTCATCCTGACCCCTACATGTATAAAATCTACATCATTGATGTTGTTGTTAATCCTATACAAAAAATAATACATTGGAAAAAAACAATTAAAAATATTTATTTGTAAGAGAGAATAATAAATAGGTAGTTCATGCATACATAAAGAATATGTATTTAGAATATACATATCATCTCCTATATCTTATCAATTTTATATCTCTAATACTATAATTGGAGAAGGCCTTAGTGTCATTTGTAAATCTACCAATGCGTGCACCTCATGTACAACCAAAATCCCCAATATAAATCTATCAAACGCGTAAACTACCCGTACAAATTAATTTTCCTCTCTATATAACTCAAAACCCGGACTGTTCATCTCCCTCCCTCTTTCTCTCAAACCCTCGACTGTTCCTCTCCCCCTCTCTCTCCCGAACCATCAACGTCACCGCACTACAGTGTCGTCCCTCCACCGTGCTGTCGCTATGCTGTCGTTCCACCATGTCATTGCTACAACGTCATTCCACCATGCCGTCGTACCTCATAACCCCAAACCCTTCATCTCTCAGTCTCCGATCTCTCCTCTTCCGAATCCCTAAGGTCCTCTCTCTCTCTCTCTCCCATTTCTAAAAGTTTCTACATCTTTTGTTGTTTGATTTTTTTTTATAAAATTGATATGTTTTTTTTTTTTTTTTTTGAGAGTTTAAGATAAGTTATTGTTTTTATCTATTAACCACTTAAAATTTTGATTTTGATGCATTTCGCATAATAAAAATCTCACATTTCTATGATTTTCTGTAATGTATTGTAGTATGATCCAAAAAAAAATAAAGCATTCTTGGGAATAATTGCTTGGAATTAGTAGTGTTAATTTTTTAACATGTTTGTGATTTTTTTTTGTTGGTTTGCGTATATGGGTAGGTTTACATTACTGTGGTTTTAAGGATGGGGTTGCCTACGAGAGAAAAGGTTGCCCGAGATGCTATGAAGCTGTTTGAGTTTGATCATTAGATAGATAAGGACAAGTGTATAACAACAACTATGAGCTTATCGAAGATAATGAGTTTCAACTTCTCATCGAAAAGATACTCGAAGAGGTACGTTGGGAAAGTTTGAATTTTATCGATGAAATAATGTTTGTTTTTTAGATAGAAAGTTTATTAAAATTTTTAGATGATACGATGTTTTTTATTTGAGAAAGTTTGGATTTTTAGTTGTTTATGTTTGTTTCAGATTATTAGATTAAATTGTTGGTTTAAGTCTGTTGTTTATTTTAGGGGGATGTGGTGATGAAAAAATTGAAGTTTGTTTGTTTTCACGTGTTTCAGGTTTTTAAATTGAGTAAGGGAAATCGTTGTATGTGGGGAAGAAGTCGGGGAGTGAGGAATCGGAAGAGGTATGTTGAAAAGTTTGGATTTTATAGAGGAAATAGTGATTTTTTTTTATAATAAGGTTATTGACTAAGAAAGTTTGAATTTTAAGATGAAATGGTTATTTTTAGTTGAGATAATTTATATTGTTAGTTGTTAATTGTTAGGGTGTGCATCACATGCATGCAGATAACTAGTTGTGAAATATATGAGTATCATTTTTACTGGATATAATAAGTTAAGACTTCAACAAAATTTTAAAATATTTAATAAACATTTAATTAATTTTATTCCATTAGTAGTAATGTTCATCTAAAAATAATTTTTGTAGATGATAGAATTAGATTTTAAAAAATGCAGTTAGATAAGTTCGAAGCATAAACACATGAAAATGCCAAATGACAAAAAGAAAGGAAGATGAAAGTGTGATTTTCATCACGTGTTTAACATGAAAACACCAGGTGGTGCAAGGAAATAAATAAAAAATTGTTTTCGTGGCGCAAACAAAAGAATCAAAACTCCCAAAAATGAATAAAAAATGATTAATATAAAGAGACGAAAAGGAATTAGATATATCATTAATTAATTCATATGTTTAAAGCTTGGTAGTGTTTTTTTTTCAAACGAAAGAGATTATGTATTATAAATGGATAGAAATAGTCAGTGAGATCATTTTCCCTTGCCTTATGAATGGATAGAGATAAAAACCAAAAAAAAAAGTAGAGGATAGAGATGAAATGAGAGGTGAGAACATAAAATATAATAGATTAAGACAGGAGTAGGTGGAATAAGGAAAAGATAGAGGACTTATCAGAGAAGAGGAGGTCCAGGCAGAGTGGAGATGAGGGAGGCGGTGGAGACCAACGGCATTGTAGAAGGGGTGATGTGGGAGCATCCCATAGAAAAGTTTTACCTCAATCTTCATGATAAATTCAAAATTCATTTAAACCCGAAATCCAAAATCCAAAACTCGAAACCCAAACTTAAAACTGAACTCAAAAGTCAAAATAAAGATATTGTTGTCGTAGCACTGCAAGTAAACTAAAAACTAACGGTTAACTAATGTCGTACTCACCCTATGTGGTTTTTTCGCTTTGACCCACTTTGAATGTAGGTTAACCGTTCTAATTTTACAACTGAGTTTTGTTCCATTTACTCACAATTTCGAACTTTCCCGATTTTTTTGTTGTTGCAGTTACCCACTAATTTCGTAAATTTAGCTGGTGGGCCTTTACCTCCACCACCTCAGCCAAATTTACAAATTGGCCTGTTAAGGACCTGCCAGGGCCGTAGATTCTGATAGCCCAATTTACAAATTTGGCTGAGGTGGAGGTTGAGGCCCACAGCAAATTTGCTAATTATTGATGGAAATGCCAAATGAGAGAGATGTAATATTGGGGATTTGCAAATTTGCACAATTTCTCCTAAATTCAAATGTCCAATTTGCACAATATGCCACAATCAATATTTGCACTTCTTACTAGTTCCTACACTCTTGTTTCTGCTCTCTTATACTCACAGCAACCACCGCCCAAATCCAAAATATCAAGAAAATGGAACCCCAATCTCACCTCAAAACTAGACCAAACGAATCCCCAGTTCCGATCACCTCCATAATCTCCGCTCTCGAACTCGCCGCCCAATCCCCTCAAAACCAATCCGAAACCCTAACCGCCCTCCGCGCCGCCCACAACCTAATCGGATCGCTCATCTCCCAAATCGAAGAATCAGCTTCGAAGGATGACGAAGACGAACCCATGCACGATCGGAAAGAGGAGGAATTGGAAGGGGAGGAGTTCGACGAGTCGAAAACCATGGAGGAGGTTGAAGAAGGGATGAGGGAGTGCGTGCTTCAGGGGAAGCGGAGGAAGAGGCAGGTTTCGCCGTCGTGGTCGATGGGACGAGCTGCTGATCTGGTGGAGGAGATCTCGGCCGTACATCCGATGGATCGACGGCGGGCGGCGCTTGATATCGTTTTTCAGTTCCATGCTTGAAAGATGGAGGTTTGTGACAAATTCGAAGCTCGTCTACTTGTTTATATATAGTATCTAGGATAGTAAATTCATTTGCATGTCGAAGCATGTGTTTATTTAATCATTTTTTAAGGATGTAGAAAATTATTCGCAGCAGGTTAATTATGATTGTATTGTTGATGATGAATTGTACTTTTATGAAGGATGGCTTTCCTCACTTTAATTGGCTTCACGCATCCTGTAAGGAGATGGTAAAGATGAATATATTGTTGTGTTGTGTGCCTTTGTGCAACCGACTAGCCTTCTTAGTGGAAGTGGCTAAAAGGAATAACAGTTTTCAAAAGTAAATTCGCTATTTTGTAGATCAATCACACGTAGTGGTGCTTAGTTGTCAACCTTGTGATAGGATAAAGCACTTATTGGTGAGTCCATGTACTTATGTGATGTTCTTTCTTGCATTGAATTAGCATGATGATACGATTAGAGCTACTCAACTACGAACACAAGCACTAATCGATCGAACCATGAATCAATTTGAGCTTTTTATTGAATCAACAAGAAATCAAGAATTAGTGATTTGAGGAATTGGGTAAAAGACAATCGAGAAGAAGAAGATATAGGGAAGAATTTGTTACAATCATCAACTAACTTTCCCTCTTACTATCTCTCCCTTATTTATCCTGATAAGATCACATCTGAACCATACTACTGTCGTTATTCATTTCCCACCTATCTCTCACTTCAATTTCATTCACAAACACGTGCATGCTATGTAGAATCATTTAACTTCAAAAACTTGGGTTGTTTCCTTTTCCTCCTCGGTCTGTCTTCTCCGACCAAGCCATACTCCACTTCTCCTGTATTATTCAAATTTTATATTTTTGGGGATATTTTTTAACAGGTCCGGGCCTGGGTCGGTTCTATTTTGAGCGGACCCGGACCTGAAAGTGCATTGAGTCTTCTTTTAGGACTTGAACCTGTATGATTGGGCCGGTTCTGGTCCAATGCCGGGTCCGGTCGGGTCCGTGTATCGGGTAAATGTGACGGTGCTAGTTATAGTGCATGCACGAATTTTGGCCGATTTTGAAAAAATATAAATTTCAACATTTTGGCCATCCGTATTTTTTTAGAGAATGATGAGGGAACTATTAATTTTCCAGATTAATAAAAGCCACTAAGAGCATCCACAACGATTTTCTATTTTTCCTTTTTTTTGGCAGCCCCACATCGGTTTGCTATTTTGTCATTTTTTTTGAGAAATTTGCTACATTAACTTCTCATAGTTGAAAAACTTTTTGTGAATTCTCAGAATATAGGGGACGAAACATGTTGTTCCGTCTAATTTTTTTATATAATATGAACGGATGACTCATGTTGTCTCGTCCCTTTTTTTTTTTCAAGTATGGACGGAACATGTCCCACCCCCCCCAAAAAAAAGGAAATGGAACGGTCCCGTCCGATCTCAAAAATTTGAGAAACGGGACATGTCCCGTTTGGGTGAGATGTCCTTTTCAAACATTTTAAAACATTAATTAAGGCACTAATCACTCTTATGAAGGATTTAATAATTGTTTACTATTATTTTAATCACTAATTAATTAACTAATGACTATTTAATAACTAACACTATTTTAATATTATTAAAAGTTACGAAAATCCATCCGATGAAGAAAAAAAATCTTGCTCAAAATTTGGCAAATGAACTAGTGTAGCGATTTCTCATTTTGCCATTATGCCCAAAAAATAGCATACACCATTGTGGATGCTCTAAGAGTTGGTTCTTTGTGGATCATTTAGACGGGTTTTCTTAGTTTGTGTAAAATGGAAATAATACCCCCTAAAGAAATCTACGTTCTTACGAATGAATTGGTTATTGGTGCAATTCTCCTTTGAGGTTCAATGACATTGGACCTTGTTTTCATCACAAGTAGAGCCATTGTGTTAATTCCCTCTAATGGATGTGTTTGTGTGGAGAATTGTTAAAGGGGTCGATGACAGGTGATGAACAGAAAAGTTTATTTTTAAGTAAAACCAACAGATTAATCTTTGATATTAGTAGTGATGATTTTTTTCTGAATTCAATAGCTTACATGACATATCTTTGGCGTTTCATACTGTTTTCTTAGTGTTGGGAATCTGTCATGCTTATGATACATGCTACAGGGAGATATAATAAGAATTGGTATTACAATATTTCTCTGGATAATTTGCATAAAATTACTCAAATGGTTTATCAGGAATAGAGATAATCATTACAAAATTGGTGGTTTGGTAAAAGAAATAAATGATAGGGTGTCTATCCATTTCCCTTGATAAATCTTAACGTGCTTTTTTGCAAGCCATCCTTTCCTTTCTATTTTTCTTTTTGTGGCGGTTCCTCTTTTCTTGGTTTTATGAATTATGAGTACTGATTATCACTTTTTCTCTGTATTATTGAATAGTCCGGATTCAAGGATGGAGCTCTAGTCTGGTTCTTTGTTTTTCAGGATGTAAGAATTAAGATGCATGTTTTTTAGATTCCATCAATACACTGTATACTTGAATGCACTGATTGGGAGCAGTGATAAACCCAACCTAGTTGTATTTCAGACATATCATCGTGTTTGTAGTATCCCCCGGTTGAACTTTGCGACAGCGTACTAATCAAGCGCTATGTGGCTGGCAATGTATGAGCATCATCATGCCCGTACGTTATATTGTTTACGGCTATGTTGTTGAATTCTAATCAATGTCTGTCTAATCTTATGAAGGCTATGTTGCTGAACATTTAATCAGCTGAGACTTGCATTTAAGATGTGTTAAACGGCATCCTTGTACATAACTAGGGTTTTGATAAACAATGGGATTGTGTGTTGTGCTCAATTCTGCTGGAATGGAACTGATAGTCCAAACATGTTCGTTATTCATGGAATGAAAGATCTGTGACGTATCAGAGTTGTGCTCATACCTTTTTTTTTCCGCTTTAAGCAGATGTTTCATTGCCAGAGGTTGCAATTCTTTTGTCTAGTTCCTTTATTTGTGCACCAACTCCTTTTCTTGGTACACTTGTAAAGTATTGAACTGATAAAGCTTGATTTGTAAGTAATGGTATTTTGTTTTTATCGAACAAGTTGATGACATTGAAAACGATATGTTGCTAACTTTATTCAGCAGGCTACGATCTATTCAAAAGAAAAGGAGAGTATGTAAAAAGGAGGGGAGAATTCTCCGATCTGAGTAAAACTGAGATACAAAGCAAATCATTGGTCTAACGTAACTTAAAGTTTCGGAGGACCAACTCATTTTACCGCATATGCAACGACTTGGTGTGGCATTTGCAAAACTCTCGAGAAACAAAAGCGAGCAAATGAAGATTGTGACACATCATTTATATAATAGAAATTTGTATAATGGTTGCTTGTTGCTTACGCAGCATCCCAATAAAGTGAAAAGGGTGAATTTCAGTAAAAGTTTTCCGGACATTCCAATCCCCCCCCCCCCCCCCCCCCCCCCCCCCCCCCCCCCCCTACCTCCAGTCAAAAAACAGATCACGTGATTGCATGTAGGGTTGGCAACCAGGTTGACCGGGCCAGATCGGGTAGGATCCGCCCGGGTCGGAACCGAAGTTGGGCAGGTCTGGGTCGGGTCGGTTGGTTAACTGGGCCAGGCCAGGCTGGGTTGGATTTGGAAAATGTCGACCCGCCCAACCTGGATCGGGTCGGGTTGCGGGTTGGCTCAGCTAGAGTTAATTTTTTTTTTAAAAAACTTTTTAAAAAAAGTAATTTTAATAATTAACATAAAAAATTGTAATAATAATAATAAGATTGAAAGAGTGGAATTGCCAAAAAAAATGATATATTATTCATATGATTTCAACTTATACAAGTTTCACAATTGAAGACTTGATCACTTGAGGAGAGTTGAAGTAGAAGTAGAATAAGAATAGAAGTAGAAGTAGAAATATGGAATTGAAGACTTGAAGAGAGCTTGGAGGAGAGTTGAGGACTTGATCACTTGGAGGAGAGTTGAAGACTTGAAGACGTTGTTGAATTTTGAGTTCGATACGATCGGAATTTGATTTTGAGTTCGATATGATCGGAATTTGATCGTGTATATGTTTTGCTACCTTGTTTGTTCAATTGTTCACAAATTGAAATGAATTGAGTAATAATATATTAAGTTATTGACTTAGTCTTTCTTTGATTTTGTTAGTCTTTCTCTGATTTTGTTTTTGTAACCTTGATTGTAGCACTTAGTTGTAACCTCTTTCTCTGATCTTATCCTTGTAATTATCTCTACCCATGATTATAGGATTTAGTTGTAACCTCATGAGTTAGTTTAGGAGATATTGTTGTAAACTATGCTATATAAAGGTTCAAGCAATCTGAATGAGAAATCAAGCAATCTTTTTCATATCTATCATTTCTTTACATGGTATCAGACTAGCCTACACCGATCCTACGCTATGTCTTCCGAAAACAACCAGATTACTCCTTCCGCTACTCAAATCTTGTTCACCGCTTCTGGTGGCGCCGCGGCCAACCTTCAATTCCCGGCGCTAGCAGTCCGTCTCGATCGCTCCAATTACTCTCTATGGCGCGGCACTATTCGCTCGGCTCTTGAGGCTTATGAGCTTGAGGGATTTCTTGTCGCTGGTGGTGCTCCTCCGCCGACTGTTTCATCGGCCACAGGTTCATCAACCACCACCAGCCCGAATCCTGACTTTGTTGCTTGGAAGCGCAAGGACCGACTAGTTCTTTTATGGCTGCGATCCACTCTCTCCACTCCTATGCTTGGTCACGTTGTTCGGGCTACCACAACCGCGGAGCTTTGGTCCATGTTGGAGCAGATGTTTCACTCCCAAACTCGTGCCAGGCAGATGCATTTGAAACAACAACTTCAATTGCTCTCCAAGGGCAACCTGTCTATCTTGGAATATGTTGAGAAGAAAAGGGCAATCTCTGATTCCCTCGCTGAATGTCTCACAATTGTATCAGACGATGATTTTGTCTCTTATGTGCTATTTGGCTTAGGGGCTGAATATAGTGCGTTCAAAACAGCCCTAAGTATGCGGCTGGAACCGATTTCGTCGAATGAGCTGCTCGGCCTCCTTCTTCAGGAAGAACAGCTCATACTTGACTCTTGCGCCGAATCCAGTTTTCCGGTGGCCCATGTTGCCCATCGGAAAGGCGCGGCTGCGAATCGACATTCCCCATTAGACTCTGCCACGACTGGAGACCGTTCCCGTCCGGTGTGTCAAATCTGCGACAAGCAGGGTCATGAAGCACGGAATTGCCATCAACGACTGAACCTGTCTGCCTTCCCTGCCACCAATCGCCGCGCCGCTGATCGTCTCCGCCAGTCTGCCAGCAAGCAGGCTCATGTGGCGTACACCGCCAGCCCGTCAGCCATCACCGACCCATGGGTGGTCGACTCTGGAGCGACGAATCACGTCACGGCTGACCTATCCGGCCTCAACCTCCAGTCCGAGTACACTGGCGGTGACAGCCTTGTCGTCGCAAACGGTCAGTCCCTTCCCATTACGCATACAGGCAATCTTTCTTTATCTGCTAAACATGTTGCTAAAACCCTTACCCTTAAAGATATTCTTGTTGTGCCTAAAGTATCTAAAAACCTTCTTAGTGTTCGTCAGTTATGCCTTGATAACAATGTTTTTGTGGAACTTCATGCTAATCATTGTTATGTTAAGGACCTTCAGGGTACGAGAATACTCAAGGGAATCGTTGAGAATGGCTTATACCGGCTTCCTGTTCGCTCACCCGCTCCCAGAGTTTTTGTTGGTGAACGAGCCTCTGTCTCTTGTTGGCATCATCGCTTTGCTCATCCTCATGAATCCATCTTGCGTCGTCAATTACTTACTTTTAATTTACCTGTCTCTGCAAATAAATCATTGCCTTTGTGTAGTGCTTGTCAATTAGGCAAGAGTCAAAGACATCATCTACCCTCTTGTCATGTTCCCTCTAAAAATCCTTTTGATTTAATTTATTCAGATGTTTGGGGCCCTGCCTCTATGTCTTCTTTAAATGGTAATCGCTATTTTGTCACTTTTATTGACGATTGCACCAAATTTGTTTGGGTTTATTTTTTGACGGCTAAGTCTCAGGTTTTGTCTGCCTTTACGTCTTTCAAAACTATGGTTGAGACACAGTTCTCCACTAAACTCAAAGCTTTTCAATCTGATTGGGGTGGCGAGTACCGTAATGTATCAACTTTTCTTGCATCTAATGGCATACTTCATCGTGTTTCTTGCCCTCACACTCCAGAACAAAATGGTGCTTCTGAAAGACGGAATAGGATTATCATTGAAAAAGGGTTGGCTCTTTTGGCACATTCCCATCTTCCTATGGAATTTTGGGAACATGCATTTCATACCGCCATTTACTTGAACAATAGAACTATAACTCCTATTCTTCAGAACAAGTCCCCTTATGCATGCCTATATCAGCGACACCCTGATTATAATTTTCTGAAATCCTTTGGTTGCCTGTGTTTTCCTTATCTTCGCCCTTACAACAATAGCAAGTTGGAATTCCGTTCTATGGCGTGCATCTTCTTAGGGTATAGTGCTAAACATAAAGGCTATCTGTGCTATCACGTTTCTTCCTCTCGAACGTACATTGCTCGTCATGTTGTCTTTGATGAGTCTTCTTTTCCTTTTCCGGAGCATAATTCTCAGACCGGTCAGCCAGATTCGCCTTGTCCTGAACTCTCTCTTTTTCCACTTCAAGAAGCTGCATCAACACCACTCTCGGTTGCATCTCCTCCTTTGGATTCTTCTCGGTCGACTCCCATTCAGTCGCCGTCTTCATCTCCTTCCGACCTCACGCCACATTCCCACACGATGGTGCCACCTTCCCCACCACCAATCCCTTCGCCGGTTATGCCATATCAACATGCTCCCTCATATTTCCGCCCCTCCAACACTTCGACACACGGTATGGTCACTCGAGCCTCCACTACTTCCCTTAAACCCAAAGCCCACACTGCTACTAAACACCCTATTTTCTGTGATTCCTCTGATTTTGAACCCAAAACCTTCTTACATGCCAAAAAGAACCCTAATTGGCAACATGCTATGCAACTAGAGTTTGATGCCTTAATTGCTAATGGGACTTGGGACTTGGTTCCTAGGCCCCCCTCTTCTAACATTGTTGGTTGTAAGTGGGTTTTCAGGATCAAGAAGAAACCAGATGGCTCTATTGATCGGTACAAGGCCCGTTTGGTTGCCAAGGGATACAATCAAGAAGAGGGAGTTGACTACTTCGACACATTCAGTCCGGTCATCAAGCCTACCACGATTAGGGTGGTATTGAGCATTGCTGTCACTCGTAATTGGCCTCTCCGCCAGGTTGACATTAATAATGCCTTCCTCAATGGTGATCTAGCAGAAACTGTCTATATGGAGCAAGCACCGGGTTTCACTTCCCCTGATCAGCCATCATATGTCTGTCGCCTCAAAAAGGCACTTTATGGCCTCAAGCAAGCTCCGCGAGCATGGTTTCAGAAGCTCAACCAGGCTTTGCTTCGTCACGGGTTCCGGCAATGCATCTCCGATACCTCTCTTTTCATCAAACGTCATGGCTCCGATGTTGTCTATGTGCTTGTTTATGTGGATGACCTCATTATCACCGGTTCCAACTCTTCTTTCATTGATGGGTTTGTCACGTATCTCAACTCGGTTTTCTCTCTGAAGGATTTGGGTGCTCTCAACTTTTTCTTGGGAATTGAAGTCCATCGTAATTCAGCTGGTCTTCTACTCTCCCAACGAAAGTACATTTTGGACCTCCTTGATCGAAGCAACATGATGGGTGCTAAACCCATAGCCTCGCCAGCTGTTCCAGGTTCTCGGCTCGTTTCTGGTGGTGATCCGTTTTCCGATGTCCATCTCTACCGCAGCATCGTAGGAGCTCTCCAATATGCCACCATCACCCGGCCTGAGATTTCCTACTCAGTCAATCGGGTCTGCCAGTTCATGCACCAGCCATCGGAACATCATTGGGCTGCGGTCAAACGAATCCTTCGCTACCTCAAGGGTTCAATCGATTCCGGGCTCTTCTTCCGTCCTGCTCGTGACACTCGGCTTGTTTGCTTTACTGATGCTGGCTGGGCTTCTGATCCCGAGGACTGCCGCTCTCAACATGGGTTCTCTGTTTACTTTGGAGGCAACCTTGTGAGCTGGTCTTCTCGCAAACAGAATGTGGTTGCTCGCTCTAGCACTGAAGCTGAGTACAGAGCTATTGCTTTTGCCTCGGCCGAACTTATTTGGCTTCAACAGCTTCTCAAGGAAATGGCGGCACCTTCTTCTGGTCCTCCCATTCTTCTTTGTGATAATCTCAGTGCCACTTTTCTTACTGCAAACCCGGTCTTTCACCAACGGTCCAAGCACATCAAAATCGACTATCACTTTGTCCGGGAACAAGTTCAGGCAGGTGATCTGATTGTTAGGCATGTCAAATCTGCTGATCAGATAGCGGACATTTTTACCAAAGCTGTTGGCTCCTCACGGTTTCATAACCTGCGGTCCAAGCTTCTCGTTCGTACCCGATCGTGAGCTTGCGGGAGGGTATTAAGTTATTGACTTAGTCTTTCTTTGATTTTGTTAGTCTTTCTCTGATTTTGTTTTTGTAACCTTGATTGTAGCACTTAGTTGTAACCTCTTTCTCTGATCTTATCCTTGTAATTATCTCTACCCATGATTATAGGATTTAGTTGTAACCTCATGAGTTAGTTTAGGAGATATTGTTGTAAACTATGCTATATAAAGGTTCAAGCAATCTGAATGAGAAATCAAGCAATCTTTTTCATATCTATCATTTCTTTACATAATAGTAGAAAGAATAAGAAAGTAAGGGGTGAATTTTTTGTTTGGGTTTTGGGGGGTATTTATAGGGGGGAAAAACCAAAAAAAAACGAAACTAAACAAAACAAAACAAAAAAAAGACTTCAAAAACGGCTAGAATAGCCGTTGGTGCTCTCGGTTGTACAGTAGCGGCGCTACTGTAGCGCTCAGGACCTGTTGGACCCGCGGGTCAACGGTCGACCCGGGGCGGGTCGAACGTTCGACCCGTACGGGTCGAAACGGTTCGCAACCCGCGGGTCGACTCGCGGGAACAGCGAGTTTAGTTGTTTCATGCTCGCTATTGGGACACTGCGAGTTTAGTGCTAATTTTTTGAGAAACTCGTCTTTCCCAACAGCGACTTCAATTCAAAATTTACAAAGAAGACTCGTCGTCCCAGCGGCGATGACATTTATATTAAACTCGCTGTTGGGAACAACGAGTTTAGTTCAAAATTTTCAAAGAAGACTCGCCGTTCCCAACGGCGAGGACATTTATACTAGACTTGCTGCTGGAGACGACGAGGATGTAGGAAATTTCACAGAAAGTGATAACATTATGTTGGACTTAGTGAATCTTCGAAAAAAACTTCATATAAACTTTTTTTAACTACACTCGTCGTTCCCAACAACGAGTCTGGTGTAAATGTCCTCGCCGTTGGGAACGATGAGTTTTCAAGGAAAATTTTGAACTGAATTTGCTGTTAGGAACAACGAGTTTCTAAAAAAATTAGCAGTAAATTCTCTGTGTCCCAACGGCGAGTATGAAACAACTAAACTCACCGTTGGGAACGGTGAGTGTCCATGAACACAAATACTTTGGCAACTGTCCCATAAGTACAAATAGTTTCAAAAAAAGACAAATTTTTTTTATTTCAAGAATTAGGGACTAAATTTTTTTTCGTATATAAAATATTTTGAATTAAAATATATGAATTATATTTCAACAACTATATTCAATCATCCAAAGATTACAATCAACAAATTGGCCATTAAAACAAAAGATGACGATGTTTCATAGACTACAACTCTAAAAGAGTGGATCAATGAGTAAAGAGTAATTATCTAAATGAGGGGTAGAGATGGGTGGATGAGCGAGTAAAAAGTAAAGCTTAAGCAATTTTTTACTTTTAACCAATTTAAAATTTATTGAAAAAGTTGTTCTTATGATAATATTTTAGATATTACAGGTTAAGTTAGTAAATAAAAATCATATTTTCTAAATTGGAAACATAATGAAAAGAATTAGGGACTTAGTTTTTTTTATATTATATATAAAATATTATGAGTCCCAAAATATTTACAAAATAGGGAAAATAGGGATATACAAAAACTTACCATATTTTAGAGAGTTTTGACAAATTTTTGGGAACCATTCCTCCCCCTATCCATCTACTAACTTCGCCCCTGGATGAGTTATCTGCAACCTCATGAAACACGGGGTACCCCCATGTCTACTGAAATTTAACCAAGTAAAAATGCCACCTTCAGCTTTATGATATTTTATGTGCAATGATGCATATGATATATTCGGCAGTGGTTCACCTACCGTTTACAATAAAAAATAAAAAAAAGATGGGTTTTTAACATATATGTCCCTAACAAATATTTGAATATCATGTATGACCCCCACAAATATGTAATTTTATATTTGTCCCCAACAATATATGCTACTTCTCTTAATTACCCAATAGTTAAAAAAACACAAAACAATCGTGAATTTTCAGTTTTTTTTTTTAATGAACTTGATGAAAAAATGACTAAAATAATCTATTCTCTACCATTCAAACTTTATATCTTCATCCTTATAAATCCGGATAATTGTTAATCCAATAGAGACTTATTAACTCTTCTAAAAATTTATTCTTTTTTCTTCAAGAAATGGATAAACTAACAATGAATCTTTGAGAACTATATATTTTTCCTCACGCTCCTTCTCCAAACTGACCATCAGTCTTGTTTTTTAATGATAGATTATAATCTTCTTCATTTTTTTCTTCTTAAAACTGTTAAATCTTTTCTCATTTGATTGTCTAATTTTATTTTTTTAATTTGATTTCTATTTGTCTCGTAAGAGTAAGATCATGGTTAATTTAGTAATATTTAACATAGGAATAAATATGAAACAAAGTCTAAATTGTTAGGGGTATATACGAAAATACATATTTGTGAGCGATATATATGATATTATCATATTTGTTAGAGTAATGCTTAATCCACTACCAATTTCACTACCATTTTGTTCACTACCTTAGGTGGCATATTTCTATTGGAGAGTTCTTCCACCTACTCTATCTTTCTCTACCTATTGGAGTGTGCCACCTAAGGTAGTGAACAAAATAGTAGTGAAATTGGTAATGGATGTAGCATTACTCTATCTGTTAGGGTATAAACGTTAAAACCCCCCAAAAAAATATATTCGGCTGTTTTATGGCCTCCACAAAAATCCTCTACTCTCGTTCCGTTGTAAAAAATATATGGGTACCCAAAATCTATCTCTGCATCAATTTTTATGATCACTAAAAGAAAGCTGTATAGGCCAGTTTTACAAAGCCTGCATGCACGTGTCTCTGTTTGTCCACATCCAGAAAGCAACACGGCCCAGTGTGCCCACTACCCGAGTCCACTTTTTAAATTTTCTTATCATTTATTAACTATCTCTAATATTATACTGGAAGAAGGGCTTATTGTCATTTCCTCATTTTGTCATTCCACCAATATGTACAATGCACGTACATAACTAATATAAAGTAGGTTTCCGGTTCAAATCTTTCCTACGGCAGAGTTATTATTTTTATTTTTTGAAATTATTAAAACGTGCACCGCACGTGCAAATTCCTAGTATAATAAAACACAAAGAAAGCTATACCGTTATTCACCTTCATTTGAAACAAAATCAACGGTTCAGATTCACTCTCTAAAAACATATTTTTTCTTCAAAAAATCCGCCCCCCCAAAACGCAAATTCAAATCCCCCACCAAAACTACTCATTTATTTATTTTATTATCTCTCTCTCATTCTCTCTCTATTTACTTAGAAATTTAGATTTTCAAATTTCATATTTGTAAATTCTTAGATTTTTTATGTTTTTTTTATTGCTCATGTTACATTGAAAATATCAAATATCTTCTCAATAGTTAAATTTCATCACTTTCCACCCGCAAAGTTCTAAGAAGTTAGATTTTATATCCTATTTATAATTATTTTTTATCATATACTAATGAAAATATGGACTTTTATTTACAACTAATTATTAATATACTATTCAAATTTAAGCTATATAATTATTGTTTTACTGTTTACATGGCTTTCATATATTCTATCGATCGAAGACATGCCCATGGACACATGCCCACGGGCAAGTATAGTACATCAATAAATAGCGAAAGTTCTCATCAAAAAAATAAATAGCGAAAGCGTATCATATACACTTCCTAATCTCTAATCCTCCCTCAACTCAACAAATCCCAAATTACCAAACAATTTCCAAACCAGCCACTCACCAATTTCCAACCATCCGATTTCCATCCAACGGTCCAAATTCTCCCTGGGACGTGTCGAATTCGACGTTAATTCTCCCGCTTCTTCGAAGAACCAACCCCACCTCCTCCCCCGTATAAATACCCTCCTCTCAATTCACAATCCAAAAAGTCGTAAACCCCTCCTCTCTCTCTCCTTTCCCTTTTCCTTTTCTCAACTTTTAAAGAAATGGGGGAAACCGAAACCGAAACCTTACTGATTCCGTTCGAATCCCTACCGTTAGGGTTCCGTTTCCACCCGAAAGACGACGAGCTTATCAACCACTATCTCAAGAGCAAGATCCAAGGCCGGATCCAACCCCTCGACGCAGCCGTCATCCCTGAAATCGACGTCTGCAAGTTCGAGCCGTGGGATTTGCCGGACAAGTCGCCGATCCGATCGCTGGATCAAAATTGGTTCTTTTTCGCGCCGGTCGACCGGAAGTACCCGTCGGGGAACAGGTCGAACCGGGCGACGGAGGCGGGGTACTGGAAGGCGACTGGTAAGGACCGGCTGATCCGGTCGCGTGGGCCCGGCAGTACTCTGGTTGGGATGAAGAAGACACTGGTGTTTCACCAGGGGAGGGCGCCGAATGGAGTGAGGACTAAATGGATTATGCATGAGTATCGGACGGTGGAGCCGGAGTTCGATCTCTCCGGTGATCAGGTGACTAAGTGCACGTTTTTTTTAGGCATTCGTTTATTTTCTTGATGCACAAGGATTATGTTGATTCTCGATGCGATGAATCGATGTTTAGGAAGCTAAGAATAGTTTAAGAAGTTCACCGTTTTATGCGTAAGTTCACTGTTTTCTGCGTTTAGGAAACATGCTTTAAGTGATCTGAGTCTACATTTTAGTTTGAGCAGAAGTAATAGACAGCTACTTCCTTGATTTGGTAAGTTTTCATTGAGGGGAAAAGGTTCTGCTTTGGTAATAGAAAGCGATGATTTTTTTTTGGAAATTCTATGAGTGACTTATGTCTGGTGGTGAAGAATATTGACTGCCTTAAGAAAGAATAGGATGAGAAGCTTGATGTGACATTATTGGGAGAGAATGACTTGGGGTTGTGGGCTATGCAAATAAGTTTTGATGGAAGATGATTTCTTTGATGGATGCCGAGAAAGAAGGATTGTAGGTTGAGAATGGATTGATCACTATGGAATCTTTATTCAACAGACGATTCCATTTATGGGAATGAGCTAGATGTGATAATGTTGATGCCGATTGTCATGAGTCGCCAGAATAGCAATTGTCTAGGCATATTATGGAAGGAGAGTTCAAATTTATTATTAATCAAGTTTTATGCTATTATGTCAGTAAGCAAGCTATCCCACATTAAAGGACATATTGAATTTGAAAATGCATTTCTGACACTAGATAAGTCCTAATATAGTTAAGTTCAACTACATAGCGAGAAAACTTTACACAATAGACAAACACCGCAAGATGGATGGATCCTCTAGAGTCTAGAATCTATAAGACCTGCCCCTTCACTAAATTGGTTGTTGAATCTTTTATAGTAGGCCCAGTTTTTACTTCTACATGTACATGACATGAGGAACTACAGTTGAATCTATATTTTCTTTTTGCTCACAAGTGCTAACATCTAAATTATTTTGCCCACCATAGTAATTTCACAATCTTATATATTAGCATCTGGTCCCTATTTAAGTGATAATGTTCTGCTAATTGACATAAGATGCTGCTTCCACCAATTGTCGACAAGCTCAATATCAAATATGGCATTTAAACATTTGTAGATCTTCATTCATGTTATGACATGCACAAGGTGAATTATTTTGTGCTTATTTCGGACTTAAACTAATTTTCTTATGATCTTTTTGCTATCTTTGGTTCATGTTTGGAAAAACAACTCATCTAGATAATTATATGATTTAAATAGTATAAATTAAGGAAACAAATAGCTATAGCTCTGTCCTCATGTATAAATTGTGGAGAATTGTCAGTTTCAAACGCTATGTCTATATATAATTCAGAATTTGTGTGTGCACACAAACCATAGGTATATCTGTTATATATTATTCAGGCTTGCCAGATATTTTTATTTATTTATCGTTAAACGGTGGGTTGAGTGTTCTCCCGCGTTTCATTAAAAAGAATTTAACAAAACATACAATAAAAATAAGGATTATGTAGTTCAGGAAACCCAACATGGGTCCTAGAACTCATACACCCAAACAACAACAAAAAAATACAATACAACCTAATTCTATTGGTCGGCCGGCCTCGCTAGAACAAGTTTCTTGTGCCAATTTGAGCTCATACTCTCACATTCCCTCGCTTGTACTCCGTTTATTCTTTACCGTAACCCGCAACTGCCCCGCCTACGCCCCCAGCAATGTTCCATACGTCAACTTCAAGCACCATACGCGAGACACCGCAGATACCCACCAATCTGACATGCCTATGTCTAGATTGTGACCTCGTTCTCATCCCCTCGCTTGACCACCTAAATTCAAAATCTCGCCATATATTCTTATGAGAAAGAAAACCATCTAAATTCAAAAGCTTCCACATGGTAACAATCTTTCATGTAACATCTTTGGTAGGACTTTCCATTTTACAGATTCTTTTGTCCATGGTTCTTTGGTGAGTAGAATTCTGTCACAAAGATGTGGATGCGAGATGTTGAATTGAGATAGCTTTAACAATTAGCAAGCATTCTAGTTTGTTATGGATTTTGATTAGCTGAAGAACTATATTTCCCCATAGAATTAAAGATGCTTTCTAAGTATGTGATTTTGTTTGTTGAATTCCTTTTGCATGGAAGACAAAATAGTGGCTATGAAGATGAACAACTAGAATAATTTCATGCTAATCATCGGACAAATAGAAGTGAAAGTTCTTATAAATCAAATTATCTATATTTGACTAGGTGCAAGATTTTGCCCATGGGGTGTCTGATAGGAGTCTTGAACATTGAAGTCTTATAGGGAGAAGTGATGATATAACTAAGTTATCTATAATGAATTCCTGGTGAATTGTCGTACGTCTCCGTATAGTGAAATTCTTGTTCTTTTAAGCATTTATTTGGCTAGCCAGGTCCTGGTTGTAACGACACGGTGATGCGATTCTTCCAAGCAATGGTGGATCCTACTTCAATGAGTTTGGTCTCTCTGTCAAATTTCAGTCTGAACAACTCATCTGATATGTTATGTTTTATGAACCCTCACTATCATCCTTCTTCCTTTTATCAGTTTTTTTTGTTTCCGTTCACTTGATTTATTTTCTCTCAAAAGGGAGTGATACCTTTTCTGTGGTTGATTTCTTCCAGCACTGGATACTCATATCATAGGTTCCCATGTTGATACATTCTATTTTGTTATTTATTAATTTTTTTTTGAAGACTTGCTTTCAGATCAACCAGAAAGTCGAAAATTGCTGAGGGTGCAAACAGCATTGAGAAATGATGGATGAGTGTGTTGTGTGATACTGATCGCTCACAAAAAATTTACTAGCATGTCCTGCATGTCATAGAATTTTGGGTTGGTTATACAGTGAGCTTAATATGTGTATGTTTGCGCGGATGTATTGAATATACAATAGATTTGTTAATATAGCATCTTTCTGTAGCTTAATGGCTGGTTGGTGATGACTGTTAATTAAGATACATGTATTCAGTTTTCATTTCCTCTTGAGCACATTTTTGTTCATGTGCAGTAGGGATAGATTCCTACATATTTTCTTTATTTATTTTAATGTTAGAGATTTACTCGGCTAGCCATATGTTAGGAGGGATAATTTCATCCTGTTAATTTTTACAATTTATAATGTCTTCGTCTTTTACAGGGTGGTTTTGTTCTTTGCCGTCTATTCAAGAAGTCTGATGAGACTCTTCCCTGTTCGTCTAGTAGTGAGATTGAGACAAGTGGCTTATCTCCTATCCAAAACAATTCTCTGAATAATGTGCATAATGAACCTGAGGGTTTGGAAGAATCTGCAACACCGCTAAACCCAGAATCTCCAGATATAGATCTGCTACAAGAGTTGCAGCCTTTGCCCGGCACCATTACCAAACAACCAGTAGAGAGGACTGCCGTTCATGAAGCTCCGTATTTTATACCTCAACCCTTGAAACTAGAAGAAAGCCATTGCAATGGGAAAATGACTTCAGATGCATGTGGTCATTTGGGTGAAGCACTTGAAGAAGAGGTGAGCCCGATCTGTATCTGAGAATGACGAGAATGACTTCTGTATATTTATTCAATCAACTCTTATCTCAGTTTTGATAATCTTAATTATGAACTTCTTTCCTTCTAGCATTTGTGAATTTTGATAGCCATGAATGATCATTTTATCTAACCGTAGTTTGTTGCTGTTATAAATTCAGAGTGCTTTGTTTGATGGTTTAGAACAATTCCTCGGCCCAGAATATGAGCATCTGTTTTCTGATGAACTTCCTGAAAATTTGTCGATGAAACCTAGTGTGAATTTCTCAACATATGGTGATACTAAGGATCAGATGCTTGAGCCAGACTCTATCACTGATCTATTGGATGCGATAGTTTCTACTCCAGAAGATAATTCTGCTGAGACATCAAACTATCAGGCAGACTCGGCTACTAAACTAATGCAAGATAACCAGATTTCTGTGATCAACTGTGATTCACCTGTGATGCAGCAGGTGAGAAAGCTTGTTTGAAATTTTAGTGAAAGTGTTCAGCAGGGAGTTATTTGTGTATTTAAGTCAATTGTGAATTTAATTCTTTTTTTATATAAAAAAATTGCTTCATTTTTTATGGATGTAGGGAGGCTCATACCTACAAGGTCAGGAGCAGTCTTCCGGGATGCCCTATTCTTCGAGTGATTCATTACAGATACACACTTCAGACAGATACAATGAAAGAAAGCCCATGCCTTATGCTTTTGCAGGAAACAGTAACCCGAGTTTGCTACGCCATCATCCCTCTATGGAATCTCCATTGGACCTCCATAATAGCAAGAACTCAACCGAGAAGATGGAACCACCTAACATCAACATAAAAAATCGATCTCTAAAGTTAGAACTTTCAATAAGAAACGAGCAAGGCCAAGCAGAGAGGAGGATTCTATTGCAAACTCTTAGGGAGAGAAAAAGCAAAGTGGGCAATAGAAAAGATGAGAAAGGCCTCATCGGCATGGCTGCAGAAGAGGTAAAAGATGGCCTTATTTGATTGGAAATAATAATTTAGTCAGAATGCTTATAATTGATCTCCATCTGATCTGATGTCTGTAGGATAAAAAGCTTCCGAAGAATGAAACCGCTGAAGACGAGATTTCAGTATCTGCTTTTGCTGAGGATCAATCTTCCTCTGTTGATGGTACAAACTAAAAAACATTCCACGGATTTTTTAAGAAACTGATTGACCTGTTTTTATGCTCATCCTTTTTTGCTTGCTTTTCATGTAGACGCGGCTTTGAGATTAACCGAACAGACAAATGATGCTGATGGTGAACTGGTAGGGTCTTCTTTGCACCAAGTGACAAGTCGAGTTGGTTCGGTCTCTATTCGTAGAATGTGTGTAGTTTTGCTGGTTGTTGTATTTATGTTATGTGCTGGGATATGGTTCAACTCTTGTGTCAGTTGAGTGGTACATGTTTGTGTATAGCTGTTTTTGTTTGCAGGGCTTGTTGATAGTCGTGTATGATGAAATATGCAAGGAGAAAATGACAGATAATTTGGTCGTGTTAGTTTTGCTGTAATTGACATTGGATGCAATTCTAATTCTAGCAAGACAAGTTCTATGGTCCAGCTTCAGTTAGCCTCCAAAGCTTTTCTCTCGTCTTACCATCCGATTATTAGATCTCTCTTATTCTCATGTACTTGTATACCCACTAAGTATTTGTTCACTTACCCCTAGTATCTACCCAAAACAAATATAGGATCATAGTTGCAAACTGAATACTATCCCGTGATCTTAATATTGATTCAAGTACAAGTACATGCGAGCGGATGCTTTACAGTGAAAACCAAAGTGCATAGAATATTTGTGCTTTTATTGATGGATGATAATATGTTTTGCCCATTTATTATATAAATGAGGTTACAAAATAAATAATTTTCAGCAATACAATACAATTCCTGTAACCACTTAATGCATTGAGTAAAACATATCCAACTTTGATAATATTTTGTCCTGTAATATTTTATGGCATTTGAACACTTGGGACACTCTTGATCATGCATGAGTAAAGTGTTTGAGGAAATTTCCTCCCGTTTTCTCGTAATAATAAAACGCTGCCATAATAGTTCTCTATACTCTATTTCATCTTACATATACAAATAATCAAATTGTCACTTATGTATTTCTTCTCATGAGATGCAGCATGCATGAGGGTTCTCATCACTGAAGAGCTGAGGCGGAGGTGGCAGCTGCCGTTCAACTAAATAAACCGGTATCCATGGCCCTACCATATGCCTGTTTCCCATCTCCTCTTGTCCCACAAAATAATTCATATGATTATAACCACCGTGATAATTAACAGGATTGTAACCACCATTCCAATACATCATCTTCTTCATCACCATTTCATTTTCTTCCACGTGATTGGGCCCTGATTCCCCTTCTTTCTTCTCTCCCTCTTTGCTTCCTTCACCCTTATCCTTTCCCTCTTCAGTTGCGGCTCCGGCCTGCACTTTCTGATCTTCCTCTTTCTTCTCCTGTGGTGCATTGTTGTCTTCTTTCTTCTCTTGAGGAGGCTTCTCTTCTGGCGTCTTCTCGCCCTCGTCATTCTTCTTCTCTTCCTCTTCCTTTGGAGGTGCGGGTGGGGGTGGGGGTGGAGGTGGAGGTTGAGGTGGAGGGATGACCTTTGCAAGCTTTCCTGTTCGTTTGTGAATGTAATCTATGATCTTATCGCTGCTCATCGTTCCAGTCACTGTTAACTTCCCGCTGCTCAGCTCCGTCTCTGCCGCTTGCACCCCTAGATCAGCCACCAAAGCAGAACAACATTATTTCTTTAGAAACCAGAAGAGAATTTTGTTTTAAAACGTGTTAAAATTGTGAAAATTTAAAATAAAAAAATTATACCTCTTAGCTTGAGGATCTTTTTCCTGAGTTGCTGAGCGCAAGCTTCACAGTGCATGTTGACATGAAACTCCACTGTTGTCAGCTCCACCTGTTCATTATTCAGAGAAAGATCAAACAACATAGCATATGATAATGACATGTATGTACATAAAGTTGAACTTTAGCTAATAGAGACAATGACACTTGCATATTATGATGCATGGAGTCTGACCTGGGATGCAATCACTTGTGAATGGGTTGAGTCATGATCAGGTGGGGGAGCTGGGGACACCACTTTGGCACTTCTCATTGTCTTCTTTTCTATTCTTGAACACAGTGCCTGAGGGTCCACTACCCCTTTGATCTTCACTTGGTTTTTTGCCATGTCACTCTCAACCTCTTCCACACCTATTCATAACAACAATACCAGATAATTATGAATTAGTGAATGAGAGTATTGTTAGTTTAGTTTAGTTTAGTCCCACACTGGAAGAACAGTAATTTGGCTTGTACACTTCTATATACATGAGATTTCATATTCAGTATTAATCAACCAATAAAGTATTTTTCCATCTCTTGTACTAATACTATTATCAGAGAGAAACAAGGAGAAAGAGACAGATCAACAGAGAGTGAGACCTTTGCATCTCAAGAGGCATCTCTCGATCTTCTTTACACATCCCACACAATGCAAGTCTACATGTAACACAACAACAGGGGGTGGTGGAGGAGGAGGAGGAGGGGAATCATCCGGTTTCTTGTCTTCCTCTTTCTTCTCTTCTTTCTTATCTTCGTCTTTCTTTTGTTCGTCTTCCTTCTTCTCTACTGCCTTGGCTTCTACAGGCTTTGCTTCTTCCTGTATTACAAACAGTTAATTCACGCAGCAAAACTCTAAATGAAAAACCAATCAACTTTGAAAAGTTGGTTACCTGTTTGGCTTCACCCATTGCAAGTGTAAGTGTACACTCTTTTTTGTGTGTGTTAATGGTGGGTTGAATTGCAAGTGTAAACTTAATTAACCACAAGAACAAGAAGAGAGGGAAAAGGGGAAGGACTCAAGTAGCTACTACAAGATCTTATATAGGTGAAGCTAATTACTTTCAAAAGAGGAAAAGTATAAAGCTAGTGAAAAAGGTGATGAAATTATTATATAGGAATGAATGATTCCTACCTAAGCACATGGAGGCCTAATCAGCAAAGAGAACTAGGCTAAGGAAACTCAGGGCTTGTATAATGTATAGTACAATAATTAAGTAGTATTTGTAATGTCTTTTGTTGTATGCTTTGTTTAGCTTAGCTCAAGAGTGAATAAGGGAATGAAAATGATGAGGACATCGGTTCAAGACGATTCGGGCGTTTCTATTAGCGCAGGCATCGTCTAGGACAACTGCTTCATTAGCTTAGGATTTTATTTCAGTACCATATTTGTTTTTGGCAATTATAGCCATATGTAATATTTCTTTTATGCATTAGAATATTTTTGAGATTTTTAGAATATTTTGAGATTTGTATCAAGATTTGTTTTGAGCCTATTTATAGGTCTTGAGATTAATGAGAAGTCATGCCACTCTTGATTAAAAAAAAATTTATTGTATTGAGTTTTGCTCTTCATTTCTCTTTTCGTGTGATACAATTGAGATCTAATTATTAGGGTTTGTAATAAATCCTAATAAACTTTTAAGGTTTGTGATAAACTCTAAAACTATCCCCAAACCCCCCCCCCCCATTAAAATCAAACCCTAACCCTACTAAGCTGTCACCTACTTCCCTCTCTCTCACCTCCGTTTTCTCCTTCCTCTGAGTTCCCGACTCCCAACCTTCAACCCCGACCAACCCACTCCTCCCCACCTTCGTCGACCACCGCTGCCATCAACCCGATCGCCCAATGCCTTCGTCCTCGTCCTTCCCTCTCCCCGCTGCCTGCACCCCCAAACCTTTGTCACATCGAAACCCTAAATCTGACAGATCTGGCACACCACCCACGATGCCACCGTCGAACTCCTCACCCCATCGTCAACCTCCTCCCCTCCGGGCTCATCCTCCGGTGCTTTTACCTCCAACGACCAGCACACCCCCAGCGTCGACAGCATTGCTGCTGTCTCCCGCCGACCCTAGAGCCGCCGTCGACACCGCCACTCAGTCGCCAGTCGACGGCTGCCCCGTCGACAACCCCCCCTCGCCGGTCCCGCCGCCGTGCTGTCTTCCTCCCGCCGACGAGCCAAGTCAAAGCCGCTCTTACTGTGTTTGTTGATTGCCGTGTCCTGCGTTGCTGCCAACCCGAGATCTAACGGTTTCTTCGAACCTCGGTATACTCTTTCCACTTTTCAAATATTTGTATTATACTACCTTATCATCTCTAGATTATTATCTAATTTTATTGTCGTCCACAAATATTGAGAGTGTGTTCCACTTGCCTAATTAGAGTACAAATTAATATTCCATCTTTTACTTGCTAAGAACGATTATGGATTTAATTATTAATTGTTAGAACTGAATTATTAATTGGGCTTGTTAAACTTAATTCAATTCTTGAAAATCCATCAAACAGATTAATTGTTTAAAATTCTAACTTCGATTCGCACTACATGTTGGTAAAATTACTCCTTTAAGATTCTTGAAAATTCTCTATTTAGGATTATATTTTACATCAGAAAGGCAGAGGAGAGTAGGGGAATTTATAGAAGTGATAGAGAGGGCAGCAAAAGCAATGGTAGAAATGGTTTAGAACAGCTAAGTTCTAACTATCAACCAATATTGCATAAAATATACAATGGAGTAGTTAAGGATAGCAACATGTCGGATCCAAGTCGGATCCTATGACGACTGACATGTCAGCGACATTGCGCCATCAGCACGTTGTCTCTGTTGCAAATAAATTTAAACTACTTTCAACCGCACAATTTAAAGTCAAATCTCAACCAGACATTTAGAACTTACAGCTTCTCATACCCATCTCATGTGCTAAATAAGCACTAAACCTAACATCTTTTTCTCACATCTGCTCTCCATTTTGGGGGTAAAGTTTGGGTTTTGCAGATCTGAAGATTAATTTTTGTTTAATTAAATTTTATTATTTTTATTTTGGTGTGGATGAGTAGATCCAAATGGTGCAGGCAAAAAGTCATATGGGTGGTTAGGGTGTGGCTTTTGAAACCTTACCAGCATCTTATCTTAATTATCTATTCTGCTAGGGTAAGGGTTTCTTGTCACAGAGTAATAGGATCATGCGCTTTATGCAAAATCACACTCCAGAAATTTCTCAAGGTTAATACAATACAATTTGATCAGAGTTCTTACAGAATATGAATACATATATATATATATGGAAGGTATAGTTTTGAATTGAAGTTGAGAGAAGTTATATTTCTAGAAGGTATAGATTTTGATTTCTATCTTAGATTACTTACTTGAAATTACTTGCTTGAAAACATAACATTCTCGCATACTTGCTGCAGACAAAGAATGGCATGTTGTCTCTGTCTTTTAGACTTTAAGTTGAGCTGTCCTCTTTTTGACTTTTAACTTTTCATTTGTCTGTTAGTCTTTTGCAAAAGGTCGGTGATAGATTCAATCAGAGCCTAAGAAAAGAAAAAGGTATATTCATTGCTTTACAGTTCTACAAATTGAGCAATGTTGTAGTCCTAACTATTTGTGCAGTTAAATGGGTTTCACATATTAACCTTCATCAACTTATCTATCAGCTAATTGGCAGGTGCACCAAACCATGGTACTATTATATGAAGTAACTAAGTAAGGAATTCTCAAATGAAAAATAGACCCTCTAATTGATAGATCAAGAACAAATCATGGAAGATTTGAACTTCTGTATCAAACAAAAGAAATAATAGAAATTCAATCATGATATTAGGATTTCAGAAATCACATGTGAATTGTACTAAAAAATACCTACTGTAAGAGCATCCACAGTCGTTCAATGGAAAAATAGGCAAAATGCATATTTTAGCATTGCATTTCAAAGAAATGCGGCAGTCGTTGAATGGTAAAAAATGCATAAATTCGTTAAAAAAGGAACAGACGAAACATGATTTATACTTAGAAATTTATAATAAAAAATAATTTATACTTAGAAATAATTAATAAAAAATAGTTAATAAAAAATAATTAATACTTAGAAATTAATAATAAAAAATACGGGACGAAATGTTTCGTCCCAAAGAAGAAAAAAAATTCAAAATAACCGAACATAACATGATGTTTCGTCCAGGTTTTAAGGAAGTTTTTTTTGCAAAAAAAATTTTGCAAAAACAATTTTTAAAAATAGTTTGTAAAAAATATTTGCAAAAACAATTTAAAAATTTGCAAAAATAATTTAAAACTTTACAAAATTAATTTTAAAAATTATTTTTTTTTATAAAAAATGTTTCGTCCCACATGGGAATAAACATCATGTTTCGTCCAGGTTTTTGCCACCATTAAATTCATTTAACCAGTTAATTTATTTGGTTTTAATTTTTTTTTTAATTCGGATGAAACAAAATATAATTAAATAATTCAGACGAAACATCATGTTTCGTCCAATCAATTAAAAATATAATTAAATAATGTCTGCTATAATATGCATTTTGCTATTTCGAATGTTATTTATCCCTTTCTACTGTAGGCGAATTGCTAAAAAATGGCAAAATAGCAAACGACTGTGCGCGCTACAGTATACAAAAAATGGCAAAAAAGCAAATGACTATGGATGCTCTAACAGTACGAAACTATGAACGTCATTACCCGCTGAAGTCTGAATTGATATATAAGAGCAAAACATAAGCAAAATTAAACAAATCCTATCATGATATGAGGATATCAGACATCACACTGGAATAAAAATCACTAACAGTCACAGATATGGTAACAGTAAGAAGCTAGGAACGTCGTGTCCAAAACTCTAAAACCACCGTTAAGAAATATGAGAGTTCAATTTCCCATCACCATTTAAAGCTATGAGGAGGAAGACGCATAACTTATGTTGCAAATAGATCTTTTGGTAATTGGAGACAAAAGGTTTTAAGATTAGGCATGGGACAAGAGCATGGGATTATTGCCGTCCTGTCACTGGTTGGCATTTTCTTCTTTGCGTTAGAATGGGAAGTATCCTACTTTAATAGATTTCTTGGTCATTAAGTGATCGACAATCAACTACCTATAGATATTATGGATTATTTATGCTTGGTTAAGTTTAGGCATTAATACAAAGCTAACGCCTTTGTGATGAATAATACCTAAATTATCGCTACCACTATTATAATGGATGTAAAAGCCTTCATTTACTTCATTTCTATTATGGAAGGAAGAAACTCTAAAAAGATAATAGTAGAACTGACAGTTTTTGGTGAAAAGTGATAACCAATAGACCGAATTTCTTCTTTCTTTTTTTTGTGTGGAGGGAAGTTTTTCCAATATGTTGCTATAAAAGTAAACATATTTTCTCCTTGGTAGATATGACTAGTGAAAAACAGTAGAAAACCAAGAAATGAAGTTAGTTCATGTAACCAGAGAAACAAATCTTTATGGATTTCACGAAATGTTTGCTTGAACAATTCATGGAAGGAAACTTCTCAGTCATGCTGACTCAACAACATTCAAAATATTAACTATGAACTGCTCAACTTTTCAAGGCTTTCTACATAAACTAATAAATGATTTGTCGTGATGTCATTTGAAAGTTAAACTTCAAAACTGTTCAATGTTTTTCCTCAGATACAAGTGTATGCGAGTGTTCAAAAAAGAAGATTTATGAAATACACAATATTTTTCTTGTTCAAGGTTTGATGGATTTCAAATTTTCAATACATAATTAATAATGTTTTGCAGTGAGGTCCATCCATTGACTAAACAAAAAGATGATAGTATTTCCGTCATATGTGCTTCGTGTTGGTAATCATTAGGCTTTTGTTAAAACTAAAATTGTAAAATTTCAAAGGAAAAAAAATTATACTATGATTTTATGAATCTTGGCTAAAATTTCTGTCAGCTTAATAGAACATGTTTATACTAGACTCCACAAATAGAATTTAGAAATTAATCCGAATGGGCAAAGCAAAAAAAATAAATAAATGAAAACCATGACTCTAAAGGCAGAAATTGAAATATAAAAGCATATACAAAAATGCACATGCAACATAGAAAATTGATACTGCGGTTGCATAATACCAAAATATAGATTGAAAATGCAAAGCATAATTTTTGTCAAACCTGCTTAGCTTGTTAACCCTAAGTTTGGTGTGCACAAAATATACACATGCATCTAATATTTTTAACTAAGATTTTTACAGGTTAATACATAATGAAATTCAAATAAATTTCAAGATCTTCATAATCAAAGCAAAAAATAAAAGAACCATGCAAATATAAAAGATCACAAATATCGAAAAAGTTTCATCCAGAAGAAGTAATTGATCCTCAAGAAGTCAGTGCATTCAGATTTGGTATTTCTTTTTTACATTTGTGGAAAATAATAATTTTGAAACTCCTTAATAGAGTTGAATCCACTGAGTATTCTCCATCTCTTTTGACTTATAAACTTCATAACTTATCACTTTGCCAAAGAACAAGAGAGAATAACGTTTTTATTATTTTTTAGTCAAGACGTCAATCTTGCTTTTTCACTTTCTTTTCGCTTCGGAATGAGGCGGTTTACGGGGCTTAAATATAGAGGTCATGTGGGTGTAATAGGAAACTCGGTCTGAATATCAAGAACTCACGGTGGAGAAATGCTGCAAGTAGGGGAAGTGGATTAAGCCTAGGGGTGCAACCACTTAAATTGCTGTGTTTGCTTTATAAAAACTCTACCTCCGGGTTGGGTGGGTCGGGGGGTGATTTCCATAGCATATTACCAATTAAATCAAGTCTACATTCTACTATAAGATAATATGAAATTTAGCCTGTAAGTTCCTACTATTTCAATAGAGCTTTGGAGGAAATGATTGAAAGAATTCTAACATATTGGATATCGTACCAGTTTTGTATTTTGTGTTCTATAAAATCATCCAATCAAATATTTGCTCAATTTAAGTCGCTTGATTAATCTCACATGTGAAGGTTTTATTTTCTAAGTTCTTAAACTTTTTAAATACCAGAAATTACTAGTAGCTTCCACCCCTCTAGATACAAGATCATCACATTAAATTTCTTTACAATATTCCGATAACGCATGGCTTAAACATGTGATTCTCTTGTCACATTCTCATACCTTCACAGACTCGGGTTTTCTTTGCAACAAAAACAATGAGAGAAAAGACAACTCTCAATAGTTTGACACGATAAAGGTCATAAAAGGGCCAGACTATGTCAATCGCTAGTTGGATCACAAGACTGCTTCAGAGTCAGAGATGTCGTACTTTCATGCTGAGAACTTATCTTGCACAGTTATCTGCTGTAATCTAGTCATCTGGCCAGGAAAGGAAAGGGTAGCCTCCTTTGCACACAAATAGACTGAATCAATAACATGTAATTACTCGCTGTGAAAGTGTATACCAGAAAAAATCATTGTTGCAAATTACTGTTTCTTGTAATTGCCAACTGATAAGTTAGTTATATATGCAAATAACATGAAAACAAACTCCAATATATGTTTGAAAATCCGTATTTCATTCGTGTCATTAAAACATTGTACATGTTTGCAAAATGGCAATTGGAACTTGATATTTATTATTGTTTGTCACAGACATCCTTAACTGTAGTGTCTACTATTTATAGACAACATGCATATGAATTAGGAGATACTAAGAATAGAAGGTAATTGGGCCTTTGAGCCAAAATTTAAAATTTGGGGGATGAAAAGAGAAAAGAAAAAGGAAGCAAGTTGTAGATGCTTTAAATTGAGGCTGGCATGAGCCAAAATTAATAACTAAGCCACCCTAATTTAGCAAGAAATACCGACACAGAGAAAATAGCCTAATCATGTTGGCTTGTAGAAACCTTAATGATTCTTAGCACCTATAGAAAATGTGGAATGACCAACTCATTCATCTTCTTACCATTTTAAACAGCATAGTAGGGAAAAGGAAAATTTTCAGATGGAGAATAATAGAGATGATGTTGGTCTGTTGGATTTAAATTTTATTGAGTTGATCAGAATTGTGTTTTGCTTGACTAGAATATAGTACTGTTTGTGTAAAGAGGAAGGAGGAGATGGTGATGTAGGTGGATGAAAGTTTGATGTGATGCTTAGAAAGTTATATGGGAGATGGTGGTGATAGTTGTGATGAAAAGAGATTTGGGAGTGATGGTGGTTTTGATCATAAAGGTGATGTGTGATGTAGTTAGTGGATTTTTTTTTAAATGGTTGGCGTTGGTGGTTGGAATATGAAGAGTTGGGGGGTAGTGATGGTGAAGGTAATGGTAGAGGAAACTTTTGGAGGTCGTGGTGCTGTTTCTGGTAGAGGTGACAGGAAGAGGAAACAGGAATGAATGAATGATGAGAAGATTCAGTAATGATAGTGTTCTGAAGACATTTTAGGTTTGGTGGTAGTAGTAGGAAGGAGAACGTGGTGGTGCTAATGGAGATGAAGGTGAAATGGTGGATGATGAGGAAGGAAGGAAAAACTAGGCTGAAAATTGAAATCAACTAAATTTCAGATGACGAGGAAAAACGACTTAATGCAGCATGTATAAGTAAATTCTGATTGAAGAACTAATGCAAAGTCCACCACTACAAAAATGTTGGGAAAAAGACAACTTTTTCTTTTCACCAGATTAGCAAGAATGCAAAATGTAAGCTAAAATAGCGCACACAAAAATTGATAAGGAGTTTGGCACAATTTGGTGCCTACGTCTCCGGAGCTACTGCAGATCTTTACTTTAGGGGAGAAAATTGTACAAAGTGTTTTTTCCTCACAAAACCCTCAAAAAAAATACTGACAACCCAGAACCCAAGAATTTTTTTTCTCACAAATATTCTCTCTCTACAAAGTGTTTACACATTCAAAAAAAAAAAAATTCAAACCCAAATCTCTTTTCAATTCTCTCTCTTTCTTTTCTTCTCGTATTGGAGTGAGGATGGGATGATAGAAAGGGAGGGAAAGGGAGGCTTTATATAGCCTCCCAAAAATGGTAGGTGGGGAAAAAAAACTTATGGGGATGGTAGGTGGGGGGTTTGGTGGGAGATGGTGCACCAACCCCATGACAATCTCCGACTTGAAGACGGATTTCAATTAGTCTTCACACCTCGATCAATGCAGCAATTCTTTCCGGTCTCATCATTCGTGTAGGCCAACTGAAGCTGAGCATAGCTTCAGTTTGTCAATAGTCACCGTCTTTGTTAGCATGTCCGCCGGATTTTGACTTCCACTAATCTTTTCTAACCTCAAAATCTCATCTTCCAGCAGAGACCGGATGAAATGATATCGCACTTGTATGTTTTTGGTTCTGGAATGAAAAGACGGATTATTTGCTAGATGGATAGCACTCTGACTGTCGCAATATAAGACATTGACTTCTTATTTCTGGCCCAATTTTTCCAAGAAACTTTGTAGCCAAACCATTTCCTTGCTGGCTTCTGTAACAGCGACATATTCTGCTTCAGTAGTAGAGAGAGCAACTATCTTCTGTAGCTGAGAGACCCAACTCACGGCTGTACCTCCTAAAGTATAGACATACCCTGTAGTGCTCTTTCTGATATCAACATTTTCGGCCAAATCAGCATCCACATAGCCTGTGAGTGTCATAGCTCAACCTTTGAAACAAAGTGATTTATCTGTGGTACCTCGCAGATATCTGAGGATCCATTTAACTGCTTCCCAGTGTATTTTGCCTGGATTATTCATGTACCTGCTAACAGCTCCTACTGTTTGAGCAATATCTGGTCTGGTACAAACCATGGCATACATCAGACTTTCAATTGTTGAGGCGTACGAAACATTCTCCATGTGTGCACGCTCTTCTTCCGTCTTCGATGACTGTTCTTTGGAAAGTCTGAAATGAACACCCAAAGGTGTGCTCACTGACTTAGCATTCTGCAAGTTGAACCTGGAGAGTACTCTGTTGATGTACTCAACCTGCGATAACATCAAAGTCCTCGACTTCGTCTCTTGATCCTCATTCCAAGAATCTGCTTCGCAGCGCCTAGATCTTTCATTGTGAATTGCTTCGACAATTCCTGCTTCAAATTGATAATCTCTTGCATGTCAGGACCTGCAACGAGCATATCATCTACGTACAATAATAGAATAATGAAGCTATTATCGAACTTCTTGATGTAGCAACAATGATCTGCATGGCATCTTGTGAAACCGCTGCTGCTCATGAAGCTATCAAATTTCATGTACCACTGTCTAGGATCTTGTTTTAAGCCATACAAGCTCTTCTTCAGTCTGCATACGAAATTCTTCTTGTTTGCCTGTATGAAGCCTTCTGGTTGCTTCATATAAATCTCCTCCTCCAAATCACCATGAAGGAAAACTGTCTTTACATCTAACTGTTCAAGATGTAAATTCTCTGCAGCTACAATTTTCAATACCAGTCTGATTATAGTCAGTTTCACGACTGGAGAAAAAAATTTCGTTGTAATCAATACCTTCTTTTTGCTGAAAGCCTTTGACTACCAATCTTGCTTTGTAGCGCTTGCTTCCATCGTGCTCTTCTTTGATCCTGAAAATTCACTTGTTATGGAGAGCTTTCTTGCCTGGTGGTAGTTCAGCTAATTTTCACGTCTGATTTGACACGAGTGAGTCCATCTCATCTTTCATGGCAGACTCCCACTTGACTGAATCCTCCACTTGCATTGCTTCATCATAACACTTTGGTTCTCCACTGTCAGTCAGTAACAAGTAGTGCAAAGAAGGTGAATAGCGCTGGATTGGTTTAGGAATTCTGGAGGAGCGTCTCACTTCTGGCGTGCTTGGTTCTTCATGAACTACTTCAGGACTAATCTGGACATCACTTCCAGATATCTCCTCGAACTCTACGAATTCCTTTGTTTCAACATGTGTACTAGAGCTACTTAATTCTGCAATTGATCTGTCTTTGTACATCACATTCTCACTGAATATGACATCTCGGCTTCTGATGATCTTCCAATCTTCATAATCCCAAAATCGGTGGTCGAACTTGTCACCACCATATCCAATAAAAACACATTTATTAGATTTCAGATCTAATTTACTTCTTTCAGCAGAATCAATATGCACATAAGAAATACAACCAAACACTTTCAAGTGTGAAAGGTTTACCTCTTTTCTGCTCCAAACTTCCTCTGGTATTCCACCATCCAAAGGTACTGATGGCCCACGGTTGATCAAGTAGGCAGCAGTGTTGACGGCTTCAACCCAGAACATCTTGGGTAAGCCGGCGTGTATCCTCATATTTTTGGTACGTTCATTCAGAGTTCTGTTCATGCGTTCTGCTACGCCATTTTGCTGCGGTGTCATGGGAATTGTTTTCTCCATCTTGATGCAATTGTTTGCGCAGAATTGTCTGAATCTACGATCTGTGTACTCTCCACCATTGTCAGACCTCAGACGCTTGACTTTCAAACCAGTTCATTTTCCACCATGGCTTTCCATTTTCTGAAGGTATCAAAGACTTCTAATTTCTTCTTCAGAAAATATACCCACACCTTCCTTGTAGAATCATCAATGAAGGTGACATAATACAAGAGATTGAACCGAAAATGGTCCCCATATATCAGTATGAACCAACTCTAACTTTTCTGCCTTAGGTGCCTTGCCAATCTTTGCAAAGCTGACCTTCTTCTATTTGCCGAATATACAATCCTCGCATAGGCCAACATCTACGCTCTTCAAATCTGGCAGCTTTTCCTTTGACATTAATGTCTTCATCCTTTTCTCGCTCATATGGCCAAGCCTTTGGTGCCATAGGTTTGATTTTCCATCAGCATCTGCACTTGCAATGATACTCTCCAAGTTTGAGGTCACATAGAGAGTACCAGTCTTCTTAACACGAGCAATGACGAGTGCTCCTTTGGTAATCTTCCATTCACAGCCTAAAAAGGCTGTATAATAACCTTCTCCATTCAGTTGTCCCACTGAGATCAAATTCCTTTTGAGGCCAGGAATATGTCTCACTCCTTGCAGCTTCCATGTAGTCCGGTTCGGCAATTTTATTTAAATGTCTCCTTTTCCCACGATCTTCAAGGTCTCATCATCGGCTAAATGAACCTTCCCGAAATCACCACTGACGTAGTTCTCCATGATTTCTCTGCATGGGGTGGAGTGAAAAGATGCTCCTGAATCCAAGATCCATGATTCAATCGGACTGTTGATGCTTAGAATCATAGCATCGCCAGCTTCCTCGGTCACGTTGGCAGATTTCTGTTCGATAGTAACTTTCTTCGGTACTCGGCAATCCCGTTGAAAGTGACCCATCTTGGCACAATTGTAGCAGTTGAAAGCTTTCTTTTCCGATCTAGATTTACCTCGTCTAGATTGCGATCTGCTGCGATTAGAGTTTCTTTCTGAAGTCCTTCCTCTTGACTCCATGTGCAAAGCTAAGAAGGATGTTGATGCTTCACCTGATTCTCTTCACCGAATTTCTTCACTCAATACCAGATCCCGAACATTGTCGAACTTCAACTTGTTATTTCCCGACGAACTACTGACTGCTGTAACAGTAGCATTCCAACTGTCTGGTAGAGAAGATAAGAGAATCTGGTAGAGAAGATAAGAGAATCAAAGCTCGAACTTCATCATCGAACTCAATTTCTACGGAACTCAACTGGGTTGTGATTGTGTTGAGTTCGTTCAGATGTTGAGCCACCGATGCGCCTTCCGTCATCCGTAAGTTGAATAACTGTCTCATCAAGTGAACTTTGTTTGACGCCGATGGCTTCTCGTACATGCTGGAGAGAGTCACCATAAGACCCGCCGTGGTCTTTTCCTTCGCGATGTTGAAAGCAATATTGCGGGAAAGCGTCAATCGGATAACTCCAAGGGCTTGTCGATCGAGAAGAAGCCCAGTCTTCCTCCTCCATGTCTTTTGGTTTTTTTTTCGAGAGAGGTTGATACAGTTTTTTCTGATACAGATAATCCTTAATCTGCATCTTCCAAAAGCCAAAGTCCGCACCATCGAACTTTTCAATTTTCACCTTCCTTTCGTCTGCAGCCATCGCTCCCACTCGAATCCGGCTTCTCCTGGATCGTTTCCGACTATTCTTTGACAAAAATCACAACCAGAGCTCTGATACCAATTGTTGGGAAAAACACAACTTTTTTATTTTACCAGATTAGCAAGAATGCGAAATGTAAGCTAAAATAGCACAGACAAAAATTGATAAGGAGTTCGGCACAATTTGGTGCTTACGTCTCTGGAGCTGCTGCAGATCTTTACTTTAGGAGAGAAAATTGTACAAAGTGTTTTTTCCTCACAAAACACTCAAAAAATACTCACAAACCAAAACCCCAAGAATTTTTTCTCACAAATTACAAATATTCTCTCTACAAAGTGTTTACAGACTCAAAAAAAAACCCAAACCCAAATTTCTTTCCAATTCTCTCTTTCTTTTCTTCTCGTATTGGAGTGAGGATGGGATGATAGAAATGGAGGGGAAGGGAGGCTTTATATAGCCTCCCAAAAATGATAGGTAGGGAAGAAAAACGTATGGGGATGACAGGTGGGGGGTTTGGTGGGGGATGGTGCACCAACCCCATGACAAAAAAAACTCTAATCCATTTAAAAGAAAAATAAAGTAGTTTAGGCACTTGATACTAAAATGCGTGAATTTTTTTTGAAGTGCTTTTATGTAAAGTGGCCATCTACAATATGTTTTATAAGTCGGTCTGGATCTTATTCTAAATTACAAACAAAATATTGATGAAGAAAATTTCTAAATTGGCTTGGTTGCATAGAAGGAACTAAGGAAGTATATGTGGTGTGCACAGATATTGCCAGTGATCATGTAGTGTACAAGTGTTTCCCATAGCAGGGTTGGAAGTGGATTTCCCTTGCATGCATAAAGTAAGGCCAATATGCAATTTATTGGTACAATAGTCAGTATAATTATGCACTACGTCGGACCTGGTCTTAAATGTAAGGTCCAAATCAATTTCGAGTTGGACTATACCAACAAATATAGTTTTAAAAAAAAATAGCCAATACAATGCCAACAAAGATCATTTACAACTACACTGCCAACTAGAAAATGATGCCCAAAGAGCCAGCTTGGAGCAATAACTTTGGTGATAGTACTAACAACCGCGATTAAAGGTAGGGGAAAAGGGATCACTTTGAAGAAGACCTCGACAACAAGGGTATTTGAGGATTGGGGGACCCATTGACGAGATTTATGATTAGTCAGAACAAAGGCAAAAAGAGATTTAATCTAATTTAACAATTTCCAGTACCACAAAAGGAAAGAAACCTAATAGGGCTAAATATTTCCAAAGATTGGCGTTGTATGGTTACTTGAATGGCATCCATGGATTCCTCGTCTATTGTTGGCTTCATCAATAGCAAGGGTGGACCTTTAGACTTAGGTTACATGGTAAAATTCTGGACGGTTCGTACTGTGTACAATGTGAGACCTTGCTTTGACTCCTTCGCTATCATTAGTTGATCTCAAACTTAAAAGAAGACTTCTCATTTAGATTAGCAAGCAAACCTTGTGCTTTAAATTTGTAATGCTTTGTGTTTGTTTATTTACCAGGTATTAATGAAACATCGGCGACTCATGAAACATTGGGGGTCATTAGCTCACAGTTACTCCAGAAACTATTAAAGCAGTGTTACCTCTGGTATTAATTTGTCAAGCACAAGCATTACTATTAAGGATGTGTCTGTTTTTGGTGAATGACAATTATGATTAATCAACAAGGCAGTGAACTTGCACCGTAAGACAAAATTGGACTTTGGTAGTAATTTTATAAACACTGATCAATAAACTTATTGTTGGAATTTGGAAAGAGAAGATGCTTACTCTTTCTTACGAATGATAAAAATAATAGTACAGTTAAGATGACAGACTACCACCGTATGATTGTGTAACTCATTGAAGAGGAGAAGAAGGTCGTTACTTGACAAGATTTCAAAATCTTTTATAGTAGTGAATTGAGCTCAATTCTTAAAAACACTTTCCTTGATTTTCATTACTGCAAAAATTTCTTCATTTTTTAGGTCCACTCAAGTGAGATATATATATATTGTCAAGAGATGTGCTTTAAGGTGTTGTATAAGTTCTTAAAAGAACTCTTTTATTTGCAGTTGTACAAAAACATTAATGAAAGAGTCATACATACAATACAAAGAAGAAAAAAATGAAGTATATAAGACAAGAAAATGTACCTTAACCATAATCTGCCCTCCATGTCATAGATACAAGCAAAGAGCCTAAAAAAGAAAATAAGAATCCGACTACTAGCTATGATGCACCTCATAGCCATGACGAACAAGCGTATCAGCAATGGCATTCCTAGCTTCATTGCACAAGATATCTGCATTCCTTCCTACAATAGGCTTGTGAATAATCACTTTCACAGAGCCTGAATTCAGTATACCCTCCATTCTCGGAGGCATTAGCTTTCCCGTTCCCAACAGGGTAATAGGCACAACTGGTACTTCAGTCTTTGCAGCGACGCTAAATGCACCTTTCTACATAGACATGGACATTACATCATATTCTTAGGAAACAAAAGTAAAGAAGAAATCTATCAAAGTCCTTGTTAAAAAGATTAACTTCATCAAATGTTCTCTCACCTTAAATGGGCCTAATTTCCCATCCCTACTCCGAGTTCCTTCAGGAAAGAAAATTACGGATGCCCCTCTCTGGACCAAATACATACAGCGTTTAAGGCAATCCTGAAATTGACAAAATACCATATTCATGAAAAAATAGAACAGAGCCTAGAGTTAGCACAATGAAGGAAATGCAGTCCTGGTTTGGATATAAAGGTGGTAAGATAATTGGAGATATGCATGAAGGTATCTACGGCACCTCCAATTATCTAAATATTCGCGTGTTTAGGGCTCATTTGGGGATTGAGATACCTTCATTTAACTCAATTCAAAAGGTACGTAAGATAGCCAGTGGTATCCAAAACTCCAAACCGATCTAATTCGTTCATACGGTCCACTCTCCTTCTCTCCCTCTACCACCTTTTATGCAAACAGATCAACAAGACGTAGATTTCGATAAAACATAGGCATACCTAATTGTAAGCAATACACAGCTCGTATGTATAACTTTACCCCCACTTAAAAAAAACTCTAATTATCTCTATACAGGGCCGGCCCCCACCTTGAGGCCGGTGAGGCGGCCGCCTCAGGCCCCCGATTTTTTTACACTTTTAGGGACCCCAAATTTGTATTCCTCTTGTAAATATAGGCACGTATTTTGCGTGTTAAAAAATTATATTGTAATTAGGGGCCCCAAAATAACTATTTGGGCCTTTCGCCTTGGGCCCCAGGATCTCAGGGCCGGTCCTGTCTCTATAGCAACCATAATGTTTGTTCTTCCAAACATTTTAATACGTCTAAAATCAATATAGATAAACACGCAAGGCCAAGAATTAGTACCAAATGACTCTTGCTATCCATCCGTCTAATTGGAATCAACCCCATAAGAAACATCGCCCATCCAACCACTGGAATCACAAAAATGCCCGTCTTGCTTACGAACTTAAAATTTCTTCCAAGTGTCAAAAGTGTGTACACATCCAAGAAACTCTGATGATTGGAAACATAAACCACAGGATCATCTCTCGATGGCAAATTCTCTAACCCCTCCAATTCCAACCTATAGAACGGCGCAATTGTCATCAAAGCCCAAACTTTCGCAATACAGTGATGGAATCTTCTCCGATGCTGATCGAAGAGTACCACTAAAGGGTGAACCAATAACATGATAACAAATAGAGGGATTGCAGTAGCATTCACAGCATAGAAGCAAATCGCCCTGATTCTTGAACCCAGTTGACTTTCTGAATATATACATCAGATCTAAAATTATACGAAATATTTCAAAATATTAGGCTATATTTAAGATTTCAAGAAATGGGTTTTCAAGAAAATACCTGGAATTGAGTAATGTGGGCTTTCTGGGCTTGTGAATTTCGATCTAGTGATGGTGTTTGTGCGAACCGGGTGATGCAATCGGCGAAAACCCAAGTATGGAACCTTCCGGTTTGATGAGAACTTAGCGGAGATTACTAGAAAGAAGAATTTTTTTTTGATCAGAATATGGAAGTGGAAGTGGAAGTGGAAGTGGGCATAAATCAGAGAATAGGCGAAGAGAAAGAGAGCTTACTGCGATTGGTATGTGAAGAGATTGCCAAGGCTGGGTTTGTAAGGGTTTGCATTGTTTATAGAATGAGGAAGGTTAACAGATGAAGAGGTGGATTTATGAATTTATAGCTTCTGTAAAAGTTGGCTTTTCGGGGGCTGAGGAGTTAAAGGACAGATTTTCTTAGTTAGTTCCAAAGTGGGATTAGCAAAGCTAAGATGACAGATTGGATCTCTCGTCGGAATTTTTTGCGGTACTAGGCCACTTATTGAAAATATTTGTGATTTTAGTTCAGTTCACAAACTATTAACACTTTTGACTAGCTAGTGTCACCTCAACCGCGGCTGCTATTGGGAATAGTGGTCTCTTCATAGCGACTTCCCACACTTGTCATCTTATAGAGAGGATATTGTATAATGGACACGACTTGATGTAATTGAGGTCGCTATTGTCAATAGTGGTCTTGTATAACCAAGATCGCTATTCCCAATAGCGACCCCAGGTTAGCCCAATCGTTTTTAGGCCCACCTGAGGTCGCTATTGGGAATAACAACCTTAGTTAGACGAGACCGCTATTGACAATAGCGACCTCAGTTACACCAAGTGGTTTGCAATTATACAATACACTTTATAATCTGCCAAGTGTGGGAGTCCAATGTGTTGATCGCTATGAAGAGGCCACTATTCCCAATAGCGTCCACTGCTAACGTGGCACTGGCTAGCCAAAAATGCTAATAGTTTGGGAAGTGATCTAAAATCGCAAATAGTTTCAAAAAGTGGCCTAGTACGGCAAAAAATTCCTCTCGTCGGTGGTGTATGGCGTACTAGTAGAAAACTGGGAGCATGCCGGAGAGATAGCATTGATATAAATACCCGGCATTGGACCGGAACCGACCCGACCTATCTGGATCCGGGTCCGGGTCCTAAAATGGGACTTGTTGTACTTTCGGGTCCGGCTCCGGTTCCGCTCAAAAGAGATCCGACCCGGACCCGGACCCGGACCCGTTGAAAAAAAGACCCAAAAAATCAACATAAAAATAAATATTCTATCCTCATCCATCCCCTCCTTCCTCCTCAATTCTAAACCTTCCTCTTCCAAACTCAAAACTCATGTTTTTTTCTTCTCTCCTCTATTTTAAATCCTCAACTCACCGCCTCCGCTCGCCAGGGTCGGTTCTAAGATTTTTAGGGTCTTGTGCAAAAAAATAAATTGGGCCTTCTTTACACATTTCAATACTAATTTGAGTATTAAATTGGTTTCGATGTCATGTATATATACTTTTATATATTATACGAATTCAGTTGAAAAATATAAGTAGCATAGTTGACGATTTTGATATAAAATTCTTCTTATCTTTGTATAGTATTTGTAAAGACTAAGGTTGATACTTTGTATAGTAAGGTGTGATTCTTCTTATCTTTACTAGTCCATAGTTGATGAATTGATATAAAATTCAGTTATTTAACAGCCAAAAATCTGGGTTTCTTTGTGTTGTATTATGGCGCTTGTAACTCATGCATATAGAGGGTTTATGTAGATTGTAAATGCTGTGCATACGTTTGGAGCTAAGCTAACAATTGTGGTACAAATTTTGTTCTTCATTGCTCCAATTAATGCACTCAAGTATAGGAGAATGACTTCCATGCAGGATTGGCCAAATGAATAAATTTGCTTTCACCTGGGTATGAAAGTTGTTTGATATATTTAAGCTCAAAGAGTGTACCACTATTGCAACTGAGTTGACTTGAAGTACCCTAGTTCTTCAATCAAATGTTCCATTCTCGTCAGGCCATTCTAAACCCCATATTTACTGAGTATTGGTGATTTCTATGTAGCATTCTTCCTTTGAGTTTACAGTATCTTATATAAGTTGATTATGAACTTCAAATAATTATTCATTAGGAATTCTTTCTTAAACGTATTTGCAAATCACGCCCAGCCACTACAAATCATGCCCAGCTACTGCGATGGCCTGCTCAGCTTCTATAATCAGCTTGAGCAAATATTTGGAACTTGCTTTCCCTCGCATGAGGTTGTTCGGTTTATAATTTTATTCAAGTTGTAAAAATTTATCTAGTTTATTTCCACTGTTGCATTCAAAGACAACATGGCTTGGATTAGATTTTGGAAGAAATGCCCATGATGTGTATTTTTATGGTACTTGCTATAGTTATGTATTGCTTGTGAACTCGGTCTTCGTTTCCCCTTCTTTTCGTATATGATGGCAACTAGGTTTCTTAATGCAATTGGTAGTCATAGTACAAGATTGCATCTAAACAAAAATTTCTTGTGTTGTTGCCAGCCTTATCAAAATATGATTCATTGTAGTCTCACTCAGATATCCTCCCTTCTCAGTCCCAAAAACGATTGATTCATGGTACTATTTGTGATTACCGGTTCCTTTCCTATGTCCTAATTCACTCAGAATATCATCAAATCACTAGACATATCTAATATATTTGTCTATTATTATGTGCAATTCTTCACATCACAGTATAATTTAAACCTTATCATAGACGATGCAAAAGTTCATATGGATTAGGTGGGCACGAAATTTACAGAAGAGAGAAGTTGTTTACCTCGGTGGTGACTGTGGCGACTGGCGAGCGATTGCTGTAGTTGTTGCTGCTGCTTCAGTGCTACTGCATCCTCTCGCTCTCTCTGTCTCTCTCAAAATAAGCAGATGAAAATATTTTTAGGAAGATGAAAAGGTTTTCTAGGAAGATGAAAAGATTTTTTTGAGCAGATCAAAAGATTTTTTAGTTAAAGAAAAATTATGGGCCTTCATTATAACTGGATCTTTATTATAATTGGGCAATTTTTTCAGGAAGAGAATGAAAATTTTAAAAAAATTGGGCCTTCATTTTAACTGGGCACTGTGTAACCGCACAGGTTGCACAGGCCCAGGGCCGGCCCTACCGCTCGCCGCTCACACTCCCGTTCCTACTCGAACAGGTAGGAATATTTTAATATGACCCGGACCCGGTCGTCACAGGTCCGGGTCCGGGTAGTGAAGGACCCGACCCGACCCGATACCAATGCTACGGAGAGATCCTCTTTCCTTCCGTATGATATCATATGTGGCCCCACCAGGGTGCATTTTTTATTTTTATTATTTTGCTTCGGTCGGAGGATCTACAATCACGATATATTTTAATTTAACGTTGAAAAATTATACGTCGGGATAGAAAAAAAACATGCGAGCTCCCCCCATTCACAGACTCTCTTATTCTTCCTCCTTCCTCAACCCAAAAGCCAGTCGCAACTCTTCCCCACCCATGTCCAAACGCATCAGAGAAGAGGAGGAAGGGCAGTATCGCGAAGGCGGACGGAGTAGGGATAGAAGCGTAGCTCGTAAGGCACTCAGGTCCCCTTCTCCAAGGGCGAGGAGGGCGCGTGCTGACGAAGATAGAGGCAGGAGCATGCGCCAGTCCCATCGCCGGGAAGAGGAAGAGAGGCTGATGACAAATAGGAGTCACACAAAAGGAGTCCGCACTGCTTCACCTAGTGCCTGGAGCTCAAAAAAGTTTCGCACGAACGCTGAAGTTACCGAAGGCAAGAGGCTTGACGACGCTGCGCATAGAGCGTGGTGTCGCTCCCCCTCACCTGATCTACAGTGTCACCCAACTAGAGAAGATGGCGAAGGTGAATGGGTTTTGGTTAAACCCAGAAAGAAAAGGCAGGTGAAGAAGAGTCCCAGCTCATCGGAAAACTCACGCATCGACGGACGGAAAAATTGCCACAAATGCGCTCAGCCGGGCCACTCGATTAGCAAGTGCCAATTAGACTGGTTCTGCTACCTTTGTAGAAGCTTCGGACACATCTCGACCAGTTGCCCCAAGCGCCTAATCACTCTGACCTCCAACTCGAAAGCACCGAAGATGGGGAATACTACGGTATCGGAGGGAAGCAAAACTCAAGAGAGTGTCACCGGAGATAGACGCGTTATCCAAGCGTCTATAACCCCGACGCCATTGATTGCCGACTTCGAAAGACGCTTTAATGGGGGTATACTTGTTAAAGCCCAGACTGGAACTCCAACGGTCACAGATATTTCTGAATTACTGCAAGCGGCGCTCGTCACATCGCCAGCCCCAACGTGGGTCATTCAAGAAATCGCAACAAACTGCTTCTATGCGTACTGCAGCGATTCCGCGCTCGCAAAGGAAACAATCAGAGTTAAAGGCTTAGAGGGGAAAGACGCACACGATTTGGAGTTTTTCGTCACCTTCAAATGGTGGACTCGGGACTTCGGAGCACTGAAGGCAGAAAATCTTCCTCCGGTTTGGATAAGGTTATACAACCTTCCTTTCCATTGTTGGGTTCGTTCGGGGTTTCAAAATATTGTTAGACAGTTTGGTATGCTAATCGATATCGACAGCCAGACCCTTGTTCACTCCGCTAGAAAATTCGCCAGAATAAAGGTGGGAGTCGCTGACAAGTGTGATATCCCCTCTAAGATCTTAACTGAGTTCGAAAACATCGTCTACGAGGTCAGAGTTATCGTCGAGGTTCAGAAGAATGTTTCATTTAGAGATCCATACCCTGGAGACGCAAAGATTTTCAACGGCCCAGATAGTCAGCCAGAGGAAGAAGATGAAGTTCTACCGTTAGATGAGAGGGACTGTAGACGCAAGGGCCCATCGTATAGAAGAGTTCAAGGTAGATCTGATCCGTTCATCCATGAGCGGTAGCAGCAAAATTTGAATATTGTGCTAAAGAATCAATCTCCGTCGTCCAAACATCCATCTCAGCTTATCCCTTCGAAAGCTAGTTCTCATTGGGCCCCTCAACAGTCTTCTCATCTGCCTCCAGACAGCTTCGCTAGTTCTAGACGTGACCCTACAACTGTAGTTGATGCTACAGTGCGCGGCGAAAAGACAGGAGGGAAAGATGTGATGTCGAAGGAGTTTGTGTCAGGGGGTACGATTCCATCGAGTAAACTGGGTATTCTCAAATCAGCTAATGAAGTGGGCCTCAGCAATCAAATGGGCTTCATTAATGAAGCCTGGATGAACTTTTCTAATGCAGTAATTGAAAGATTGGTAAAATTGGCTATTTGCTCACTAATTCGGTCCAAGGAGCCGTTTAGCAACGAGCCTGGGCCCTTGGGCCAGGATGCCCTTACAGCTGAAGTCCTCGAAAGCCCAGTTGGCATTATCACTGCAATTCACGCCCAGAGTTCTAATATCCCTAATGCCGAGCTCACCCAATCCAACTTAGTTCAAATCATCTCAGTACCGGAGTCAGGGGAAGATATTATTGGAGCGCTAGATGGCATTCGTGAGGACAATCTCATCTCAGTTACAGAGACAGAGTGCAATGACAATCATGCTAGAGGCAGTGTAGGAAGCTCTTCGACTAGAAAGATCACAGAATACCGGAGGAAAGGGAAAAGACAACTGGTTAGTATGGATAGTCAGCACACCGGGAAGGACGGATGGTCTCATAAGGGAAACATTCATTCGGAGGAAATCACGATAGGCGAAGGTACCTCTAAACTTCATTGTTCTGTTCTCAATTCTTTATCAGATGAATCTCTCATTTACTTCGCTAGTTTATATGGTCTAGCTATGGGTTCCACTAGGGCTGAGCAATTGACTAACGTAGCTATCATTAGAGAGGACACCAAAATTTCTGCTAATTAACCCCGGGGTGTTTTAAGGGCGGTGGAGGTACTTCACTTAGGGTTTATTACGGTTATTAATGGTATACATGTTTTGGAATGTTAGAGGGATGCGCCAAAAAATAAAAAAAAGAGCGATAGGTGTAACACTTAGAAAGATCTGTCCTGACATTTGTGGTTTCCAAGAAACTAGAATTGAATCCCCAATAAAGGAGGATTTCACTTCCCTTAGAGGGATGGAAGACTTCAACTGGAGATTTAAGCCGGCTAGGGGGTACTCGGTGTAACACCCCGAATTCCAAATAAGGATAAATTCGAGATTTCACAGGATCTTTATTTCACATCGTACAATTTTACAAGGAATTTAAAACTTTTCATTCACAATACATCAGAGTTCCTTTACACTTGGTTTTTACACAGCGGAAGAAACAAAGATTACAACAATTGAAAACAAAATATAACTTATACAACTTTATAAATTGAGCCATCGATTGCATCATATTATCCTTTCTCCTTCAAGAATAGTCCATTACTTGCATATCAATCTGTGGGCACGTCAGTTACTTACAACTGACGAAATGTTATACACGGCTATCCTCTCTATGCCGGGAATAGTATAACGATCTCATACTTTAACAAATCACAAAAAGATTGAATGAACAAGTAAAGTGTCAAAAGTGATTATTCTAAACATAAGTGTATGTCATGCCTTAATGCCTAATGCACACAATCCTACACTAGGATGACACTAATGCACACTTATTCGGATTCTATGCATCCCATACTTCATAGGTCCGAGGGCAAGCGCCTACGTTCTTCACAATACAGGGCTCGATCCCTCGCCATGAAAACTACCCGGTAGCAAAACAAAGTTCAGACTATTCCACGAATTTGAATCCTAGCCTTGGAGTCCACCTCCGACTGTTATAACAGATTCCACATCGTGCGAATCGTCCCGTATGTGACCCTCTAGCCCAGTATATATATACATTGGAGACGGTAAACACAAAACCCATCCGTCCGACTACTCAAGATCCCGGAGTCCACCGCTGATCCGTCCTCATAGTCCCGGATTAAAATATAATAATCCGTCTCCCACAGGGCAACCTCAGTCCACCAACTGGGTCTATAGTCTTGGAGTCCACCGTCGACTATATAGAGCACCCCACTTACGTTTCCCTAAGTTTACTACATCTTCACTTATGTGCCTAAATTTTCTTAAGTTCAAGACATGAATAATTTATATTCAAGGAATTAGTTTTACCTCCTACCGGACTTAATCAACAAATGCGAGATAGCCCCATGGCCATATCTCCAAATCATATCTCAAATATTTCTTTCAATAATGCCGGTATCGAGGTCTTACTAACTCTAAATCATAAACTTTCATGTACAAGAAGCATGGGTATTGACACCCTTTCATAATCATGTATTAAACTTAAAGTACTCTTTATCTATTCACAACTTGGTATAGGTCTTGTTTAACATCATTCAATTCATTCACTATCTTTCTAAGACATCAATTCTTTTCATGAGTCTATGGCATAAATCCAAATCTCTTTTTGGAAAAAATTAATCACATAGAAGTTCGCGACTACAAACAAGCATATTTACATGATCTCGTCAACAAATAAACATATTTACATGAACTTGTCAAGTCAAACAATTTATAAATAATTTATTTCCAAACTTTATATGAATGCACACAAACTTTTAATCTCATTTAGCATTCTTACTCAACAAAAGGGATTGTTTATAACGAGATAATCGTGTTACATATTTTTCTTTTATTCAAAAGAATTATTTATTCAAAATAATAATTTTGGAAACAAAGTGCATTTGCCACTTTTCAAAAAAAAATACAAGATAAGAAATTAAACTATTCTTAGTAAATTCTTTGTGCAACTTTATAAGGAAGAGTGAATAATATTTGTTTCTTTCCAAAGTCAGTAACTTCCACAAATAAGCAGTTTTTGAGGGAAACAAAAATAAAATAAAAGAAAATGGTGGCACTCGGTGTAACACCCCGAATTCCAAATAAGGATAAATTCGAGATTTCACAGGATCTTTATTTCACATCGTACAATTTTACAAGGAATTTAAAACTTTTCATTCACAATACATCAGAGTTCCTTTACACTTGGTTTTTACACAGCGGAAGAAACAAAGATTACAACAATTGAAAACAAAATATAACTTATACAACTTTATAAATTGAGCCATCGATTGCATCATATTATCCTTTCTCCTTCAAGAATAGTCCATTACTTGCATATCAATCTGTGGGCACGTCAGTTACTTACAACTGACGAAATGTTATACACGGCTATCCTCTCTATGCCGGGAATAGTATAACGATCTCATACTTTAACAAATCACAAAAAGATTGAATGAACAAGTAAAGTGTCAAAAGTGATTATTCTAAACATAAGTGTATGTCATGCCTTAATGCCTAATGCACACAATCCTACACTAGGATGACACTAATGCACACTTATTCGGATTCTATGCATCCCATACTTCATAGGTCCGAGGGCAAGCGCCTACGTTCTTCACAATACAGGGCTCGATCCCTCGCCATGAAAACTACCCGGTAGCAAAACAAAGTTCAGACTATTCCACGAATTTGAATCCTAGCCTTGGAGTCCACCTCCGACTGTTATAACAGATTCCACATCGTGCGAATCGTCCCGTATGTGACCCTCTAGCCCAGTATATATATACATTGGAGACGGTAAACACAAAACCCATCCGTCCGACTACTCAAGATCCCGGAGTCCACCGCTGATCCGTCCTCATAGTCCCGGATTAAAATATAATAATCCGTCTCCCACAGGGCAACCTCAGTCCACCAACTGGGTCTATAGTCTTGGAGTCCACCGTCGACTATATAGAGCACCCCACTTACGTTTCCCTAAGTTTACTACATCTTCACTTATGTGCCTAAATTTTCTTAAGTTCAAGACATGAATAATTTATATTCAAGGAATTAGTTTTACCTCCTACCGGACTTAATCAACAAATGCGAGATAGCCCCATGGCCATATCTCCAAATCATATCTCAAATATTTCTTTCAATAATGCCGGTATCGAGGTCTTACTAACTCTAAATCATAAACTTTCATGTACAAGAAGCATGGGTATTGACACCCTTTCATAATCATGTATTAAACTTAAAGTACTCTTTATCTATTCACAACTTGGTATAGGTCTTGTTTAACATCATTCAATTCATTCACTATCTTTCTAAGACATCAATTCTTTTCATGAGTCTATGGCATAAATCCAAATCTCTTTTTGGAAAAAATTAATCACATAGAAGTTCGCGACTACAAACAAGCATATTTACATGATCTCGTCAACAAATAAACATATTTACATGAACTTGTCAAGTCAAACAATTTATAAATAATTTATTTCCAAACTTTATATGAATGCACACAAACTTTTAATCTCATTTAGCATTCTTACTCAACAAAAGGGATTGTTTATAACGAGATAATCGTGTTACATATTTTTCTTTTATTCAAAAGAATTATTTATTCAAAATAATAATTTTGGAAACAAAGTGCATTTGCCACTTTTCAAAAAAAAATACAAGATAAGAAATTAAACTATTCTTAGTAAATTCTTTGTGCAACTTTATAAGGAAGAGTGAATAATATTTGTTTCTTTCCAAAGTCAGTAACTTCCACAAATAAGCAGTTTTTGAGGGAAACAAAAATAAAATAAAAGAAAATGGTGGCAACCAGTTTCGAACCTCGGTCAGTTATTCACGACACCAACCAAACTGGCCACTAAGTCCATTATGGACTGGTGTCATAAACCAAAACGAATCCATTTTATAGTAATTATCCAGTTTTGGATTTAATTGAATAATTTAAAAATAATAGTATAGCTACCAAGTTTCGAACCTAAAACCTCTTATAAATAGTATTCACTGGCTAACCAATAAGTCCAATTATATTTTCTGTTTAGAAGTTGTATTAATGTACTTTTGTTAATACTATTTTGAATTTGGTTTCTTTTAATAACACTTGTTTACCCAATAATCCAATCATTTAGGACGAATAAATCTCACTTTTGGACTGAGATGAAATCTTAAAAAAATAATAATCAAGTAAATTCAAATTTATTTTTATAATCTATCTTCATTTTCAAAAATAGATTTTTCCTTTCTTTACAAAATTTGCATTTCTTCCCAAACTTGAAAATTAAGGATCATATTTCTTAAAACTAATTTATGTCCAATCATTGTACTAATTAGAATTCGTGCTAAAAATCAAATATGTCTCTTAATGAACCATAGATATCTCAAAGAAATTCTTTCATGCAACAACTTGTATTTTTTACATATGTCGACAAATTTCGTGGTAGTAACAAAAATTATTTTCTCTTTTCTTTTTCTTTCTAAATCATCACGTCTCTAAGCATATGACGAAATATAATATTCTCACACAATTACTCATACACATCACACATTGGACAAACCATAAATTTGCAAGCATTCTAACATGGTTCATAAGATTAATCCTTTAGTTGAACCCTTTTAATTAGCATGGTAATCAAATATTCACTAAACCTCAACAAGATCGTTGCTAGCATGGATTTTATCTACTCATTTCTATTCAATTCATACTAGTCATATAAAATAATTAGCATACAATTTCTACAATTAGAAAGCATAGGATCACCCACAAACATAATGTTAATCCATTTGTCAACATAGCATGATTCACTATTAGTCTCACCACATTCATAGTATAGTTATTCTATTTTATCACCTCAAAACTACTCATTCATTTTTATTAGCATGCACATTATAAAAATTAGAAAGTAGGAGAACACCCACCTTGATTGAAAGCTTGAACAATTGAAAGGATGATCACCACTTCTAGCTCCAAGACTCCTAATTCCTCTTCTCCTCCTAGCAATGGCCTCCAAGCACAAAACTCTCTCCTCTCTTTCTTTCTTTCTTTCTTCTCTTTTCTTTTCTTTTCTCTCTTTCTTTTCCTTTTTCTTATTTGTTTTCTTTTGGTGTGTGAAATGAGAAGAAATTGGTACTATTTATAGGATATGTTGAGGGTCGAATTTGCAAAATTACACACCTAATAACTCACTCAAATTAATTTTTTTAATCTTTCATTTTCCTAACTCTCAAAAACCCCCAACTCTTCAACTCTCCACCTCTCTAAATCCTATAACCTCCAAAACTTTTCTCCTTCCCCACCCAAAACCGGCCCCCCTACATTCTTCCATTCACGAGCTGTAGCAACACACTCATCCAAGGTGGGCCCCCATTCAATCAATTTCTATTACACACATTATTCCAAATACCATAAGCCCATGTTGATCAAAAATCATGCAGCCATTTACAAAGCCAAAGCTTAGGCCATGCCATCTCGAACTCAACTCCTCTCATTACCTGAGCATCTCCCTCTAGCAGCTTTTGTATTATATACTTTTGCTTATATATATATATATTATCTATGAGGTAGGACTGTCCTACCTTTTTCCAGTCAAAAAAAAAAAGCCAAAGCTTAGCTACACTAAACCAACGTGGGCCCCTATCACAATCACACCATACATTCATTTCACCACATTTTCCAAACCAAGCCACATTCTTCATATAATCTTACCAAATAGCTATACTTTAATACTAACATATATTATATATTTTTTTGAAAACTACGGGTGTTATACACATTCAGAAGTTTATTTTGAAATCAAATATGCTTAAATACGTTTACCGAAAACACGTGCGTCGCACGTAAAATATCAAAATGCGAGATTGATTTTTATCAACGAAGATTATTAAAATATAATCAAAAATAACGTAAGAAAAATTATATTTACTATTTTTATACATTTCATGATGAAATCACTACACGTAGAAAACACGTGAATTATACGTGCAGAAAATCGAAAGATGCATTTTAGTCAAAATAGAGGGAAAATGAATTTCCGTTTTATAAAACGAATTTGAATACCTAAAATAATTGATTGAAACAATATCACTCATAGTGGTGGAAAATATATAATTGATACGTGTAGCGAAAACACGTAAAAAGCACGTAAAACCCAGAGATTGAAATTCAATATTTTAGTGACTGAAATTATTACGGAAAATGCATAAATAGTACAAATCCAAAATATGTAGTGAAACACATTACAAAATATACGTGCGTAACACCCAGGGGCAAAATTGTAATTTCCAATTTGCGGAGTGTTACACTCGGGGGGTATAGCAGTAGGGGCTAGTTCTTCCGTCTTCGAGATTATCGATGATTTTATTGGTGCGTTCTCGGTCTCGATTAGAATTAGACGTAGACGCGACAATTGGACCCAGACCGTTACTAGTGTATACGGCCCTTACGACAGTACATTGCGTCAAGAGTTGTTGACGGAATTAAGATGCATCAGGAACAAATGGGGGGGGGGCTTGGTTAATTGGAGGAGATTTTAATATCACTAGATTCCAGGATGAGCATAAAGGCAGGGGCCACAATCGCTCTGACCAAGACTCTTTCAACAAGACGATTGAAGATCTAGACTTATTGGAATTAGAGATGACAGACAAGAAATATACTTGGTCAAATATGCAGCGTAATCCGACCCTGGCCAAGCTTGATAGAGTCCTGGTGTCTAACGAGTGGGAGGATGTCCACCCCTTCACGAAGGTTAAAACGGCTCTACGATACACTTCAGACCATCTGCCATTGGTGATTGACTGCGGGATTAATGGTAGGAAAAAGTTTTTCAGCTTCAAATTTGAGAAAGCATGGACCTCTGTGAAGAGACAAGGCAAGTGATCGCCGAATCTTGGAACTCTACCACTACTCAGTCTTCAGCAGTTGGAATTTGGGTAGAGAAGACAAGGCGTCTTCGAAGGAGACTAAAAGCATGGGCCAGACAAAAGATGCATGATATTAACCTTATAAGAGAGGAACTTGCAAGCTTCATCGCCAACCTGGAAAGTGCTCAGGAAGAAAGAGATCTCCACGACTGTGAAAAAGACGTCCTCGCCAATAATAGGCTACAATTACAGCATATTGGGAAGATGGAGGAATTATACTAGCAACAGAGAACGAGGATACAATGGCTTAGAGAGCGAGACGCTAATACAAAATATTTCCACAAGATCGCTAACGGAAGGAAAAGACAGAATCACATTACGGGAGTCAGTTAACGGGTCCTGGACGGAAAACGAAGACCTGATCAAGGAGCACCTAGATAGACACTTTCACGACCTCCTAGGACGGGATACAGCTAGCAGATTTGTGATGGCCCAGGATATGTGGTGCGCCTCTAGATTGGATGGGAGCGATGGAATTGAAACGAGATTCACTGAATCTAAGGTGTTTGAGGCAATTAAGCATCTGGGACAAGACAAGGCTCCAGCACCAGACGGGTTACCGATTTTTTTCTTCAAAATCTACCGGCTAATTATCAAAGACGACCTAATGAACATTTTTCACGAGCTATACGACGAAGTGGCAAATCTGGATAGGTTAAATTATGCTACGATTATTCTCGTCCCTAAGAAAAGTGAGGTTATCACACACGAAGATCTCAGACCTATTAGCCTCCTGAACGGATCGTTCAAAATCATCACGAAGATCTTGTCGCAAAGATTAGCCCCTCATCTAAACGAGGTTATCGACCAATCACAGAGTGGTTTCATAAGTGGAAGGGATATCATGGACAGCTTACCTTCTGCCCACGAAATTGTCTTTCGAGGTCACAAAGCCAAAGAGGACGGTTTCATTCTTAACCTTGAATTTCAGAAAGCTTACGATTCTGTATCCTGGGACTGCCTGGAGGAAGCCCTAGTCCTCAAAGGATTTGGTGCAAAATGGAGATTATGGATGAAAATATGCGTTCGAGGGGGAAAATCGTCTGTTCAAATGAACGGCTGGCAAGGAAGAGAGATCCTATGCAAGAAAGGACTTAGACAAGGGGACCCCTTATCGTCACTTCTCTTCGCTATTGTGGCAGACGGGCTAGCGGAAATGATTAGGAAAGCTATGAAAAACAACACAATCAATGAGATTAAGATCAAAGGAATCACTAAGCCAATGTCGATCCTCCAATATGCAGACGACACTATTCTCTTTGGTAAAGCAACTGTGGAAGAAGCGACCGCCATCAAGACGGTTTTGGCTTGCTTCCAGGGCTGGTCAGAACTGAAAGTGAACTTAAACAAGACCAGTATCATCCCGATCCATGACCAGCTGTCGACGCTGAGTCGGGATATTATGAAAATTTTTGAATGCAAGATCAGCGAATTCCCAATCAAATACCTGGGCATGCCTATTAAACCGGGACCGCTTTTGAAGGAGGACTGGAATTTCATAATCGCTAAGATTGAAAAGAAGCTTGTGGGGTGGCAGAGTAGGTTCCTTTCCCTTGAGGGAAGGATCATCCTGCTCAACTCCGTCCTTAGCGCTATTCCAATGTATTTGATGTCCATCTACGAACTGCCAAAGTGGGTTATCAACAGAATAGACAAACTGCGAAGAAGATTCTTATGGAAAGGCACGGACGAGGGAAACAAAGGTTTCCACCTGGTCAATTGGAGAAGAGTTTGCAAGAAAAAGGAATTCGGCGGATTAGGTATTGTTAACCTTCATGACATGAACAAAGCTCTGCTCAGTAAGTGGTGGTGGAAGATCTCTAATAAGCCCAAAGGATGGTGGAGCTATTCTTTCGAACTATTCTGCAAGAGACGGAAATACAAATTTGGAGGAAGAAGCCCATCGGCAAAAGTGTCTCTCATCTGGAAGGGGATAGCAAAGCAAGGTGATATTTTCTTTAACAACACCTCTTGCAAAGTAGGTAACGGGAAAAACACCCGATTTTGGAAAGACAAATGGTGTGGCAATACAACTTTGCAAAATCAATTTCCTCTAGTTGCGGAAGCCACAACGAACTTAGACCTCTCAGTGGCAGATATTCGAAAGAGCGGCAAACTAACTTTTATAGTTTCACACAATGTTACAACGGAGAGCAGAGTACAATTCGAAGAGCTGAATAAACTGATTCTTCAAGATGGTGGGCAGGCTAATAGTTTAGATGATGAAAGATGGTGGGATAGAGACAATTCAAAAGTTTTCTGTCTCATCCATGTATAAATGGATCAATGATGGAGGCACGAGATATCAAGTCCACTCTGTAATTTGGGGGGGCCAAAGTTCCGTACAGAGTAAAAGTTTTCTGTTGGCTATCTCACATGAAAGCGATCCTTTCGAAAGTTAACCTTAAGAAGAGGAATATGCAGATCGATGTTACCTGCGAATCGTGCCTCTCTGCTGATGAGGACGTTGATCACATCCTCTTTAGATGTCCCAAAGCACGTCTTACTTGGGAAATAGTATGTAGGGATTTCAGGTGTATTCAGGTTCCTAACTCAACCACTGACATATGGGCGCAATTCAGAGATTCGCTTATAAAACTAGAAGACAGAATGGCTTGGGACATAGCAATAGCAGCTTCTATATGGAACCTATGGCTAGAAAGAAATGATTTAATTTTCCGCAAGAAAGTTTCCAGATTTCCTATCTCAATGAATAAAATTTTCCTTTTGATTCATGATTGGGCAGGTGCTCAGGAGACAGCAAAGAGGACCAGGAACGATGAAGGAGTGTAGCGAGTGCTTCTTTGGCCCAGGAAGAAGATTTGCTTAGAGGAGAGGGGGGGGGGGGGATTGGGCAGGTGCTCAGGAGACAGCAAAGAGGACCAGGAACGATGAAGGAGTGTAGCGAGTGCTTCTTTGGCCCAGGAAGAAGATTTGCTTAGAGGGGGGGGGGGGGGGGGGGGAGAGGAGTTGCTATGCACTTCGGGCGACTCTCACGCTCTAGTTCACTTATGAGAGCTTTTGGTGTACTTCATGGATTTGCTATTTAGTTCCTTTTTGTTGTTTTGTCGAGTCTTTTGTTTCCTATGTTGGGAATTCGCTTATGATGCTGCTGCCCTACGGGCATCCTATGTATTTGTATTGTCTGTTTCGTTAATTTCTTTTTAATGAAGCGATGAGTCAGTCTGTCAGTCATTTTTTAATCAAAAAAAAAAAAAAACGTTGACAAATTGTGAAACAAAACCCGGGGCAGAACAAATCAGGTTATTGGAGAGTCATCTCCCAATTTCCATGTAGGTAACTACAACTGAATAACATAACAATGACTCATTATTTGTTTTACATTTTTAGAAAAATTACGGGTCATTGTAGGGAATAATAAACTGCATGTTCTTGACGAAACCTTATTTGCCCGGACTCTTATCTATAAATTTTCCCCGTCCTAATGATTTTTTTTTCAAGGGACAACTTCATGCATTTAGAAGTTATTTTGGTCCCTGGGTCATTTACAACTTCAGGAAATTCCTCACAAACATAATTATTTGACTAGACATTGAGGGATAAGGCAGATATGCATTATATTATACCTGCTGGTTATCAAATTGATTGCAGCATGTACATGATGCTTATTCTGGATTTGATGAAGATCACGATGAAAATCCTAATACATTCATATAAGAATCAGAGGTTAACATGCACCTGCAGAAGATACTGAACTCCTCTCCCTGCCAATCAACGAACAACTTTAGAACATTCAATCATTCATTCAATTAGAGTCGTTCATACTTCATCTGTTCAGACTATTTCCATTGTATAAAGTATTTACATAATCACACAGGCATGTACATTTTCATCGTTAAAAAGTTCAAATGCATTATTATCGACAATCCCATCAGTTGGAACAGGAAAGAATCCATACGCATTTGAGTTGCACCCATGCTGGTTATAATTTCCAGAGTCCTCAAGATATTGAAGGTCAAAATGGTCATACTCTCCATCATAGGTATATGACCAAAACTCGGCTTTCATCCCTGCTTTCCTCACTGCCTCGATCACCTCCATCTGATCCATGTATCCCGTCACAGTTACCTTTTGTATATCCATGTCTATCTCCACACTATCAACTCCTGCTCATGAATCCATTAACAATAATCATTGTTCAAACCTCTAGCTAGTAAGAACTTGGAACAAAATTTGTGTTATCATAATCCTACTTAATTTGTTACCCTCTAGCTTCTTGGTGGCTTTCAGCACTCTCTTTTCGCATCCATGGCAATCCATGTCAACACTGAGCTCCATGATCTCAACACATACAGAAGGGAAAATAAAATGAAAAGAAATTGGCACACTGGAACAGAAGTTAAATAAAAGGAAGATAGATGCAGTGCAGCCTTGTATATATGACACTTACAGACAATGCATTTGGGATGGATACCTTTGGCTTGAGGAAGCAAACCATGAGATTGTATTTTGTAGATGGTTTGGTGAAGTTTAGTGGGTTATATAGATGTTTGTGAAGAAAGTGTGAAGCAAGCGAGAAACTTACTGGCTCTCTTTGGATTGATATCCATATTATAATAGATTTAGAGGGACATTACTTCTCCTAATCCAAAGGAAGCAAGCTTTGGTTTACAAAAGAAGGCAACCTCTTTGCTGGGATTTACATGCTTTTTTAATAAATAAAATGGTGAGGATTGAGACTCCTTTTTCCGTTACTAACAAGTTCTGATTCCAGAATCAGAAAGTGAATAAATTAAACTAAATATACAATATAGACTGAGTCTTTTGCTTGAGCAAAGAATACAGAGTTAAATCTTGCTCCTCAAGAAAACTAGAGTAGAAATACAACTAATACAAGAGTCAACTACAAGTTACCTCAAGTCAAGTAATTTTAGGTCTATTTACTTCACGTTATAGTATATTTTCCTGTCCTTTCTTCAAATCTCCTACCCATCTATAGATACATTAACTAATTTTTACTAATTTATTTATTTTACAAACATTAATTTGCCAAGGTACGTCCATTCTTTTCTGTGGATGTCCAACTCCATGTAGCCAAACATATGCTAAATGATAAACATCCAAGAAGAAATTTGCAGCAAAGATTACATAAGGTAACAGTTATTTTACTAGACTGTATAAGTTGAAAGATATTCCACGAATATAATTTCTCTGGTAAACTTAATGAGAATATACCAAAGCAATTGCAACTTTATCGGTTGAATAGTTTTATAATAATAGCATAACAAATCAGCAATTGTGTTGCTGAGGTATCAGGTATGTAACATAGATTCATTTATTCATGTTTATGTATTCACATAACCTGAAATAGGGTTAGAGAATTACATTAATAGATGAGTCACATTCATCTATCTAATTATATTGTAATCAATTAAAAGGTTTTGATGATTAATCGACTTAATATCTGAGACAAGATTGTTTTTTTTTTTGGGATGTATAGGATAGAGTCGAAAGACTCTAGCTCGCTAAAAACAATATATTAGTAATAAATGGATAGTATCATACAGTTGAGCGATTTACAAGAAGTAAAGGTGCAGTAAAAAGAATTACAATATGTACAGAACTCAAAAAAAAGAGCACGCAGTGGAAATCAAGAATAGCAAACAACAATCACTAAATACAACAAAAATGAGAGGCGCAGCCAAGATCGCGATCTGAGACAAGGTTGTTTATTGGGTTTTTTTGGATCATTTGGTTCATTTCTATTTTGTTTTTGAATTTTATGTACTTATAATCTGTGGAAAACAAAAATTAGAACTACTCTCCTTGTTGGGAAGTAAAGGCCGTCAGAACTATTTATATATATTAAAAAAAGGATTATCCTTTTCTTAAGGCTGTTCCAAAAGCTCGGGGAAAGCTATCCCTAGGCTAAGATAGGGGGTTGCGGTTTACGTCAAAAAGGCTAGGGCCTCGCCTGATAAAAATCAAGGCTGTAATATTTATAGGGCTGGAGTTTGATCTTACTGACCTGAACCACATTTTGCCCAACAATATCTGAACTTGATAGACCCAGGTTGAATGACTGAAAATGGAATTTATCGATTTAGACCTACCTCCCGTCTTAAAATACCTGGTCATTCCTTTTTTAAAATCAAAATGATGTATATATAGTCCAAATATGCTTAAGCAGGTACCCATGGTTACTAATAGGCTAATATATCACAGGTCAATCCTAGAATGATGAAAAAGAAAAGTCATTTTAACAAAGGATTCTGCCTATAGGCGGGTTAGAGTACTCACAGGAATGCAAGAATAAGGGGCACGCATTAAGATGGGTGTGATCTCACCATCAAGTAGTCCTTAGGGCTGCAAACGAATCGAGCTATTCGCAAGCTATTCGGCTTGAGCTCGGTGAAAGCTCGGTCAAAGCTCGGCGGACCGAGCTCGAGCTCAAAACTGAGCTCGTTTCATAAACGAGCCGAGCTCGAGCTTGGGTTTTTTTTTTTTTTTTAGGCTAAGCTCGCGAGCTATTTGGCTCGAATACGGTCAAAGTTCGGCTCGAACAGAGCTCGAGCCTGAAGGTATTCGGCTCGGCTCGATTGCAGCCCTAGTACTAGTCCTCATGCCTGCCTACGTGCTTGTCACATCTTCATCTTCTAGCCCAGCGGTAATGATAGAAAAATCCAGTTTGGAGACAGGAATCTTTACGTAAAAAAGATCATATAAAATCTAGTTTATTTATACCTACCTACATTCAGATGCACATATACACATATATAGATAGTGGGCAAAAGCATTCATGATGCATATTCATTCCTATAATACATAATCAAATTATAAAAAATACAAGTATAATAAGTGAACCACACAGTAAATGCTAAATCAAGCCATCAATGTTCCTTGTCTACATGCACACAAACATGCACAAAGGAGAGTTGCACTAAAAACCCAGCCGCAGCAGAAATTAAGGGCCTATTTAGGAATGGAGTTTTCTAAAGTTATGTAGGGTTACGAGATGAATCAACTCTCACTAGATTTATTTACTAACTCCACAACTCAAGTTATTGTAACTTACCCATTTGCTAAGGGCTCAAACAATCCCTTGTTGTGCGGAATACAAATCAAACCAACAATCAAACGAGAGAAACAGCGAGAAAACACAGAAAAGCAAGCAACACAAGAACACAAGATTTACGTGGTTCGGCAAAACGATGCCTACATCCACAAGGGGCGGTTGGGGTTTCTTTACTATGTTCTCCAATGGGCAAACAAAGCCTTTACAAGAGATGACGGCTGCAAAATCCGAATAAGGTGTTACAATTTACAAAACCCTAACGGGTGTATTTATAGGGAAACTATTGGGCCTTTCGAATTGGGCCTATTCTGGATCCAAAACCCGCCGACAGTCGACTGGTCCAATTACCAGTCGACTGATACTTCCTTCGGGACAGTCGACTGATCAGTCGACTGCTGCTGCTGTATCTTTAGTCTTTGAAAACTCCTCTCTGGACAGTCGACTGCTCCTCCATCCAGTCGACTGAAGCTCTGAAACTTTCGAACACTGCAGATACCAAATACCAGAATCGAGCCATTATCCTACAATCTCCACCTTGGCGAGATCTTCCAAGTATCCAACAATCTCCACCTTGGTGAAATCTTCCAAGTAGCCCAAGCAATCTCCACAAATACTCCAAAACAACTGCTCATCACCAAATGTAACAAAAACAAACTCCACCTTAGTATGATATCACATACTAACCAAACCAATAGCAAAGCACTATCCCAATCGCCCATGCCAAATTATCAAACATGCAAAATATTAGCCAGGTTCATGCAATGCTTGAACTTGGCTGTCCCAACAATTTTGGTCAACATATCAGCAGGATTATCAGCTGTTCCAATCTTCACCAAATGAATATCACCATCTTTTATCAAATCACGCACAAAATGATAACGGACATCAATATGTTTGGTCCTCGAATGATGAACTTGGTTCTTCGCTAAATGAATAGCACTCTGACTGTCACAGTGTACCTCCACCTTCTCCCGATGAATTCCCAAGCTCTTCAAAAGTCCATGTATCCAAATGGCTTCCTTCATGGCCTCAGCAATCGCCATGTATTCAGCCTCAGTAGTAGACAACGCTACAGTGGACTGCAAATTTGACCTCCAACTTATAGGTGCTCTAGCCATAGTAAACAAATAGCCTGTAGTAGACCGCCTCTTATCTAGATCACCTGCATAGTCTGAATCAACATAACCCACCAATAACCTGCTAATATTGTCATCCCTTTCAAATTTCAAACCCACATCTGTGGTGCCACTTATGTACCTCAAAATCCATTTAGCTGCTTGCCAATGCTCTTTGCCTGGATCATGCATATATCGACTAACCATACTCACCGCCTGAGAGATGTCTGGTCGAGTACAAACCATGGCATACATCAAACTGCCAACCACACTAGTGTAAGGTACATTAGCCATATACTGTCTCTCTTCATCTGTACTTGGAGACTGAGAAGCACTAATTCTGAAATGAGGAGCTAAGGGTGTACTGACCGGTTTAGTTTTCTCATCTATACCAAACCGTTTCAGCACCTTCAAAAGATATTGCTTCTGTGTCAAACTTACTATGCCCTTTGCTCTGTCTCTAGCTATCTCCATCCCAAGTATCTTCTTGGCTTCACCAAGATCCTTCATCTCGAATTCAGAACTCAACTGATTCTTCAAATTTTGAATCTCCTTAGCATTTTTAGAGGCAATCAACATGTCATCCACATATAATAACAGATATATGAAAGAACCATTCTGCAACTTCCTGAAGTAGACACAATGATCATACTCACTTCTGGAATATCCCTGCACTTTCATAAACTGGTCAAACCTCAAATACCACTGCCTTGGAGATTGCTTCAACCCATAGAGAGACTTCTTCAACCTGCAAACACAACTTTCCTTCCCAGCTGTCTTAAACCCATCTGGCTGCAACATATAAATTTCTTCATCTAGATCCCCATGTAAGAATGCAGTCTTCACATCCATCTGTGTCAATTCAAGATCAAACTGTGCTACCAATGCCAACAAAATCCGAATAGAAGGATGCTTCACAACCGGAGAGAACACTTCATTGTAGTCAATTCCTTCCTTTTGAGTATACCCCTTTGCAACTAGTCTAGCCTTGAACCGAACACTGCCTTTTGGACCTTCTTTCTTCGTATACACCCACTTGCAACCAATTGCTTTCTTCCCCTTTGGTAGTTGCACTAGATCCCAAGTCTTATTCTTATGAAGAGAATTCATCTCTTCATCCATAGCAACTTTCCAATCTGCATTTTCTGAACTTCTAGTGGCTTCTTTGAAGTTGGAGGGAACTTCATCATCCACAATGGGAAGAGCAAATGCAACTGTATCTGTAAAACGAGACGGTCATTTGATGTCTCTTCTTTGCCTTCTTACTGCAATTGATTCTACCTGCTGGATAGGAACTTCTTCATCATTCTCAGTATCAACCACATCATCTTCATCTTGGACAGGAACAGGATTTTCAACTGACAACTTTTCTAACTCCACCTGTTGGAGAACTCTCCTACCAGTCGACTGGTTATTGCCAACAGTCGACTGTCCCGAGCTCCCACTCTTCTGCTGTTCTAGACCACCAGTCGACTGCTCCTGTACTTCAGTCGACTGTCCCGAGATTCTGCTACTCACCTGTTGGAGAACTGTCCTACTCTTCTGCTGCTCACCAGTCGACTGTCCTATACCATCAGTCGACTGTCCCGAGCTCATCATGCTGGTCTCATCAAAAGTCACATCTCTGCTGATTACTAACTTCTTCTGTTCTGGACACCACAACCTGTAACCTTTGACACCAGTACTAAAACCAACAAATATAGCCTTTTTGGCTCTTGCATCAAGTTTAGTTTCAGTTACATGAAAATAAGCAGGACAACCAAATATATGCAAAAAACTATAATCAGATGCTGGTTTACCACTCCATACCTCAATAGGCGTTTTGCCTTCAAGTGCTGCTGATGGTAAACGGTTGACAATGTGGCTTGCATATATAACAGCTTCTGCCCAAAATGTCTTCTTCAACCCAGACTGTGCTAACATACATCTCACCTTCTCAAGTAAGGTTCTGTTCATCCTTTCTGCAACCCCATTTTGCTGTGGAGTCTTCCTAACTGTGAGGTGCCTCTGGATCCCTTCATCTTCACACAATTTCAGAAACGGATCGTTCTTGTATTCCCCTCCATTATCTGACCTCAGAACCTTAATCTTCCTACCAGTCTGATTTTCAACTTTCTTCTTCCAACTTGTGAACAATGTCAAAACTTCATCTTTGTGCTTCATGGTATATACCCAAACTCGTCTGGAGTAATCATCAACAAAAGTAACAAACCAGTGTCTACCACTCATAGAAGGTGTCTGAGTAGGGCCCCAAACATCTGTGTGCACATAATCGAGGATACCCTTTGTCTGATGTACAGCTGTACCAAATTTCACCCTAGTTTGCTTACCCAAAACACAATGTTCACAAAATTCCAACTTGCACCCTTTAGCATCTTTAAGCAACCCTTGCTTCACAAGCCCCTGCAAGGCCTTTTCTCCTGCATGCCCGAGTCGCATATGCCACAACCTAGTAGAGTCGGGAACAACCTGTTTAGGCCTCTCAGTTACACTGGCAGCCTGACCCAAATATGTTTTTCCCTGCAAGAAAAATAAGTTCTTTTTTCTTTGCCCTTTCATCACCACGAGTGATCCGCTAGTCACCTTCAGAATGCCACCTTCACTAGCAAATTTCAATCCACTGGCCTCCAAAGCACCAAGTGAAATCAAATTTTTTTTCAAATCTGGAACATACCATACATCTGAAAGCTCCCTAATAAGACCATCGTGCATTAGCAATTCAATCTTCCCGATTCCTACCTTCTTACAAGGTGCATCATTTTCCATCAAAACTACACCACCATCCATATACTCCAAAGAAGTAAACCACTCCTTTTTCCAAGACATATGATAGGAGGCTGCTGTATCAAGAAACCATACTTCTTGATAAAGTGAGGGACTAGAAGCAAGTGCAAAAGAAAAATCCTCGCCACTACCTAAATTATCAACAGTCACATTTGCAGTCGAATTTCCCTTATTTCGTAGCTTTGGACAATCCTTTTTCCAATGCCCCCTTTCATGACAGAAAACACATTCATCTTTGGCCGGTATTTTCCTGTCCTTCGAAACTCCTCTCGATTTGGAACGAGATTTGTTTCCCTTTTTCCCAGATTTGGACTCAGATCTGGTCTCAGTCCTGCCCCTTACAATCAAAGCTTCAGAAGTTTCTCTATCAACCATTTTATCCCTTCTCCTAGTTTCATTATTCAACAAAGCATTTGCAACATCTTCATATTTCACAGTATCTTTTCCATATAATAAAGTAGTTGCTAAATGATCATAACTTTCAGGTAATGAATTCAACAGAATTAGGGCTTTATCTTCATCCTTAATTTGCTCATCCAAATTTAACAAATCAGCCAACAATTTATTAAATGATTCAACATGAGCATTCATAGACATACCTTCCGTATAGGTGAAGCGAAAAAGTCTCTTCTTCAAATACAGCCGATTCTCCAAACTTTTCCTCATGTATTTGTCTTCGAGTTTCTTCCACAACACCGCAGCAATGGTATCCCTCATCAAATCGTACTTCTGAGCCTTCTCAATAAAGAGCCGAATAGTCCCACACGCAACTCGATTCAACTTCTTCCAATCTGCTTCGGACATATCCTTAGGTTTTTCTTTCTCCAAAGCAACATCTTGTTCTTGTTGAACAAGAACATCCAACACCTCACATTGCCACATCCCGAAATTGTTTGTCCCATCAAATTTTTCAACTTCAAATTTTGCGTTGTGAATCGTTGTTCTTGACGAACTTGATCCCACAACATCCTTGGTTGCATCTGCATCACCCGCCATCTCCCTCTAGGTCGAACCAACAGCTCTGATACCACTTGTTGTGCGGAATACAAATCAAACCAACAATCAAACGAGAGAAACAGCGAGAAAACACAGAAAAGCAAGCAACACAAGAACACAAGATTTACGTGGTTCGGCAAAACGATGCCTACCTCCACAAGGGGCGGTTGGGATTTCTTTACTATGTTCTCCAATGGGCAAACAAAGCCTTTACAAGAGATGACGGCTGCAAAATCCGAATAAGGTATTACAATTTACAAAACCCTAACAGGTGTATTTATAGGGAAACTATTGGGCCTTTCGAATTGGGCCTATTCTGGATCCAAAACCCGCCGACAGTCGACTGGTCCAATTACCAGTCGACTGATACTTCCTTCGGGACAGTCGACTGATCAGTCGACTGCTGCTGCTGTATCTTTAGTCTTTGAAAACTCCTCTCTGGACAGTCGACTGCTCCTCCATCCAGTCGACTGAAGCTCTGAAACTTTCGAACACTGCAGATACCAAATACCAGAATCGAGCCATTATCCTACATCCCTAACTTAAAAATTTACACCGAATAGAAGTCTCGAGTGTCTTTAGTGCATCACATGTAGCTAGCCCCTAACTTGTCAATGCATTAAACCACAGGTAACAAATATGAAGATGTTAAGCTTCCATTTGAATCAAGAAATCTCATTTTTCACCAAAACTTAAAAGTGATTGCCAATATGACATATTACTAATATGTCACCAAACAATGTGGAAATGAATAAGATGCTGCTTTTCCTTATCCAGGGAAAAATAACATGTGGGCATCCATTTCAGAGTATCCAACTTTGTTAAAGGTTGCACCACACCCACTCTCATTCTCTAAAAGATGGCGCTTAGATATGCTCTTTACACAGTACCTCACATGGGCGCCAAATGCTTTATCCTGTTAGCTTTGCTAATCCACTCCTAGTTAATTGCCTAAACAAGTCAGCTATGATTATGACACATCCTACACCCTTCTCATTTAAACAGTATTAAACTAACCAACCAACCACCAGTATCTGCCAAACTTGATACCTCTACCATCAGCAACATGAAAAAAGAACAATGAGAAGTCTGATTGAAAATGGAAAAAGAAGGTTAGTGGAGGCCCCAGCAAGCGACGCAAGCCTAATTAAAGCCTTCTCTTTATTGCAAATCCACTTCATTTTCCTTGCTATAAATAGCCCCTCATAACCCATCAGGAAAAACAAATGTCCCCTGAGATATCTCTTTACTTGAGCATACAAGACTTCAGAATAATTTGCAAAGATTCAAGAAAATGGCTAACCTGCAGATTGTTCATTCTCCCAAGAGTGTTGAAGCTCAGCACGTGGAGATGATGGTGCCATTGTACTCCTATGGCTGCGAGAAGAAGGTGAAGAAAGCTTTATCACATTTGAGAGGTACACACTGTAATTCTAACCCTTGTACAGAAATAGAGAGTTGATTTGGCTTCACAGCAAGAATAAAAGTTTATGCTAGTGAAATAATTTGTGCATCACTCGGCGGTATTATGGTAGATTCCAGAAGAATACAAGATATAACTAGATTAGCATTACATGTTTCACTTAATACTTGGATTGTAGTAATTTCATGAGGAATACTTGGTAAACCTGTACAGATATTTACTCAATAGCCTTTTATTAAATATATTCCACAAAATTTGACATGATAGATAGGTAGGTTAACTAATTTTTATCTGGGTTAGTTTTGGCAGTGTTTTCTTACAAATTACTGTTAATAATTAAGATTATTGATGAAGATTAACAATTGTCTACATTTAAGCAGCCCCTGGGAAAACCTAGATTTAGGTAAAAATGCATTCTTAAAGTAAATTAGTGGCATCTTATTCTCTATAACAGAACTTTCTGCTCTCAAAGTGAGCTCATTGATTTGAACAGAAAAAGCTTCTTTCTTTATTTCTTCCTTTTTTTTTTCTTTTTTTTCTTCTTCTTCTCTTTCTGCTCTCAAAGATGACAATGTTCTTCGATTACGCAGGTATACATTCTGTAGATGTTGACTACAATCTTCAAAAGGTGACAGTGTGGGGGATATGCAACAAGTATGACGTGCTTGCCACCATCAGGAAGAAAAGACGGGAAGCTCGGTTTTGGGATCAAACAGAGGATGAGTCTGAACGAGAAGTCGAGAAAGAGATAAAAGGAAATGAAGTTCCATGTCCTGCAAAATTTAATTTCAAATTTAGCAAGTCATTGAAGAAGAAGCTGTTCCCATTAATGTTGTACTTGAATTAACCTGAACCTACTTTGTATATATAAAACATATTCCAATGGTTAACATGTGCAAGTATGAGAGCCTTTTATTTTCATCAGCACACAGCTGTATGTGCTTCCCTTCTCCACTGGTCCAAGTCCAAGATATAATTTTTAGGTTCTTTTACTTTAAGAATAAGAATAAGTGCAAGTTCTCCATCATCTAAAGTCTTTCCACCAAAATGAGGTCAGTTATGGTGAAATGGACCATGGAAATTCAAATAAATGGGTGAATGGCTATTAGGGCCAAAATCCTGGTGGAGTAAAATATGGACAAGAAAGAAGCTCTTTGTGCTGTTAAAAAAACCAGTATGCTCCCAAAAGATATCCCAAAGAAAAGTACTCAAGTGAGAAACAACAAATAAAGCCACAAGCCAAAATACGACACACCCAAAATGAAAATTAAGAAGCACAATCTATTGAAAGTTGAAAACAATAAAAATAACAATGAAATGTTTAACACAAAACTCTATATCAGCTACATAAACTATTTTTCTTTATCCAACTCCATTGAGATTTCATTAATAACTATCATATCTTTCCTATTCTCCCAAACAATTAAGCATTACTCTTCAACACATCATATCTAATGCCATAACTAACTAAAAACATGCACCTCCACACTCATATATTAAAATATTGCAACTCATGATTTTCCTTACAAGAATATAGAACATTAAAATTTCTGAGGGTAAAAGGTTCCATGTGGATGATATTTGAATTTCTGGCTGATAAAGCGAACTGAGTTATACAAAATTGTAAATTGGAAGGGGAAAAAAACAGTAAAATGAGGATCACATGATTGAGGACCCTGATGCTTTGGTGATAGAGAGTATCAACTTGCAAGAACACGAAATTGTAGGCATTAGAATACTAGAGGACAATCAGTATGAACAGTTTGTCACTTCACAGCCACAAGTTCAGCATTAATGAACAGTCAGCAAGGGGAATAGAAAAATGGGAATTTTTAAATAATTTTGAACAGAAACTAGACAAAAAATGAGGGAAGACAGTAAATTTTATATATGAGGTACACTGCAGTATATTATCGAAAGCATAAAGATTATCGGTACCCTAATGGTTATGCATTAGTTGCTAGGTTTGTAAGGTTCAACTCTCATAGGACATATGAAATTGATGTTTTTCCCATAGTTTAAATATTAAAAAAACAAAAAAAAAACACATCCCCACAGCAGCTCTACTTTGCGGAGAAGATGAATATGCAAAATCCTCACAGCATTCACAAAATATCCCACTAGTAAGAATTGAAAGATCTATATTTACCATCAAATCTTTTGAGATATTCATGAATTCTGAAACCGAATCAAGATGCTATAGTCTTTACCTGGATACAAGCAAATGCTGCTGAAATCCTGAGTTAGACACAAGTGGATGCCTTAAGACTTTAGAGCGGCATCAAAGCCTGGGTTATGGTGTGGGAGAAAAATTAATGAGCTGGTAGATGATTTCCTGAGGTTTCAAAAAGATTTTCGACTCATAATGGTACGAGAGACCCACTAAAATTAAAATAGATGGAACCTTATATTTTCAGATGCTCTTGTAGATCAAGAAAGCAAGGGAAGGGTGGGAACCACAACTGTTAGCTAGATTAGCACTAATTATGCCATACACAGTTCTCTGTATATGAACTAATCTGAAAGTAAAAATCTAGTGGTCTTCACAGTGAAATAATTCTGTCAATTCATTAAGGATGGTAGTCTAAAGATGCCAACAGCGAAGATGAAGTGCTGATTAGAGCGCACTGGAAGCTATAAAATTTCATGCGGCTAGAGGCTAGTTATTCACAAATTCATTTAAAGACAATCTTAGGAAAAGAAATCGGTAAGGACTCAAGAATGGTCTGAATTCCTTCTTGAGAATGACCCGGTGATCATCTCCTTTTATTTTGTGATTGTCCAAGGAAATTAGAGGGAAAATTGAACTATATGCTTCGAGCTAGCAGTATATGGTTGAGGTAGAGGGAAGGCACTATTAGAAAGATGTTTTAAACTATTTGGTTCATTAATGCAGCATTTATTTGTCCAAACTTCGGGACAGGAAAAAAAGCATGATTAAGATATTTAATATTGTCCAAAAGATAAGATCCTAGAATTCAAGAAGATTCATTTTACTACTTTCTTATTTTGAAATGCTCATGCAAAGGTGGCAACTCTGGGAAATGCCACAGAGGTGGTGGAGTAAGGCATGCATCGCAACAATAATGGCCATAACATTTGGTTCACTGACCACATGGGTATCAGAGAAGAGTAGTTTGCTAGAATTGGTGTTAGTCAGTTGTGTAAATCATTCATGGGGATTTCGGTAACCACAAGGTGATACTAGGGGCAGATTGATTTTAAAGTGTGTCCATATGATTTCCAATTGCTTCTCTAACAGATGTTAATCATGGTGAGGCTAGAGGCATCGAGTAACTGACAAATAAGCTATTGTTAAATTACATGTAAGCTACTCCTAGTTATACCTTGAGTTGAACAAAGACAACATTTTGACAAGTATAAACAAGCAGAGAATAAGTAGACTTCGAACAGTTACAGGGAAAATTGCAATTTGATTGATGGGACAATCCTGTCTGTAGAGAAGTCCACATATAAATAGGGTGATTATAAAGACATACCCTTTTGTAGATGTCCGAATACAATCGTCAATTTGATTACGAGGACAACCTATTCTCTCCCTAGTTGTGATTTGTGAAGGTTGACATCAACTCGACAATCGATCATAAAACTCTTTCACGGAGCCTAGTCTCCAATACCAACACCATTTTGATCCTAGATAAAGATTCCCTATTTGATACACATTGATATTCAGATGAAGTATTGTAAAATTAAATGGCACAACAGGCAATTGGAAATCATTAATGTACATACATAGACGAGGTATCTTCTTCAATAAACAAGCAATTCTAACAAGTGCATAATCATATACATTTGACTTTTATCCACTATACTTATGATTAGAACAACAGAGACATGGAAAAAGAGAAGCGAACCTCTGCTAAAAATCCAAATGCCGGTGAGGAGTTTCGTCAAACAGGTGGTGGGCATATCCACAAACTGGTGGTTTGCACTACAATAAGTCGCACAAAATAAAAGGCTTTGAATATTGGTTCTCTAGAGTATGACGAGGAAAACTGAACATTGCTGAGATCGAGAAAGGGAGTGATGAGGGAGGCAGGGGAATTACGCGGTGTGGTGGTGGTGGGGGGACGTCGGAGGACGAGCTGAATCATGATGAACGGAGCGGGTAAATTGGTGTGATGCGCTTCTAGGGAAAACAGGTTTCGTAACAGGGCTTAAAAGAATGGGCCCGAATAGGTCCATAATGACATAACTGGGCTTAATAACTGGGACCTCAACAGTGAAGATGGGCCTTGTGGGTGAAGTCCATTCTTTTTTTTATTATCTCTAATCTCTACTACTATAATGGGAAAAGGCCTTAGTGTAATTTGTCCTTAACCCAATCCGTGTAACGGAAAAAGGCCTTAGTGTAATTTGTCCTTAACCCAACCCGTGCAACGCACGTGCTGGTAGATTTTTTTTTGCCCTTTTCATTCCTCCAATTTTCCCCACGTGCACAGCACGTGTATAATACTAGTAATACTATAATGGGAGAAGGCCTTAGTATAATTTGTCCATCTATCAACCCGTACAATGCACGTGCATAACTATTGTAAATGTGGTTTTCGATCAAATTCAGACTACGTCTGAATTTTAAATTTAAAAAAAACTATATTTATTAATACGTGCATCGCAAGGTGAAAACTACTAGTTATTTTAAAGCATAAAAAGAGAATATGCTATGAAGTGGGAGAAAGAAAGAAAAAAAAATATATTTGTGTGTGTGTTCACAAGATTCCTCCTCAACTAGAAAATGTTTATGTCAAATAATCCTTTTAGGAAGCTTTGATTGCTCGCAAAAATGTTTAAAATCTTCATAAGCTTATATTTCTCACATACAATCCTGTTCTGGTCAAATGGAGAGAGCATGCATATTTTGAGCAGCCAATGCTAAAAAAATGAACACGTTACTAAAACATGTTTTGTTTTGTTTTGTTTAACTAACACTAACACTGAGATAGTACAAAACCTAACTTGCAGAATCACTTAGTTTGGAAGGTTTTTTTGTGGAATATGAGTTTTCTAAAATTCAGCCACATAAAAAAGGCTAAATATAATAAAACCTCACTCAACTATTCTGTATTTAACAAAAAAACTCACCCAACTATGTTTTTCATGTATGGATGAGTGAGATGGGAGGTGATGACATGAACAGGAACAAATTCCCTCAACGGCAAAGCTCATTAGGGTTTGAACGAAATTCAAAATTCCGGTGTGCAAAATTTTCTCAACGAAAAGTTAATTAAATTATTTTATTTTTTTTTATGAAAAAATCTTGGCTCGAACCAAGAACGCTGAATTCGAGCCGCCACTTAATTACCCTCCTCACCCAATACCAATCAGAACATTGTCTGTTGGTAAGTTAATTAAATTATTGGTTCCAACAAATAAAAAAATGAGCTATTTAAATCCTACCCCTTAGCTACATACCATGCTAGATAGCAGTCCAAGGCCTCAGGTTGTCGGGCATGCCAATTGCTAGACCAGGTCATAATTGTGCTTTGCAAATGAGACCCCCCCAACCAGCATCAACAACACTATCAGGCACACTTTCATCGATTAAAGGAGATGTAATTTTCCGGGTTCACTTTGTACTACTACCAAGGACATACCGATTCATCATATATTCTTTCCAACTTTTTTTAGTATACAATTCAGTATACACGATCCAGTCAGCCATTCATAACTCACATAATAAAGATTCTTGTTCTTTCCATCAAATTAAACAGGGGGCCGGTCTCTCAAACAAAACAATACAATATAAAGCAACACTAATAACTTGTCCCCCTCCCTAGTAACATAATTAACAGCAAACACATGTACTATATAACAAAGCGTGAAGTGAAGTGAAATGAATCCCTCCACTCAAAAAAGCGACGCCATGCTTCACATATCCATTGATTCTCCACAAAATGATAACTCCTAGTAACCTAGAGCAAGCATTAATCTATTCCTGCTTCAACATATTCATCATTATCATCACACATTTCCTACATCACATGATGGAGCATGCATTGACATCATCATCATTGAACATGTTGCTGACTCGATCCTCACCCCGCTGAGTAGCCGGGATGTGTCCGTGCTTGTCGCCGTTGTAGCCGTGCCTCCAGTAGTTGTAACTCTCCCTGAATGACTCCTCGTCCCTGAAGTAATCGGCTGCTGATGTGAAGTAGTTTGGGAGATCGGGGTTAGGCCAGAACTCCGCCTTCTTACCGTGCCTCCTCACTTCCTTCAGCACCTTATTGCGGTCCACATAACCAGTTACAGTCACCTTTCCCAGTTCCAGATTCACTTCCACTGTGTCAACACCTGCAGAAAAGAGCCATTAACTCTTAGCCTGTGACCTTTTCAGATTCAGATTCTCCCTGCTTTATTAGAAAATTTAAACGATCCCGTTGCTAGAGTAGTTGTTCATAACAATATTGACAATTATGAACTTCTGATACATCTCGATCCACTTAAATTTTAAGTGAGGTTCTGATCGAGTTTCAGTTACAAGATTTATTTCTTGTTAAAGAAAAAGTATGCGTGTAACACTTGTACCTCTGAGTTTCAGAAGAGCATGCTTGACAACCCTCTCACAACCTGTGCAACACATCCTGACCTTCAGCTCTACCGTCTGTCTCAGAAAGACAAAAACAAGAAGGAAAAAGATAACAAGAAAATATCAGTTTCTATATCACTTCAAAATACGAAATAATATATATATTTTTTTTGATTGTAAACGGTGGGTATAGCCCCCCGTGTTTCATTAAAAAGCCTTTAATCAAACAAACAACCAAGCAAAAGGTAATGATTATCATGAGTCCCCACATGTGGGTAATGATACTCATTACCTGTCAAAAAAGAGCACCCATCCCATACAAGATAGCCCCTCTACAAAAAATAATATGTTAAACTATGTTAAACTATGATAAGAAATAATATGATAAGAAGTTAAACTATGTTTGTTCTAATTAGTTGTGCATGGACTAAACTTTGTAAATATCATTTTGTACGATATCATATCCAAAAAGGAATAAGAGAATTCAGTTTGTTTGCAAAATATAAACATTAAGATGAACTACCCACAATCAGAAAAATTTTGAAAAAATATATGCTCAAATCAACTTTAAAAAACTATATTCTTATTCAATGGCATGCACTTGATTCTAAATTTTAGAACAATTTTTTTAATGGTTTATTTTGATAAAGAAAAGATTTTAAAACCATGTCTATTAAGTCTACTTATATATTCTTGAATATATAGCTATATTAAGCTAGTATTTTCTCATGTACTACCAACTGAAAAACTTGGTACTTCAAAAAGAAGAAGATATCTGAACTTGAAAGCAAAAATAAACGACGAACCTGCAAAGAGAGTGGCCTTCCTTTTCCCATAATCCTGTTCTTGTTTCTTGGCTCGTGGTAAAGAGTGTTAGGATAGCTGTGATGCGCAGCGTAGTAGTACGCCTTCTTGCTGCTGCTGCTCCTGTGGTGGTTGCTGGTTGGATATCGAAAGAAGTGGTAGACAGTCGAGAAAAAAGAATCGATGGCTCTTCAAACTGCTCCAGCCATGGCTTACAATTTATAGGTCTTATAAATGGAGTTGGGAATGATGATGAGAGGTTGAAATTAACACGGCAGGCTGTCAGAGCTTAAGATATTAATTCCGGCTTAAGGAATCACTTCCTTAAAATGATTCCCTCATGACTCTTCCTTAAAATGAAGTTAATTTAGCCTTTTGGAGCATGCATGCATGGAATGGTATCAGATTGATTAATCTTCTAATCTTCTAATACTTTGGTTGGGGTTGTGCTCTAGTCAATTTGTAGATGTAGAATTGTAGACAAACCAGCTTACGTGCATCGCTAGTGCATAACTAATAAGAGTTTGGGATGGTTAAAGGGAGATTCGAGGCCACACTACGTCGTAGTCTTCACTTTAAATTTTGTTTATTATTAAGACGCTAATCACATTTGCAAATTACTTATATATAGTGGGAAGATTGGTATTGATTTATATAAAGAGAAAAAATAATATTTGAGTGGATTAGGATGAGGGTAATTAAAGGATGGATCGATGCTATAAGAGAGAATTAATAGTGTAAGATCAGATATTGTTGCTTTATTTGAGTACAGTTTTGCAAATATACATTTCATCTAATGATCGATATCTATGGTTGTGATACATTTATATAAATTACAGTGCAAACAGAGCGCTACATTTATTATCTAATCACAACCATAACAGAAGATAATTACAATATGTACTGGTCTTCCACCAATATTGTTTATAGTAAAGATCATCTAGTGTTACTTAAGCATAGTAACCATAAATAGCAATGATGTTACTATGTGCTCCAATTACTATAGTGATGTAAACTAAACCCTAAGACAAGAATTTCCAAGAATTTTAAAAGATTAAGTTTACCAACACGTAATACAGATTAAGTCAGAAATTAAACTTCTAATTGGTTTGATGGATTTTCAAGATATGAAATAGTTTCACAAGCCCAATTAAAGATTCAATCCTAACAATCAATAAATATACATAAACGTGATTAGCAAGTAAGATGTTCAATAACGAATCGTACGCTAATTGGCAAGTAGAAACACACACTCTCAATATTTGTGGACGACAGATAAATCAAATAATATTATAGGGACGATAGATGGTATCACAGGTAAATGGAGGAGTGGAAAGAGGTTACCTGATTCGAAGAATGAGTTGCCACGTGTTCTGCTTCTCACACAAAGATCCAATTCCTTGTTCCAAACACCCAACAACAACTAACACCCAATCAAGAGTCACAATCAACAACACTGTACTCCTCCGCAAATCTTTAGGATTTTGAATTTGAAATTGGGGAATTAGGGTTTCATATTTGAGTGGAAATAGGGATTTGAAGAGGAGGGTTTCAGCAGTGGTGGTGGAGGGATGGGTGTGGTCGACTGGTGGTAGTAGTCGATGGCAGCAGCCGGGATGCGATGGGGATGAGGTGGTGCAGTGGTGGTGGCTTCGGGAGATGGGGAGAGGGGGATTAGGGTTTTGAAGTGGAGGGATATTGGTGACTAGGGTTCGATGGTGGTGAGGGGGAGGCAGCAAGGTGGACGACGAAGGTGGGGGGAAAGGTGTGCGGCATCAAAGGAGGAGCTGTAGGGGCGAGGGCGTCAGGAGGTGGTTGTGGCTTGTGGGGCTTTAGGAGTAGAGGATGGGTTCGGGGAGTGAGGTTGAGGTAGTCGACATGGAGAGGGAGAAAACGGGGTGAGGCTTCGACGGTGGCGAGGGAGTCGACGGTGGGGCGATTGGAGGGGGGCTAGGGCGTTGATCGGGAACAAGGAAAGAGAAGAAGAAGAAGGAGAGAAAGAACAGCTGTGAAATAGGAATTAGGGTTAGGAATTTGTATTGAATTTGAGTGTAGTTTTAGAGTTTATCATAAACCATAAAATTTATCTTAATATCTCACACAAATAAGATGAATGAAGGGTAAAGCTCAATCACAATAATTTTTTAATCAAGAATAGCATGCCTTCTCATTATTCTCAATGCCTATATACAGGCTCAAAACAAATCTCAATACAAATGTTCAAAATATTTCAATGCATAAAATAAAGGGTGCAAATCGTAAAACTACTACATACGGCTGTAATTGCTTGAAACAAATAAGAGTATTGAAATAAAAAAAATAAGCTAATGGAACAGCCATCATAGACGATGTTTGCGTTTATAGAAACGCCCAAATCGTCTCGAACTGATGTCCTCATCATATAGTGTAACCGTGCACCTTATCATATATAGTGTCAAACTGTCAATAGTCAAGAAGTCAACATATAATAAGTAAATGGTGATTGAATCTGTCAACAAAGAACAAATTAGTAAATGAACTAAACTCAAGAATTTTAATTGATTAGTAATTGAGATGCGAGATTATCCAGTACTATTATACTACATATCTTAATAATTCTATTTCAACTTTATTTTGTGACTTAGCATGCACTGCAACAAGCTTATATTCCTTCCAAAACTATATCATGCTTATAGTAAAACCTCTCTTTTTAGGAGGCTGTCTGATAGTTAATTAACTTTTCGATTTACATAAGCCTTTCTTCTCTGCGTGTAAAGAGATGTTAAAGATAACATCTTTGCAGCTTTATTAAAGGGGTTTGCAAAAAGTATGATTCCAAGTTCTTATTATGTTCTCAAAAGTGCAATATTGGAAACATGCACAGTTTGTGGTTTGAATTGCTTTTAATTTGTTCCTAATCTTTTTGTTGTTAATTTGATTGCCTAGTACTTTCATTTCAACTGCAAATCTGAGAGATGCTGATGTGACCTATATTATTAGGTCCTTTTATGCTTCTTGTTCCTGTTTATTTAGATAGATAAGATTTTAGAGTTTACTAGGATTAATTGTTGCATCAAGTTGGGAGGTATTTTGCTAAAAGCATCTTAATATACTCTGAACATTCTAGCTCCTTAGCCGCTAAGTAAGATAGGCATATATTCCTTATAGATTAAGTTCAGTGAGTGTACTTATGCGATTCCAAATTATTACTATGTTCAGTAACTCATAAGTGCAATATTGGAAGCATGCACAGTTTGTGGTTTGAATTGCTTTCTGCACTGCTTTTAATTTGTTCCTAATCTATTTGTTGTTAATTTGATTGTCTAGTACATTCATTCCAACTGCAAATCTGAAAGATGTTGAAAGTGACCTGTATTATTAGGTCCTTTTACGCTTCCTGTTCCTGTTTATTTAGATAGATTAGACATTAGAGTTTACTAGGATGGTTGCATCAAGTTGGGAGGGAATATATTTTGCTAAAAAGCATCTTAATATACTATCTTAATATACTTTGAACATTCTAGCTCCTTAGCTGCTAAGTAAGATCGGCATATATTCCTTACTAGATTAAGATCGGTGAGTGTACTTATGAATTAGGCATAATTACTATAAGTATTAGCGATACTCAGGGCTTGTGGAAGCTCCGAAATTATGTCCTCTTTCTACAAGAAAATGTTATTCTCCTAAGTAGTCTTGGTTTATGTCTTTGATAAGTGAGCTAAGTGGCTAAGCAAAACAGAAGAAACAATGAAAACACTAAAAATATTGTTTTGGAGTATAGTTTGTCGCAAATATATTGAGAAACTACTATTACGGTAGTAATATAGAAATATGATCATGGTTCAAACTAATATGTAAACCGTTTATGCTGTCAAAGCTAGGTGTCACTGTATCAGTGAGAGAATTTCAAACTGCAACTTTAAATGTAGTTTTAGTGAAAGGGAGAAAAAAAAACAACAGCAACAACGTAATTGTGAGAGAATTTTCAAAATCCTACTATATATTTAACAAGTATGAACCCTCATTTCAAAACGTGTCCCTTTCCGCAGCTATGATTCTCTAATCTACAAGAATTCTTGATACAATCAGGTTGCCTGCTGTAATCTCCCTTATTCTAATTACCCAAACAATTTAATATAGTACCAGAAAAACGGAATAATCATCAGAATTCAAAATCTCTGCTACTATAATGGGAGAAGGCCTTAGTGTAATTTGTCCATCTACCAACCCGTGCAACGCACGTGCATAACTATTGTAAATGAGGTTTTAGATCAAATCTAGACTGCGTCTGAATTTTTTCTTTTAAAAAAACTATATTTATTAAGACGTGCATCGCACGTGTAAACTACTAGTAGAAATAACTCGATATCATGCCATCATGTCTCTGTATCATGTGAATGAATGCTTTGATGACGTCCATAAATATCAAATTTGATTATCCATTAATTAAGAAATATAATGAGAATTGTAAACTAGATAAAGCAAGTGTAGCCGGTTGCTAAACCAGATCATAAATTGCATTTGTTTACTCAGACAGGAAAACCTCAGCCTTGTCTCCAAATAATTATAACAGTATTCAGTGAACTCAGTGTACTCTGAATATTCGAAGAAAGTAAATAGAACAGTAAAGCACATAAATAGGTTATAGAAAAGTCACAAAAATTGTTGATTTTTTTACCTTGATACTAACAGAGATTGTCCAGTGCGCGCGCCTTACCATGAATATTGCAACCAAATCATGGCAGTCCCCTTTCTTGTTTTATTAAAATGAAGCATTCGCCTCTCCCCACTCTTATCTGACAAAACATCAACAGATAGGCGAGCGAAGAGAGACTAAATCCCAAGAATCGAAACATTCAAGACACACACACACACATCTTTTGACAATTCTATGAGCCAACACATTTGAAACTCACGCTTCTCATGCACTGACATCAAGTTGGCTAGAACCATGAGCATTTTGCGGCAAACGTGATGAGAAGAATTTCACGAGATCAGCTGCTGCCATCTCTCCACTTCCCACTGCTTCGTCCACATTAATTTATATCGAACATTAATGTGGACTTTGCCATCGAAATCCGGAATCAGTACCACTGTAGTTCGGTTGGGCATTATCACAAACAGGTGGTGGGCTGTCTCTGATTGCAGAACAATCACACACAATTGCATTTTTTTTCAGAAGCTTGATTTCCAGACACATTACATCTCCTCTTCCATACCGTCCAATCAATGTGACCCCAAAATTAAGCAGTTCAAAATTGTTCTCCTTCAAAAACTTACCCCCTTTTTTTTGTCTGCTAAATGGAGGCTCATGTCTAAATGGAACAGATTCCTCCATCTTCGCTCCCGTCTAAAACTTACAGAATTGCTCGTCAGGATGATGCTTCGTTTAATGGGCTTCTAATGGGCCAGTCTTGGCCCATGCATCTTAGATAAGATGAACTCACGTCTATGCACCACTATGTTCTTAGTTTCATCCGGTTATTAATAATTTTATTATTTTCGGATAGTAGTAGAAAGAAATAATTCTCCCAAGAAGTTCTATTGAAACCAAAATCATTAATCTCTAATCTCTAATCTCTAATATTATAATGGGAGAGAGTCTTAGTGTCACTTGTAAATTTAACAAGGTACAACGCACATGCATAACTATTATAAAAGAAGTCTTAGGCTCTGGTTAATTCAAAGGAGGGGAGGAGAGGGGAGGGATTTTAATGGAGAGGAGAGGAGGGGAGGGGAGGGAAAGAAAGGGGAGAGATTTAATGAAGACTCTGTTTTGTTCAAAGAAGGGGAGGGAGAGAAAATAATTATCTTCTTGTTTGGTTCACAAGGAGAGTAAATGAATTTTATAATAAAATTACTGTTATATCCTTCACAAGGTAATCGATATGTCCAATCGAACTAATCTTTGGGACAAGTTACTGTGTTGCATCCTCCCTTAACCTTTCAGAAAAAACTTCTCATATCAGAAATGAAGTAGAAGGCGCAATCAAAGTAAAGATTGGTAATGGAACGAGATCCTCGCTTTGCTTTGATACTTGGTTGGAGGGAGGAACCAAGTAGGAATTATGGCATCAATTTCTTCATAGCCTATTTACCATCAATTTCTCCTATATCAAAACCTCCAAGCACCAAAAACAGAACTCAGCTATCTTTGTAGAAGATGAATTATGGCATTTAGGCATTTCACAATGAAACTCCACATTTCAAAAAAAAAACAGCCACTGAACGTATGGAACAAGTTCACTGCTTGCTAGTTAACACCTCTCATGAATCTGGAGTGTAGCGAAGATGCTGCTCGTAAAACCTGATAAGCTGCAATAGCACAACAGTGTGTGGACTGTTTGATTAAGAAATGTCCTAAGACTACTGAGTTGCAGGAGAGCGAAATTAAAATATAGTCAGAAGACAATACCAGCAGTGGGTTATTAACCTTCAAATCTTTATCGTCTACAAGCACTTCTTGATCATCAGACCTAGAATTAACAATTCCAACTTTGGATTTGGATTTTGGAGTTCCCTAGTTGCATTCCAAATACCAGCAGTGGGTTAAAACATTTTTGCAGATGTGGAGATTGAAGAGGAAAAATATCAAAGAGAACTAACTAAAAGGACAATTTAGTCCATTCACATTAAAAAATTAGACATAATTTCTCTCACTTCCAAATTCTCCCAATATTGGAGGGAAGCCAAAATTGGCTCAGGAGGGCCCATTTCCCTTTTCTCCCCTCGAACCAAACATGAAAAGTTTTTAAAAACCCCTCCCCTCCCCTTCCTTCCCCTCCATTCCCCTCCAACTAAACACTCCCTTAGGTTCAAATTAAAACTACATCTTAAACTTTTACTTTTAAAAAAATATATTTTTATTAAGACGTACCACATATAAATTAATTACTAGTAATATATATAGATGGAGTTCTCCAAAATACTTTGATAGTATCTATATTTTATTACAGCAACTCTCGGTAATAAGAAGATGGGTGCAGGTACACCATCTGTTTGGGCCCACAATTTTCGTGGCTTTTCAACATCCCAATCCAAATTAATCCTAAAACTGTCGTCAAATACTACTCCGCTACAAGTATTTGACTTTCCTTCGTAGTAGATTTTAGTAGGGACAAAACAGTGTCAGTGTCCGGAAGAACCGAGAGTGATGGAGATCAGTCAGCTACTTAGGGTTCCATCATTTTATCATTTCAAGAACAAGCTATCATCAACTATGAATCCAACCGAAGTACAGTTCTGAAAGGTATGTTGGGCCCACATGGGTCCCAATGAGGGCCCACTTCAGCCCACCGAATTTGACAGTACGACCAACGGGTTGTAGCAGATTGTGGGCTACTTCGGGTGCAAGGATTTAATTAGGGATGACAATTGGGTTGGACCTGACCTGACCTGCCACCCGTCTGCAACCCTCTCACACCCGACCCGAACTGGTTCAACCCAGCTCCGGTTCGGGTCCAACCTGAACAAGTAGGCTGGTCCAAATGGGTCGGATATCCACAAGATCAACCCTCTCACACCCGTTTGTTTATATGTTTTTAATTTTATTTTTGTTTTGGGTTGGGGAGGGGGGAGTTTTTTTTTTTTGTCATAACTACATTCTCCTCAATCTATCAACTCTCAACTCTGACTCCTCTCAATTCTCTGCTACTACTTTATTAATGAAATATAATGACTATATTGCACCTTTTTCTCCAAAGAAAACAAGGGGAAAAAAAGAACAAGTTCGATCATATCGAAGTGCATACTTCTACTACCAACTCTCTCTACTACTCAAATTCTTGTTGAAGCTTACTCTCTGCGACTCAAATTATTGTCGAAGCCCCTACGTTTGATTTCTTCATACTCAATTATTTTCTCTCAACACTATATTCGATTATTCGTGAAGTACGATATCGGAATTTCACAACTCTCTCAACCATTTATTATTGTTGTAGTTTTAATTTTTTTTTATTATGCTTGTTTGTTGGTTTTTCACTACTCTATCTCTCTCACCCTTCCTATCATTTTTTAGAAATTTTTTTTTCAAATATCCTACTACATCAATTCTCAAAACCCTCTTACATTATTTTTTATTTTTCACATACACTACTAGAACACTATAAATTATATTTTTACATACACTACTAATACAAACCATTTATCATGTCACGATGACGAGGTAGCGGTCGTAGCCAAAGTGAACAAGATTCTATTAATTCATTTCACGGCCTCCAATAATCTCACAATTAGAGACCAAATATAACTTTAACCTTAATATAGGTTATGAAGATATTCCTCCACACGATTATGATCCCGGCACACAATAAGAAATGCATGATAGTGAAACATAAACACATGAAATCGAACACGCACAAGCACAACCTGCTTCTAGTAGAAAACATAAAGACGAAACTAGTGATTGACACAAATATTATGACCTTATTCCGAACGAAGAGAATCCTTGTATAGGACATAAGATTTGTAAAATATGTAACAAAAGTTACAATTGGAAAAATGGTGAGGGAAAGGGTACAATTAGACGACACATTATGGGTATACACTCTGAACTAGTTATTGGCCAACAAATACAACAAAAGATAAACCATAGAACCGGACAAATAGATAGCCATAGTTATGATCTCTAAATTGTTGTCGGAAAATGGTCAAACTAGTTATTAAAGTACAGTTACATTTTTCATATTCCGGGAGTAGGAACCTAGATGCTTTTAATAAAAATGTACTAAATCCACATTTCAAAAGAAATCATAGAAATACACTCAAGGCCGATTGCTTTAAACTTTATTCCAAAACGAGAGACGCTTTAATTGCACTTATGTATTCTTTAACTTTTAGAGTATCGTTAACTTTCGATTTTTAGAAAGATTGTAATGATATTACAATGATGAGCATAATCTGTCATTGGATCGATAGTGGTTGGCTCATTCAAAAGAGAATTATATCACTTGCCGCTTTGTTGTATCCCCATAGTGGTATATGTTACAAGTAATGTTTACAAAATTCTTTTTACAAAGAAAGATAGAGAGGCACAGGAAAACCGAGAAGGGAACAGAGAAGAGAAATCCGAAAGAAAAGGAAAATAAATTAAACAACTTACAATAAGCAAATGAAAAGTACAACTCCCAAGAAGCCGAGGCCTGTGTATCACACAGTGTCCTTAAAACAGATTTCGCCTCTCTCCGGTTGCTGGATTGTACGGAGGCGTCTGTCTCCCAGGATGCAACGGCTTGGAGCGATCCCGTAGGCACCACGTACCACTCCCGAACTGATCAGCAGCGTTTGAACCTATCACCTGACTTACCAACACAAGGACGGACGAACAGTACAGAAGAGAAGGAGAGAAAATGATATGGTTTTGTGCAGGGAAGAAAGTAAGGGGAAGGCCTCTATTTATAGAGCCTGGGTTAGACAAGGCATTAACAGCCTTCATTGTAACGGCAGACAAGGCATTAACAGCCTTCATTGTAACGGCAGACAAGGCATTTAACAGCCTTTAACAGCCTTCACTGTAACGGCAGACAATGAATTGAATGCCTTCAGCGTAACGGCAGACAAAATATTAAATACAGCACTGAAACGGCAGACAGAACCGTTTCTGCATTCATTTCAGCCGTTACAAAAAGAAAACTGTAGCAAAAAGTGGCTCTGCACGGGGTGGGATCAAATCGGTCCGGCATTCGTGTCCGCAGGTCGTGCGGGCGCACACAAGTCGCATGTAAACCGGTCCGTGATTTGCACCCCCCCCCCCCTGCGCGCGCGAGAGAGAGCCTCTCTTCTAGCCATCTTACAATGCTTAGAAGGAGATTACTATATATCCTCTTCTATTTCCTTTGTTATTTCCGATGTGGGACTAAGTTCCCTTTAACCCATTTTCAAGAATGAAAACGTCTCACTTTGAGAGATAATTTCTCACTCACCCCTTAACCGATTTTAGCGAACCAATATATGATTTTGATCTACTCACGAAGGAGAACACAAATCAATCAAGATCTCTCAATAATTCATTGAGGATCTTACTCAAAAAATTGCTCAAAAATCGGTTCGAAAATAGTGTATAAAACACTCATTTTCTAACAATCCCCACATGAATGAAAATTGACGACCACAGACAGGACAGACTGACACGACAGACTGACACGACGGACTGACCCGACAGACTTGGTGATAGAATTCAACGATTGATTTCTGCATAGGATAGGTAGGTGTTACCCTTTGAACCTTCCCTTATGAAAATATGTTTACTTTACTAACTAAACAGTAGACGCGATGTCTTTGAACTGTTCTGCCATTTGTGTAAACGATGACATATCTCACACAGAAATCTTTCTAACGCTTTTTCAGTTCTCACTGTTATGTTCGTTTTGGCCATGAACATACGCCTGGTTCTGCAAGATTTTAACAGGAATATTGCCCTATATTATTCCCTTGGAAGCGGCCCTTCTTCCATCTTACATAGGTGATTTCTTACTTAAGAGTAACCCGCATTACTCTGCTCGGATATCCGACGCATAAGAATCATTAAAAGCCTAGCTTAACCTGTTACCTTGCGGGCATCACTGTTTCATCATGGGAATGGACATGGAAAATCCCCACAGTGATCTAACTTGGTCTTTACAATTTAGTTGTCCCTTTGAACCTAGATCTTGGGATCTCCAGTCAACTAGGTTGGGTTTCCATTGTATCGACTTATTCTTTCATGGGCTTTAGTCCCATTCCCCTCGATGATTTATCAACTAACTCTCTGTTTAACCCTTTGGTTAGTGGATCCGCAATGTTATCTTTTGACTTTACATAGTCCACAGAGATAACCCCAGTAGAGAGTAGTTGTCTAATGGTATTATGTCTTCGACGAATATGTCTAGATTTACCATTATACATATTGCTCTGTGCTCTACAAATTGCAGATTGACTATCTGAATGTATGCAGATTGGAGGCACAGGCTTCGTCCACCTTGGAATATCTTCAAGGAAGTGGCGTAACCATTCAGCCTCTTCCCCACATTTGTCTAATGCGATAAATTCTGATTCCATCGTGGATTTAGCGATCACTGTTTGTTTCGAGGATTTCCAAGAAACTGCTACACCACCTAGTGTAAACACATAGCCACTAGTGGATTTTGAATTATCACTCGATATCCAGTTCGCATCACTGTATCCTTCAAGTACAGCCGGATATCTCGTATAGTGCAGCCCGTAGTTACGAGTAAAACGCAAGTACTTCAGTACTCTTATAATTGCTTGCCAATGCTCGCTTCCAGGATTACTCGTGTATCTGCTTAGTTTACTTACTGCATAGGCTATGTCTGGTCTTGTACAACTCATTAAGTACATTAGACTGCCTATGATTCTAGAGTATTCTACTTGAGAAATACTCTCCCCTTTATTCTTGGATAAGTGTAAAGTTAGATCTATTGGAGTTCTCGCAATTCCAGAATTATTTTTATCAAATTTTCCAAGAATATTGTCAACATAATGTGACTGGCTTAAAATAAGCTCGTCTGAAGTTCTTGTGATTTTAATTCCCAATATAACATCAGCTAGTCCCATGTCTTTCATGTCAAACCTCGAGTTTAACATGTTTTTAACAGATTTAATTATCTGATCATTGCTTCCAATAATAAGCATGTCATCTACATACAAACATATAATGACATATCCATCTTCTGTGTCTTTGACATATACACATTTGTCACATTCATTGATCTTGAAGCCATTTGTCATCATGACATTATCAAATTTTTCATGCCACTGTTTTGGAGCTTGTTTCAAGCCATATAATGACTTCACCAGTTTACACACTTTCTTTTCATGTCCTGGAGATGAAAAACCCTCAGGTTGTTCCATGTAGATTTCTTCATCTAAATCTCCATTAAGAAAAGCTGTTTTTACATCCATTTGATGTACTTCAAGATTGCGTAGAGCTGCTACGGCAAGTACCATCCTAATGGAATTTATTCTCGTCACAGGAGAATATGTATCAAAGTAATCAAGACCTTCTTTTTGTTTATAACCTTTAATTACAAGTCTTGCCTTGTATTTATCAATTGATCCATCAGGTTTTATTTTTCTCTTGAAGATCCACTTGGAACCCAAAGGTTTACTACCTGGTGGAAGATCCACTAGTTCCCAAGTATGGTTTTGCAAGATAGAATCAATTTCACTCTTGATGGCTTCTTTCCATTGAGGACCATCACTAGAATTCACTGCTTCCTTGAAGGTTTGGGGTTCTTCTTCAAGCATAAAAGTCAAGAAATCCGGACCAAAAGATTTTTCCGTTCTTGTTCTTTTACTGCGTCGAGGTTCCTCCTTGACTTCTTCATTTTGGTTTTCACTATCTTCACTGATAGTCTCATGTGTTCGTTTGGAGGAACTTGCTTCCTCCTTTGACTTACATGGAAATACATCTTCAAAGAACGATGCATTTCTAGATTCCATTATCGTGTTCTTTGATATCTCAGTGATATCGGATTTGTATACCAAGAACCGATAGGCACTACTGTTAAGTGCATAACCAATGAAAATACAATCAACTGTTTTTGGTCCTATTTTCATTTTCTTAGGTGGGGGTACTACCACCTTGGCAAGACATCCCCACATTCGCAAGTAATTGTAGGATGGCTTTCTTCCTTTCCATAATTCATATGGAGTTTTATCTTCTTTCCTTTTGGGCACCTTATTCAAAAGGTAGTTAGCTGAAAGAATAGCTTCTCCCCACAAGTTTGGTGGTAAACCAGAACTTATTAACATCGCATTCATCATTTCTTTCAATGTACGATTCTTTCTCTCAGCAACACCGTTGGACTGAGGAGAATAAGGCGCTGTGGTTTCATGTATAATCCCATGCTTAGCACATGTGTCAGCAAATGGCGATTCATACTCTCCACCTCGGTCGCTTCTTAGCGCCTTAATTTTCTTATTGAGTTGATTTTCAATCTCATTTTTATAGAGAACAAATTTCTCTATAGCTTCATCTTTGCTTTTAAGCAAGTATACATAGCAATATTTTGTGCTATCATCTATGAAGGTAATAAAATATTTATTACCACCTCTTGTTTGTATCATTTTCAAATCACAAATATCAGTGTGAATTAGATCAAGTGGTTCGGTGTTTCTTTCAACACTTTTAAATGATGATCTTGTTAGTTTTGCCTCAACACAAGTTTCACATTTGTGTTTGGAATCAATTTGGAACGTTGGTATGTGATTCAAGTTAATTAGTCTTCGCAAAGTATCATAATTAACATGTCCTAGTCTACCATGCCATAAATTGGAAGACTCAAGCAAATAAGTAGAAGAGCTAGCTTTATTCATATTATTGACCATGGTCATTACATTGAGTTTGAACATTCCACCACTCATATATCCTCTACCAACATACATTCCACTTTTAGACAAAACAAATTTGTTTGACTCGAACACTAAACGAAAACCGTGGTTGTTAAGCAACGAACCAGATACCAGGTTCTTACGGATTTCAGGAACATATGCAACATTGTTCAGAGTCAGTTCCTTTCCAGAAGTCATCTTCAAGATCACCTTGCCTTGGCCCTTTATTTCTGATGTAGCCGAGTTCCCCATAAACATTTTCTCCCCATTCTCTAATGGTTCGAAAGTGGAGAACATACTTCTATTGGAGCACACATGTCGAGTAGCTCCAGTGTCAATCCACCATTCCTTCGGATTTGAACCTAACATATTCACTTCTGATATCACAGCTGAGAGGTTGATATCGGAGACATCTTGAGCAATTCCTTGAACCAAGTTTGCTTCTCTGTTCCTGTTCCTCTTGGGAAGTCTGCATTCAGTGGACTTGTGACCCATTTTGTCACAATTGAAGCACTTGCCTTGAAACTTCGGCTTCTTGGAGATTCCTCCCTTAGGCCCCAACTTCGGACCCTTGTTGTTGTGCTTGTTGGAACGTTGTTTATGTTCCATTACATTTGCCTTTGCTGCATGGCTGATGAGTCCAACTTTTTCAGATCCCCTATTGTCTTCTTCAATACGAAGCCTGACAATGAGATCTTCAATGCCCATTTCTTTTCGCTTATGCTTTAGGTAATTCTTAAAGTCTTTCCAACCTTGTGGTAATTTTTCAATTATACAAGCCACTTGGAAACTTTCACTTAAGTTCATACCTTCAGCATGAATCTCATGCAAGATTAGTTGTAGTTCTTGAACTTGACTGATTACTGTTTTAGAATCTACCATTTTATAGTCTAGGAAGCGGCCCACAATGAATTTCTTGGCGCCGGCATCCTCAGTTTTATATTTATGTTCTAGTGATTCCCAAAGTTCTTTAGCTGTTCTTTTGTCAATGTAAACATTATACAAAGAGTCGGCTAATCCGTTCATTATGTAATTTCTACACAAGTAATCAGCATTTTTCCAAGCATCCACAGCGGCAATGACTTGGTTATCCTGCTCATCTTTCTTAAGATCTGGAGCATCTTCGTTCAAGAACCTTGCAAGATTCAGTGTGGTCAGATAGAACATCATCTTCTGTTGCCACCTCTTAAAGTTCTGCCCGTTGAACTTCTCAGGTTTCTCCCCATGGGAGACTGAGACAGGTACAACGGTGGGCATTGGCACTCGTGCCGCAGCAGCAATCGGTTCTTGTGTTGTATCAACAACCGGCACATAGACCGTTTCAGATACAACAGCATTGTCCAATGCAGTAGTCATCGTGAATCTGAAATTTACACAACACGAGTGTAAGTTTTCCAGATAAAAGAAATAAAAGAAAAACCGTGCCTCAAAATCGAAAATGAAATAAATCGACAATCTGTTTTAAGTTTGTTACAAGTAATGTTTACAAAATTCTTTTTACAAAGAAAGATAGAGAGGCACAGGAAAACCGAGAAGGGAACAGAGAAGAGAAATCCGAAAGAAAAGGAAAATAAATTAAACAACTTACAATAAGCAAATGAAAAGTACAACTCCCAAGAAGCCGAGGCCTGTGTATCACACAGTGTCCTTAAAACAGATTTCGCCTCTCTCCGGTTGCTGGATTGTACGGAGGCGTCTGTCTCCCAGGATGCAACGGCTTGGAGCGATCCCGTAGGCACCACGTACCACTCCCGAACTGATCAGCAGCGTTTGAACCTATCACCTGACTTACCAACACAAGGACGGACGAACAGTACAGAAGAGAAGGAGAGAAAATGATATGGTTTTGTGCAGGGAAGAAAGTAAGGGGAAGGCCTCTATTTATAGAGCCTGGGTTAGACAAGGCATTAACAGCCTTCATTGTAACGGCAGACAAGGCATTAACAGCCTTCATTGTAACGGCAGACAAGGCATTTAACAGCCTTTAACAGCCTTCACTGTAACGGCAGACAATGAATTGAATGCCTTCAGCGTAACGGCAGACAAAATATTAAATACAGCACTGAAACGGCAGACAGAACCGTTTCTGCATTCATTTCAGCCGTTACAAAAAGAAAACTGTAGCAAAAAGTGGCTCTGCACGGGGTGGGATCAAATCGGTCCGGCATTCGTGTCCGCAGGTTGTGCGGGCGCACACAAGTCGCATGTAAACCGGTCCGTGATTTGCACCCCCCCCCCCTGCGCGCGCGAGAGAGAGCCTCTCTTCTAGCCATCTTACAATGCTTAGAAGGAGATTACTATATATCCTCTTCTATTTCCTTTGTTATTTCCGATGTGGGACTAAGTTCCCTTTAACCCATTTTCAAGAATGAAAACGTCTCACTTTGAGAGACAATTTCTCATTCACCCCTTAACCGATTTTAGCGAACCAATATATGATTTTGATCTACTCACGAAGGAGAACACAAATCAATCAAGATCTCTCAATAATTCATTGAGGATCTTACTCAAAAAATTGCTCAAAAATCGGTTCGAAAATAGTGTATAAAACACTCATTTTCTAACAGTATAGTTATCACAACAAGTATTTTAGAAGTTTGTGATTTATATCAAATTCCAATCAAAATTTTATGATTAGTTTTAATAATATCTCCAACAACAATAGTTCGATTAGTACATTAAAAGAACAATTAGCTCATCCATGTCATGAAATTTTTAATGTTAGATGTGCATATTATATTTAAATTTATCTGTAAAAGATGCTTTAAAAGTAGTCGAGCAATATGTGAAAGCAATTAGAAATTGTGTATATTTTACCGCTTTAAGTGGAATTATGCTTCAACAGTTTAAAAATTGGTGTAATCTTAAGGGAGTACATTTTATAATATTTTTTAGATATGTTAAACACCGATGAAACTCTACTTTCGACTTATTAAATGATGTTACTCAATAGAAAAAGGTTACAAATAATTTTTGTATTGCAAAAAAAAAAATGAAATTTTTTAAATGACTCCTGAATCTTGGTTTCTTGCCGAATCTTTGTTAAGATTTTTGGAACATTTTAAAATCGCAACTGTGAAATTTTCAAAATCCTATGATTCTACTTCTAATAGTATATTTATTCAATAATTACTATAATGCAACTTTTCAAGATATGATGTCAGACCCTTACATTAGTCATATTGCTATTCCTGCTTATCATAAATATTTGAAGTATTTTAATCATCCTCCTATGTTATATTGTATTGCTATTGTTATGGATCCTCGTATCAAATTAGCAGATACGAGGAGTTTGATTGAAATGTTTTTTTACTTTATTTGGAGATGAATCTGAATATGATTGTAGTGAATATTTAGCTAGCTTTGAGTCGACATTGAATAACTTGTATGATTTTTATGATAGAACTTATGCATCTAGCAGTACAACACGCCAAACTTGTATATCAACTTCTTCTTTTTCTTTTAGAGATAATGGTAAGAGTACAATAGAAGTTATCACTACTAATTTACTTGCTCGTATTCAATCTAAAAAACCTATGACTAATGCATCTAATGAATTAAAACTGGTATAATTAATAAGATAGTAAGAGTTCTTGTTCTAGGATTGAAGTGTTACAGTGGTGGAAAGAACATGAAACTCCCTTTCTAATTCTTTTACATATGGTTAGAGGTCTATTAACTTCTTTTGTGTCTACAGTTGCTTCAAAAAGTACGTTTTCTAAAAGTGGCAAAATTTTAACAGATTACAGGAATCGCTTGAAGCCGAATTCGTTGGAAATATTCGTGTGCACCGAAAATTGGATAAGGCTCAAGACAGAACTCAAGGACAAGCAATAGACACTTTAATAAGTGGAAGCAACTCATCTAAAGATCAACAAGCTTAGTAGAGAATTTAGGGCGATACAATCATAGGTTTATGTTAAGTTGAGGTGCACGACAGTAGTTCAATGTCCTCTCTTCAATCTAACTCTAGGCTATATCAAACTCTAGATTATCCTATTAAACATGTAATTCAATAAATTTATATGTTTTTTTTAAAAGGTGTTTACAACATGTATTTGTATGTAAAATGTTGTAAAAAACTTATTAGATGTTGAAATGAATAATATATATATATATATACAATTGTTTCACTCTTATACTTGTATTGCATTTCCTTTTTTAATTTTTTGAGGATAAAAATTAAAAATAAAAATACCAACAAACCTGGGCCAACTCGCGATTCGTTCCGTCCCGAATAGGGTTCAACCCGAAGGGATTGGCAGGTCTAATGGGTCGAGTATTTGAATTCCCAATCCAGCCCGGACCACATCTTGACCCAACCTTACCCGAGCCCGCCCCCTCCCCTGGCAAACCTAACAGGTTTGGGCCCAGCCCTGCCTGCACAACCCGATTGCCATCCCTAGATTTAATACAAGAAAACAAGAAAGGGGTATCTCCCCTACAATGAGGGAATCTATATATTTGCTCATGATTAGTAATTTGCGAGAACCTCTCATAAATTTTATCATCATACGCAACCAAGCATCCAATCGAAATAACAGTTATTAGTTATTACCAAGTCAAAAACATCATAAAGCTCATGCATTCCATTGAAAGAACCTGGGACAACAATGTTATTACAGAATCAATACCAGGGATAAAACCAATACTTTAAAACCATGTCCAAAGCCACTTGATAGAGCGCGGGCACAATGAGATGTACAGTACAGTTCCTACACATCTTCACAAAATTCAAGAAAATTATCAAATGCTTTGTGATAAGCGTCCACAAGACTTGTTTATACGAATAACATTTTCTTGTAGGCATTACGCAGCTACCTACAATTAGAAGAGAAGAATTTTCTAATATCAAAATTAATTCTGTTCGAAGACTATAAAACCCACAAAGTAGAAAGCTAATCGACAAGACCGGGGAGAATATGAAGGACTTGTGCGCAAATACGGATTTGCAGCAAAATATTACTATTTAAATACAGTTAATCAGGTACTAACATACAAAAAACCAAAGAAATACAGAACCTCCTACTCCCAAAACAACATCGCCGTCCACAACCGATTTTTACGGCTTATTCCTCACCTGTGATTGTACCAGCCGTTAACCACAATCAAAGCTCAATCCTCCTCTAAGACGACTAAAATCAAGAAAATAATAAATAATAATTTTAGTCACACTAAACTAAGTAAATTACTCTCTATCCGACTATTATCCAAAAAAGTAAATTACTCTCTTTACATTAAACCGATCCATAATCTCACTCAAACTTTTTTTACAAGAGCACAACACCGACAGCACAACACAAAAAGAAAGGTACAACAAATACAAATCTGAACAAAAAGAAGGTAACGGAATTTAACGCCGTTGGAGTTGAGCGCTACGAGCAGACGGCGGTGCCGGCACGAAGGGGAGACTCCGGAGAATCAAGAACCGCATCCGACGTGGAAAGGGAGCATCGTGTAGCATCTGCTCCAAAACTCGTGCCACCAACAACGTGTACTCCTCCAACAACTCCGCCACTATTGCCACCAGTATCATCTTCTTTTCTCTTTAACTTCAGATCTCTTTCTCCCTTTCCTCTTTCCCTAAACTCTCTCCGACTACAGATAGGTGTTTATGGGATTAAATATCGTAGGAGTTTTGGAATTTTTTTCCGTGCTGACCCACTTTTTGAAAATATTGACCAAACTGTCCCACTTTTGAAATTATTAATCCAAATGATCCAGTTTTGGACATATCAGTATAAAATGCTACTTGCAATAACGGTATCTGTTTTTTTTATGTCGTTGTTGTCAATAGCGCACCTAAAAAGAAAAAAATTCCGTTATGGCTATTAGAAGTAACAGCATCAATACATATTACATTCACTTAGGAGTTCTATGACTTGAGAAAAAAATTGTAAGAGAAAATCACTTATAACTGATGTCGTTATTCCCAATAACGGCATAATTAGCCCAACAGCGGCATCAGTACAATCTACACTATACTCCAAACTTAGTGCAGGTACATGCATAATTAGCCCAACAGCGGCATCAGTACAATCTACATTATACTCCAAATTTAGTGTAGGTATATCAACTTCAAACTCGTTTTCGACCTTGATGCAACCAGTATCTCTCAAAACTCAAAACTCAAAACATGAAAGTTGTAGAGCTAATGTTCCATAGCATTTTGAATCATCTTAATCGTAGTTCGGATGATAAAGTTATGCACAATTACGTATTGACGTCGAAACTATCCAGAACTTTGGAATAAACTGTAGATTATACTAATGTCGTTATTGCTAATAGCAGCATCATGATAATTATGCCGTTATTGAGAATAACGGCATCAGTTATAAACAATTTTCACTTACAGTTTTTTCTAGACAGTTTCAACATCGCAGAAATCTCGTTCACGGATGGCAGATCAAATCCTATTCGTACTATTTTTTAATAAAAATTTGGGGACAAGATATCATGTCCCATTCAATAACTTTTATGAATTTTTTTTTGAACGCTACTATATTTTTAGAATTCCTATTTCTCTTCCCAAATATGATAGACAATTGTTCATCTCAACCCAAATTTTTGGTATTTGGTTAACAACTATGGGAGTTTTTTGGCCAAATTTTGTACTGCATGTGCTCTAAGAGCACCCACAGTCGTTTGCTTTTTTACCATTTTTTGCATTTTAGAAGTACTGTAGCTGACATAGTCGTTGGCTATTATGTCATTTTTTACCTATTTGGCTACAGTAGAAAGATATAAATAGCATTCGAAATAACAAAATGCATATTATGCTTGACGAAACATCATATAACATCATGTTTTGTTCTCGATTATTTAATTATATTTTTAAATAATCGGACGAAACATAATGTTTCGTCTGAATTTAAAACAAAAAACTAAAAAACAAAGAAAAAATCCAGAAATATGCATATAATGGCTGGACGAAACATATTTTGTACAGGCCACTGGGTCCCATTTCCTTAATTTTTTTTGCAAATTACCATCATTAGTTACTGGGTGCAATTAATTAAATTTTTTTTGCAAATTTATAAATTGGTTTTGCAATTTCGTAAATATTTTTTGCAATTTTTTTTGCAAAAAAAACCTCCTTAAAATCCGGACGAAACATTATTATTTTGCAAATTTTTTTCCTTTTGAGACAAAACATCATGTTTTCTTAGTTTTATTAATATTTTCGTCCCGTATATTTTATTAATATTTTTTCAGTTTCTGACTATATAAATAATTTTTTAATCACAGATGGAACATTATATTTCGGGTCTATTTCATTTTTATCCAAAATATGTACTTTTTATCTTTTGACAACTGCAGTGTTTTATCGAAATGATAAGGTAAAAATGCATTTTGTCTTTTGTTTTTTTTTAACTTCAAACACTGTGGATGCTGGATGTGTTGTTGTATTTGTATTAATTTGTAATGGATTTTGCAGGACCCGGTCCGTATCCGAACCCGCTAAGGAAAGTAACTAAAGTAGTAAAGTTTTTTTGATGAACCTAAAGTAGGAAAGTTGGTGGACCAAAAAATTCAGACGCAGAAAGAATCGAGGACGCGTGGTGGATTTCGAGGACACTCAAGTGACTCAACCTTATCCCTTGTGCTGATGTCAGCAGTTGGGTTTGTAACATCAAATCATAGTTGGGGCTTTGCATTTGTTGAATCTGTTCACTTTTATTATTTATATGGAATAAACAAAAAGAAACTTTGGTGGATTGAAGGAGATTGATTTGAGTCCACTAGGCCTCTATAATCCCCAAAACGTTTAAAGATCCTAATAGCCTGGTCACCATCTAATACTATTCTTGTACATTACAATTATGTTATGCCCCCACCGTAATTGATTTTTTTTTTAAAAATGGATCGGATAGAGTCTTACAACTCAAGTCCACATTAAAATTTTATTAATCGAACAAAATACAAGAGATAATTTTACAAAACGTAAAAACCAGCGAACTAACTACACCGGCCCAAACAAATACAGAGATATAACCATAGAGAAGAAAAAAACGCGGAAACCGAACATTACAATAAGGCACAGAGTGCCGAACAACCTGAAGGTTTGGACTGAATAGCCGTCGGAGCAGGCAGACGCAGGACAAAGAAAGCTGACGCTCTCGCTACCGGTCCCTCAGAGGAAGGCCGGCGATAGCATCAGTCGCCCCTTGATGATGCCAGACAAGACCCTTCTGGACGGTGCAGGTCCGAGTACCTGCCGTTGGATATTGGCCGTAGAGAATCAGAGCCCAAGAACATGCAAACTAATATTCACAGGCCTGGACACATGCACACTAAAAAACTGGCCAAAAGGTTCTCAGACGACAGGCAAAAATGCCGTAAGCCGGCCCTGCCGATCAGTCTGACAGCCTCCGAAGCCAGCAATCAGCCACAGGGGGGCGAACCAATCAAGAAACCGATTGAAACGCACTCAAAAGTCCAGTACCGCTCAACCCGAATAAAAAGGAGATAAGCAACACAACATAAGACAATAGAGAAAGAGAACTAGCTACATCTTGAGATAATGAGGAACACTAGCAATAAAAAAGAAGTACACGGCCAGAGGAGCCAGCTAAGAGTCAACCATGACGCGAGCCAAAAACGAAACAGGACTGCTAGGCTAAGGCTGATGCATCTCAGATCTTAACACGAAAAGACAGAGAGTCACAATCCCGGGAGCGCGACACTCACCATAAACCCTACACCGCGTATACTCAAATACAACAAACAGTAGGAGATGATTTCCTTACTTCATTGGAATAAGAGAAGGGAAATACAAAAGTATCTTATAACAACATCAAAAAAGAACTAAACCCAGGCTAAGAGCATAGTCTGATAAAAGTTAAAACCACAAAATGGGCCTTATAAATAGAGTTAAGGCGAGAAAAGTAGCAGTAACGAAGTCATCCCAGACTGAATAGAAGACGTCACCAAAGATGCACTAATGGTACTGCATCAACCAAAAAAGAAAGAGAGAACTAATCTACTTTCACACCTGCGAACAAAGTCAGAAAAGACTAATTAGGAAGCAGAAATAGAGGAACATTATAAAGCATTAAGATTCTGAAGGCAAAGAAAAGAGTCTTTTAGGTGGTTACTGTACAACGCAACAATAGCTTCATGCTTTAAGGTCGAGGACCAGAAGTTAAAAAGAAATAAAAGGTCTTCAATGATGGAATAGATAGGGGCAGCACGATGGTTAAAAATTCTCTTATTTCTTTCGGACCTCGTAATCCACATAATAGTCAAGACAGAAAGGTTCCATGATTTGTGGTACTTTTTGTTCGTGGGATGAGGAGACCAGCACGAGGTAAGGTTGTTGGAGTAGTAAGGACTTCCCAGGCTAAAGAGCTAATCTTCCACAAAGGGCGGATGAATTCGCACCCAAGAAATAGATGATCAACATCTTCGAAATTAACAGAGCAAAAGGGGCACCGTTGACCCCACGCTAAATTCCTTTTGTTGAGGATCTCGACAGTAAGGAGCTTGTCGTTGAGCGCGAGCCATGCTAGAATTTTAACCTTCAAAGGGGCACAGCTAGTCCAAATGAAGTCAGCGAAAGGAGAGTTGATGTCTCGAAAGTTTAGAAAGTTATAAAAGGATCTTATAGAGAAAACCCCCAAAACATTCCAACGCCATCTAAAATCTTCTTTCGGATGCCAAACAACACTGTTAAGAGAAGAAAGAAGATCATTAAGATCAGAAGTAAGAGATGCCGGAGGATCAGCATGGAAAGGAATGAGCCAATGCTTCTAGGAATTAATAATTTTGAAGGATTCCGCCACCGTGGCATGGGGATTGGAGGCCAACCGGAAAAGGGCCGGGAAGGCCGACGCAAGCTTGATGTTACCAATCCAGATATCGGACCAGAATTTGGTCTTGGATCCGTCACAACATTCGTGGACGATCCCGCATTGGAAAGATGCAGACATTTTCCAAACGCCCTTCCAGAATGGCGATGCGTTGCGAGAAAGTAGGGGAGAAAAATCCCACATCCTGCGTCTAGAGAAGCAACGAGAATTGATACTTAGGGTCCAAGGCAAGTGATCGTTTTCTAAAAATCTCCACAGCCATTTGCCAAGCAGCGCGATATTCTGGTGTCTGAGATCCAGGACCCCCTAGGCCCCTGCTGCTTTGGAAGAGCAGATAGACTTCCAGTTGCTAAGGTGCGATCCTGGTTTGGGAAGGTGGGATCCCGACCAGAAGAAATTACTTCTGATTTGGTCGATCCTTTTAATGACCCAAGAGGGGGCATAATAGAAAGACATCATGTACAGGGAAATAGAGGAGAGAACCGAATTAGGGAGGATTAATCTACCACCTCGGGATAGGAGCTTCCCCGACCAGTTGTTAATTCTGGATTCTACATTTTCTATCATGGGTAACCAATCAGACTCATGCAGCTTGCCCCATCTACGGGGGATACCCAGGTACATGATGGGGAAAGATGCAGGAGGACAGTTGAAGAATTGGGAGATCTCATTTTGGCGGTTGGTCGAACTACCGAGCCAGAGGACTGACGATTTTTGAAAGTTGATCGTAAGACCAAAAGCTTTTTCGAAGAAATAGAGAAGTAATTTTAGATTATGGAGAGAATGAACATTTGGTTTGGCGAAGATGATAGTATCATCAGCATATTGCAGGTTAAGGACACCTTGGAAATTGCGCGAGTTCCCCAATCCTTCTATGACCTGCGCTTCCTAAGCGTTGCGAAGTAATTTACTAAATACATCCGCAACGAGAGAAAATAGAAGGGACAAAATCGTATCGCCTTGATGAAGGCCACATCAAATTTTGAATGTGTGGCCTTCTGATCCGTTGATAATAATGGAAGAAGTGCTTGAGAAGAGACTGGATTTGATCCAAGCGATCCATTTGGGACCGAAGCCTCTATTAATAAGAATCTCGAAAAGAAAATCCCAACTGACATTGTCGTAAGCCTTTTGGAAATCAACTTTGAGCAAGATCCCTTCGGAGTTGGAGTTATGACAATGAGTGATGATCTCTTGTGCCGAAGCAACACTGTCAAGGATAAAACGATCTTCGATAAAACCCGATTGGGCGGGATCGATGAGGGGCGAAATGACCGCACTGAGCCTCAAGGAAAGAACTTTCATAATGATTTTGAAGGTAGTGTTGATGAGACAGATGAGTATAAAGTTAGTCACCGAGTGCGCACCCAACATCTTGGGTATGGGTACTATATGTGCATAATTAATACAGTCGAAGGAAAATGAACCCTGATGAAGTTCAGCAAACATACGGAAAAGGTCATCTTTAAGCCAGTTCCAGAATTTTTGGAAAAAGAACGCGGGGAAGCCATCCGGACTTGGCGCAGAGTCGCTTTTTAAAAAGAAAACTACTGACTTTATTTCTTCCATAGTGAAAGGGGAGTCAAGACTAGAGAGGTCCTGGGATTGATCACCGTATAGGTGGTTCCAATCAAGGGTAATGGATCGCTGTTTATAAGAACCAATCAGGTTTTTGTAGAAGGTAAGGAAGGAAAGATGGATATCAGGATCAGAATTAAATTCAATACCGTTGTCTATAATCGACGATATCCAATTACAACATTGTCTACGCGACGCGAAGTTATGAAAGAAAGTGGTATTACCGTCACCCTCCTTTAACCATTTAAATCTGGCTCTTTGGGCCCATTTGATATGGTCCTGGTGGAGAATGTCGGCGAACTCTCGCCTGCAAGAGAGCCGTTGAGAATCCGATAATGGACCTTGCTCTTCTAGCTTATCGATAAATTCAATGGAAGCTAGGAGGAAGATTTTAAGGAAGATAGTATTAGCTTGTCTCTCTTTTTGCCAAATTTTACACCCAAATTTGATAGCATGGAGTTTGAGAAGGATGGAGCCCATACCAGAGGATCCCGTGATAGAAGATAGACATTCTACGATGAGGTTGATGAATAATTGGTCTTGAAGCCAAAATTTTTCGAAACAGAATTTGTGATGATTGGCGAAATGGAAGTTGGAGTAGAGGGCAATTGGAACATGGTCTGAGGAGGGATTGGGTAAGGCTTTAGAGAAAGTGTTGTGGAACTGGTTAATCCAATCTTGGGAAACCAGAAAACAGTCGAGTTTAGCCATCGTCGGAGATTAACGAAGGTTAGACCATGTGAACGATCGGCCGTTGACAGGTAGATCGGTCAGGCGGTGGGATCTGATGCAGTTATTAAAGTTGCTGGAATGAGACTCAGAGGAGGATACGGTAGACCTTTCGAAGGAAAACCTGGTGACATTAAAGTCCCCACAGAAAAAACAGAGGCCATTGGAGTAATTGTAATGAGAAAGGAATTCGTTCCAAAAAAGATTGCGATACTCTGAGAAAGAGGGCCCATAGACAGAAATTACTGTTAGACTGCAGTTGAATTCCGCCCAGTGAAGTTGGATAACAAGGAAGAAGGTTAGTCGTTGGACTGTGATCAGAGAGAAAGCTGATTCTTTGAATCCGAAAAGGATACCTCCCCTTAACCCTATAGCGTCTAAGGAGATGTATTTAGAAATAATGGATTCGCCGATAGAACGAAGGATAGAGGGGGATGGCGAATCGATCTTCGATTCTTGGATAGAGATTAAGTCACAGTGAGAAGAGGCGATCAACTGGTAGATCGTCCTCTGTTTAGCGGGGCAATTAAGTCCCCAGATATTCCAAGAAATACTAATCATGGAAATCTTGAAACTCCCGGACTCTAAGACGTTCTTTCTGCCTAATGGTTTTGATGAAAGGCTTAATATCCGAATTAACAACAAAACCTATATTCTGGGCAAGGATAACCATATCATTGTCAGGCAAGGAGTCAAACTGAAATTGGAAGATGGAGCCTAATAATTTTTTATCAGAGTGGGGGTGGGTATCAGTGTTGCTAGAGGGGTTCGCAGTCTGAGGCCTTGAAATGAGAGAAACTACAGTTGAAGCTATCGTTGCTTTTTTTGCCTTAATGCGGGCACTTGATCTGATTAGACGGAATGAGTTCTTAGTGGCTGAGGGCTACCTAAGGGCAGACCTTCTTGTCACTTTGGAGGGAGAGGGGGGATGGTGGTGATGACAGGTACGAAAAGATCGATTTGAGCTTGCGAAGAACGTGGATCCAAAGGTGGTGGTCGAGAAGACGCAGTCCCCCGTAGAGAACTGGAGGGAAGAAGGACAGAGTTTGTCCTCATGGGAAACTTATAACCTCTGGTTACCCCGACCAAAATAGACAAGTCGGGGGAGAACCAAGAACAATTAGCCAGTGCAGCGGAGAGGGAGAGATATACCGGGAGAGAGAGGATAGAAAAAGAGAAAATTCGCAACGTAATGCTGCAATGCAGGAAATAAATACTAACAACGAAACGTTGGGAAAAAAGTAGACTAATTTCGGGTGTACCTGTTGGAACGAATGCTCGAGATTCAGTTCTGATTCCTCCTCTTCAAGCAAGTTGTCCTGATCAATCCAGGCCTCGGCTTTAGAGGATTGTGCCTTCGAGGTATCCATAGAGGGAGGAAGCGGTTCTGAATCGCGATCGGTGGGAAAATGGGCAAGCTTTTGAAATTTGTCGCAGTCTGAGGCGTAATGGGGATTGATCTCCCAAGAAGGCCATGGAGAATCAGATGCTGATATCTTACGAGTCGCTGAAGAGGAGGTGAGAGGGTGCGCAATGGAGGTGTTCTTCGTTGCAGAGGGCTTGGGAAGCCCAGATAGAGGGGGTTGAGGGAGCGGGGCAGCTGAGGTGGTAGAGGGAGGAGCCGACGTCTTCACAGTTAGGTGAGAGGAAAGATCAGGATTGATCCAGACGAGGTTGGGAGCTTTGGAGGGCGAAATTTTCTTGTTGCTAGGGGACGCATAGCTCTTGCGATGAAGGGGAAGCTTTTTTCTGGCTAGTTCCTTTTGAGGTCCCTTAAGAGAGGCCAAAGTTAACTTAGGAAGACAGGAGGATCCAGGATTGAAGGTAGAAGAGACAGGAGGTGGCTTGAAAGCCTGAATCGGAGCATCGGTGGAGGTGGGAGGGAGAGAATCGCCTTGGTTAATCGAGTCGTGGTATTGCACAGAGACAGTGAAAGCGGATTTGTTGTCGCTCAGAGAGTAGACTTCAATACGGTCCTGAGGCTTAGGACATCGAAATAGCGCCTCCACCTGAAGACACCCCGACGCCAGCATCACAGAGGAAGAGATGCTAATTAGCTCTCCAATGCATTTAGACATGTCACTGACCAAACGATGAGATTCACAGAAGGGGGGAAGTCCCAAGAGCGTGACTTTGGTTGGCGAGGGGCAGTATACTGGCGTCATGATGGTAATTTGTACCCACCGTAATAGATCTTAAAGCACTATTTCCGCATCTCGTGACTAAATCTCCCTACATTAGGATTGCTTGTTAATGGTTTGATCAAGCTTAATGGATTCACTCTCTAAAACAAGAAGTTCTATAATCTCTTTTCTTCTTCTTTTTTTAATGTTTTTTTTCAAATAAAAAGTTATATTATGGTCTAGTTTTGAAATTTTTTTTATACCAATTGCAATTCTTACCATTTTTGCTATAACTCTATGGCACCAATAATATCCTTTATATTGCAAAATTAACTCTATGGCATCGATAATCTCTATTATGCCACAAAATTTATTAGGAATATCAATTGTTTTAACTGTACTGCATGCAGATACAGCCAAAATCAGTTTAAATTTACAATATCTAGCATTTCATTGAAAATATGTTTGCTTGGAGTATGAAGAAAATCTACCTAAATATGTATATTTTACAAGTGGTTTGACAATCTAAATTTGCTTGACATGTTCTAGGTCATGTATTGTAGATAGCTATAAGTGTAAAGAATGTTGTCTGTAGTGTGAATAAGAAGATTTAGCTAAAATCTTGTCGTTTATAGACAATTAAACGGTTCTTTTATGCTTGACACATTCTTGGTCATGTATAGCAATTGGCCAACTCTCTCTCCTAAACATAAGGTTTATCATATCGCACATTGGCTGATATATCCTTTTTGTAGGGTATAGTTTTAAATGGAAGGCTTTTAATTTTTTTAGAATAGACTGTAAGACTTTTATTACTTAGTATTGGCTGGCCCTAAACTTAAAACATGTAAATTTAGTAAATAAAAAAATAAAAAAATTAGTAGTTTCATGTTCTCCCTATTTGTGGGAAGAACCCATGAATATGATGAGTCAGGCGTGGAATAGTAATGCAAGCAACCACGAACATTGACACTATTTTTGTTGATTAGGTTTTTTATATTCCCCCCCCCCCCCGGGCGCGCGCGCACCACACATACACACAACATTCTCTCATATTCGAATCCCGAACATCTTGCTCAACGCGAAGAGACTTATCATCAAACCACTAGCGCACTTGCTTTCTATTAGCCTAAAAATAATTGTTTGGTGAAAATAATCAGAACTATGTTTAGCCAAAAACACATTTGAGGGTTTTCCCGCCCGCAGCTCCCACCCTGACATCTTTTTCTTCTTCTTTGTTTTCTTTCCTTTTTCAGGGAACACACTCAACATAACCTATAATTTCTTCATAATTTTATTTTTTAATTGTTATACATAATTTTTGATTGAAGTACGTATCTTTCAAAAATGACTTCATACTTATTAATCAGTATTATACGGAATTGTCCTAGTCAAGATTTTTTCCCTTTTCCTTTAAATAAAAGGCTACATCGTAATTTGGTCTTTAATCTAAGATCATTCTTTGGCGCTTTATTTACTCTACCCATTTACCATCTCAATTACAATTCAGAGGTAAATAGTGTTGTAAATGGTTTTTTTTTTTGGATATGAAAGTGACCATCGTCACCTGTTTCATTAATGAACTTTAACGAAACAAAGTACAATATTACAAACCCCAAAACATCGTAGTCCACATCTAGCTGCAAATAAAATAGTACAATCTGCCATAAACTAAATATTACAGACTGATAACTAATAAGTCCACATCTAACTGAAAAGCAAACAGTACAATCTGCCAACAACTACCCAAAAGTGTGGCTCACAAAATGACCCTCCTCTCTGCCTGGTTTGGTGGTTTACTCCTCCATATCAGTCCGCAGCTTTTCCCTAGGCCCCAGTGCACCTATCCAATCATTAATAAGAAGTAAGATTTTATGTAGCAACCTCTGAGTAGTGCAATAAATGTTACGAAAGTAAGCATCGTTCCTATCTAGCCATATGCTCCACATACAAGCAGCTACCGTAATATCCCACAACAATATACCCTCCTTCTTAATGACCCTGAATCTCCATGTCCCCCAAACGTCGTTAATACATGTCGGAACCTCTATTACCCCAAATCCCAATCCTAAAATTTTCCAGGTAATTTTTGCTTTAGGACAGATACTGAAAATATGCTCCGTATCAACCTTCCCTAAGTTGCATCGCGGGCATTTCGTGTCAATTATGATATTACGCTTTCTAATGTTTATTTTTTAGAGGATCGCATTGTTCTCTACTAGTCAGAGGAACACTTTCACCTTAAAAAGGATATAAGCCTTCCAAATAACCTTCGTGCATCTACTTCTAATTCCCCCATCGTTAAGTAATTGATATGTTGACCTGACCGAGAACACCTTATCAGTCTTTAATCTCCACTCTCTGGCATCTTCGTTTTCCCTTTCGATATTCAATTTCTCTGCAAGCATACTCTGAATAGTAAGGATTCGAGCTTGTCTTTCCGGGGTATCAGTTCCTCGGAGCTGTAGAGTCAGTCTTTCCTGTTTTCAGACTTTCTTCACCAATACATCTTCGTTCACAGCGTCCTCCGCAAGCTTTGGGAAAAGAGATGAAATTGTGTTAGCTCCCCACCATTTATCATTCCAGAGTCTAGTATCTTTCCCGTTTCATAGGATGGATATAGTATTATCATGGAACAGGTTTCCTACGCTGTCAATCCCTTTTCATAGTTGCGACATCTTTCCCACCTTACCGCAGCCTCCGAATCTGGACTTTTTTCTTCTTTTGGATATCCTGAATAGTGTTGTAAATGTTATGAAGATTCTTCATTCAGACCAATACTTCCTACAAAAACATAAAAAAACCTCTCATGATTTAGAGGCATAAAAAAGCAACAATTTTTTTTGAATATTTGGATTTACTCAGTTTTATCATATGCCTGCAGCCTGCTTACAACTAAGCAAAGAGTCCTAAAGCTTTGAAAATACTTTCTCACCTAGAAAATAATTTATTACTGATAAAATAATATAATTACAAAAATTTAAAAGCAAGGTCCAACTGAATATACAAATACATCATGTCAACATGATGTCATTCAACAGCATTGACAAGCTTTTGCTATGGAAATACAGTCTATAATTTTATTTTATTTTTTAGGATAAAGGTGGAATCTAGTCACCCTGTTTTATTAATAAGAGTTTAACGAAACAAATTCAGAATAATGGACCCAAGTACAAACTACAGATAGAAAATAAAACATATATGAAGCAACATGATGCGTACAACCAATAAATCTCTCCAACAACCCTGAAGGGTGGGCTGACAAATAAGCTCGGTCCAGTAAAATTGTAAGTACGTCAGTTTAGCTTCGTACAGTGCCTCCACGGCACATGCACAGCCACCTGAGATAAGTCTGGCAGGATTTTATCGCTAGCCGATCCCTGCCTTCACCTCACTGGGGGGACCCCATCTATGGACCCAAGCCCCGCAGATAGAAAACTAACCTCACGGCACATGCACAACGATCGCACGCTCCCACCATCTCCACGACTCATCCTACAAACGTGCCAGTAGTTCTCACTGCTGCTACCAAAGAGATAGCCGTAAAGAGGATACCTTCACCTCTCACACGATAGCATTTTCTCAGGCGATTTCTCACCAAACAACTATCTCGCTCACTCCACCAAACACTACGCTCCAGAAGAGAGCCGTGAAGAGGATACCTTCACCTCTCTCACGCTCAAGCTCTCTCCGACGATTGCTGACCACACAGACTAATCTCGACTCATATTCCCAATCTGAGGGAAGATGCAACGCTATCACGAGCAAGTGGCCTAAGATGGAGGAAGCTCAATAACCTGATAGTAGGAGCTGTGAGGACTTCACTAGCGACATCGTAAGACACTCCAGACCACTCATATCCAAACCTACAGTCTATAACTTTTCACCGAGACTCACATGCCTCTGTGAATCTGAAAGGATGAGATATTGTATAGATGGTGCGCATCTTAAAGCGCGCTGGTCCCTGGACCCTTTACTAGGTCCTCAACTAGGTCTAGGAACGGGAACCCAATTTTGGATACAAATTGCATTTGTAATTTTCAGAAAAATTGTATAAAAATAAATAGCATTTGAATTTCTTATCCTAATCAGAAAAATATTCGTCAAAGATTCAAAGTTCGCAAAGCACTGCTGGAAAGAGTGGGGTTGAAAAAGGGGATTTGGCTGCTCGTGCACGTGCTAGTGGGTGAGCAGTCCTCCTCTCAGTCGATTAATATCTGATCACAGCGTATGGCTTTCAGTAACTATAGATTCCCATTAGGGGACGTTTGGTTTATAGATAGGAAGATTGGTTTATAGATAGGAAGATTTCTAGAAATGAGAAAATTTCGTTGTATTTTTTATTGGTGGGTAAGGGTTTTTTATTGGTGGGTAAGGGTGTATGAGTTTTAGAATCCAGCCAATTAGGATCTGAGTTTTATAAACCTTATTTTTTGTTGTATGTTTTGTTAAATTCTCTTTAATGAAATGCCGGATTTTTACCCACCGTTTAACGATGAAAAAATTTTTAAAAAAAATTAAAAGATTTGAAGAAATGTACGGATGAAAATGAATATTTTAAAAGTATTGAATTATCATGTTTGGTATAGTACATTGCATTCTCAAATTTTTTTTATTATTGTATTTTGTTATTCTAGTTTTTTGGGTTATTTTATTGTTTGTTATGGAAATATCAAGGGAATCCTCAAATTCCATGATTTCAGAAAGAAATATATTTTTTTATTCTAGTTTTTTGGTTATTTTATTGTTTGTTATGAAATCCCATGATATTTGAAAGATTTTTTTATTCGCTTGGGAATGCATCATTTCTTCCAAAACTATGTTTGCCACATACCAAACACGCTAATCTAAGAGGGAATCTGAAATTTCCTTGCACATTTCCACGTACCAAATGATGTTTGGTACATAGGAATGTACAAGGGAATCTCATATTCTCTCTTAAATTACCTTATTTGGTATGTGGGAAGCATAGTTTTGGAAGAAATAATAGATTCCCAAGGGAATCAAAATTTTTTGTTGGAAATGATTTTCATTTTCCCCAAAAACCATGAGATTTGAGGATTCTCATGAGATTTCCATAACAAATAATAAAATAACAAAAAAAAAACTAGAATACAAAAATATATTCCACCATATGTGATTTCCATAACTAACAATAAAAAAACCCAAAAAAACTAGAATAAAAAATTTCAATAATAAAGGATTTCCGGAAATACAATGTACTGTACCAAATGCGATAATGCAATATTCCTAGGAATCTTCATTCCCCCTTACATTCTCGGGAATCCTTTCATTCTCGGGAATTCTTTCATTCTTAGGAATTTTTCAATCCGTGTACCAAACGCCTCCTTACGATTTTAGGCGATTATTTATAGCATATGAAATAATTACAAACAAATTTTTTAAAATAGCCCTTCTGTTTTAAAATATAAGTTAATTTATTTTTCTACACGACTATTAAAAAATAACTTAGGACTGAGTAAAAGTACTCTATATCCTTAATTTTCAGGGAACCATCAATTGTACAATATCCTATTTGCCCTCTTCTATAATTTATTATTCTTCTCTTACAAAAAAAGACAAGTATAAAATTGAAAGTCTTATAAAAAAATTAATTTATGGACATTTAAAAATGATAAGATATTTTTTCGAAAATCTAGAGTGATTTATATTATGGAAAAAAAATTTAGAATGACTTATATTTTGAAACGGAAAGAGAATAATTTTAGGGCACAAGTTTGGCCGAAGTTATAAGCAAGTGTAGTACAAATGGACCATATTTAAAAGCATTTTTCCAAATACAGAGTCGATAGAAAGAAAAAAAAAATGGTGAAACAGCGTGAACTATAACTAGTTTTTGTATTATTCTTATGAAGCGTACTGAGACGAGGAAGACGGAGACGAAACATTGTAAGACGTTTATCTGGAAGATGTAACAATTATGCTCGTGCCAAACGACGTCAAAATGTGAGCAATCCCAAGAGGCAGCGAACCAAGGTATTCGAGTTATTATCTTCACATTGCACCAGTATAATGTTGAGAATTTGTGTATTTTTTTAGCCACCTTGTATCATTTCAATGTAAGTATAATTGTACAACAGATGGCGTTCTACTATTTCACGTATAACTTGAAACTAGATTAATGTTCGGTAAGATAGTGATTCCATTCTACTGTATTAACTAGTCTGCGTTTCTTGATAATATGAGCTTACTCTATGTTGCCGCTGGAATCAGTGTGGGAGCAAACAGATAAAATTATGGATTTAAAGGAAGGTGAATAGTCAAACCTGAACAACTTCACCGGAGTTTGACCGAGATCCTTTCGCCGTTGACCTGCAAAAAGTGCGAGACACAAGACGCTCTTGTCAGTAATCAGAATGATTAAAAAAGAGCTCTAACTGGAAAAAGATTGATTAGCTTGTTACAGTGAGGGGAGAGAGGTATTTATAGCCGTCTTAGGAGTCAGTTTCAGGATAAGATCAAATTCCTACTTCCCGATGTAGATGGATAGAAGTGGTTAAAACCGTTGTTTGAGGATAATCATGAATCTGAATCATTTCCTATCCAGTCTGACTGGGTTTCTTATGAGTTGGAATCCGTACCCAGCAAGACGGGTCCGTTTTCAGCATTATTGGATCCTGAATGGAGGCCCAATTTCTGATTTGGACCCGCAAGCAAGTGAAATTACCATTTTGCCTTTGCTGGTCTTAAGATTCGTGTCCTAATCTGAACGGTTCCGATTTAATCCTATTTTTTGCCATATCACTCTATGCTGTTAGAAGGTTTACCCAGTTACAGTTATCAGGAGACCCAGACCTAATCGTTATCTAAGACTAGTTGAGAAATCTCTGTCAAAGAATAGAACTTCGTAGATATACTTTCTAATTAGAGAATATATTCGTCGTTAGATTTTAAACATGAACAGAGTCACAGACACAGGTCTATAAACAATTATTGGATGGTGAAATGGGGACAGTTTATAATATTGAGCAATCATTAAACTTATTTTGAGACCTCCAAATCAATGGTGATGCCACGTCTGGAAAGTTCTAGGAAACTCTCAACCATACCTAGCATATTACTATGTTATCGATTTTTATAAGAAACTGTACTAGTCGATCTCAAAGATTCTTATTCAAAAAATTTAAATATAATACAGGAATCTTATCTTTAGAGGATATATGCTATGTTTAATACCTGCTTCTATGTCTGTATGTAACTAGAATACCACATCTCTACATGTCAAGCTAGGATTAGTATGTTTCCGAAACATGTCGTAAGAACTAATCATCATGTGCCATGCGTCTTAGAAATGTCTTCTATCGTGTTATCTTTATGTTTTAATGCCACCGTGTAGCGTGTCCGATGTCAAGAATCCATTTCCATAAACGACATAGTCTATTTATATAACAAATAAGTGTTGAAAAATCTACCACAACTCGTAGTGCTAATAGAAGAAGTACACCATAAACAATAGAAACCACCAAGACTTAGATGTACCAAGAACAAACTATCACGATATATGCAAAATCTCATAAGAACACAATTAATATGCAGAGATAACCAATATTTCTTATTTCCCAAAAAATACAAAAATTACAAAAGAGATTACAACTCTCAATCTATCTCCCTCACCTTTGAAACACTCGGCACAATCTCCTCTTAAAGTTGAACAATAATAACAGTTCACCTCTTGATCTCAAAGATACAAACCCTAGAGTCTACAGCCATATATATAGCCCCTAAGTAAACCCTAAAAGATAAACACAAATTCAGCTTATTGGGCCTTAAACTCGTCAGCCCAAATAACACAACGCCGATCGATCGACCGCAACGTGTAAAGCCAACTCTTGAACTCTAGACCGGTCGACCGCACGGTCGACTGTGCCACTATATTAGACCCTGTACACTAGAAGAACCTCCTACAGTCAGGGTCAGTCAACCGCAACTCTCCAGACTACACGTCTTCTACTTGTTGATGTTGTCTCTTGCTGTCTTCGTCTTCTCCTCTTCTTCTCCAATTTCAAGTACTCAAGTACTCAGTGCCTACGTATATTTGAGGCCACAATCCTAACAAATAGTTCTATTATGCAAAATCTAACAGCATTCATCGCACTCATATTAGTTACTCATCCGTTACAGTACTAGCTAGTATTTGTACATTTGGATGGTGAAATGGGGGCAGTTTATAATATTGAGCAATCATTAAACTTATTTTGAGACCTCCAAATCAATGGTAATGCCACATCTGGAAAGTTCTAGGAAACTCTTCAGCATACCTGGCAAATTACTATGTTATCGATTTTTATAAGAAACTGTATTAGTCGATCTCAAAGATTCTTATTCAAAAAATTTAAATATAATACAGGAATCTTATCTTTAGAGGATATATGCTATGTTTAATACCTGCTTCTATATCTGTATGTAACTAGAATACCACATTTATACATGTCAAGCTAGGATTAGTATGTTTCAGAAACATGTCGTAAGAACTAATTATCATGTGCCATGCGTATCAGAAATGTCTTCTATCGTGTTATCTTTATGTTTTAATGCCACCGTGTCGGGTGTCTGATGTCAAGAATCCATTTCCATAAACGACAGTCCATTCATATAACAAATGAATGTTGAAAAATCTACCACAACTCGTAGTGCTAATAGCAGAAGTACACCATAAACATTAGAAACTACCAAGACTTAGATGTACCAAGAACAAGCTATCACAATATATGCAAAATCTCACAAGAACACAATTAATATGCAGAGATAACCAATCCTTCTTATTTTCCAAAAAATACAAAGATTACAAAAGACATTACAACTCTCAATCTATCTCCCTCACATTTGAATCACTCGGCACAATCTCCTCTTAAAGTTGAACAATAATAACAGCTCACCTCTTGATCTCAAAGATACAAACCCTAGAGTCTACAGCCATATATAATGCCCCTAAGTAAACCCTAAAAGATAAACACAAATCCAGCTTATTGGGCCTTAAACTCGTCAGTCCAAATAACATAACGCCGATCGATCGACCGCAACGTGTAAAACTAGCTCTTGAACTCTAGACCGGTCGACCGCACGGTCGACTGTGTCGCTCTCTGTTCGACCCTGTACACTAGAAGAACCTCCTACAGTCTGGGTCGGTCAACCGCAACTCTCCAGACTGCACGTCTTCTACTTGTTGATGTTGTCTCTTGCTGTCTTCGTCTTCTTATCTTCTTCTTCAACTTCAAGTACTCCGTGGGGCCACAATCCTAACAAATAGTTCTATTATGCAAAATCTAACAGCATTCATCTCACTCACATTAGTTACTCATCCCTTACAGTACTAGCTAGTATTTGTACATTTGGATGCACCTTCTTTTCATATTTTTCCGTACTCAGAATTCTTTCACTAATATGCCAAATCTTCAAGTATGTGTAAAAGAGTTCCCTACCTCTAGTTTTGATAAAATCAAAGCTCACTCTAATCTAATGACGAACCGAAAGCTGTCCTAATAGATGCCTTACTTACTGGAAATCCCTTCAGCATCGAATCAGTTTCAGAAAAAGCTATATATATCATTACCAAAGAGAATAAAACATGTACATCTTGAGATTAAGATGCCCATGAAGAAGTGCGCATCACTTTGATAATCAGGTCATTCATATTTGGAATCAAGATCAGCTTGGAAATACCAATAAATCAAAATTTTATGTACATTAGACAGAAGCCAAAATTTTGTAGACATGCCAACAAATTAACCTAGAAGTTCTTATTCTGTAATATATACAATACAACAGATATTCTTGTTCTGAATATTAGAACAAGCGGCAACTTAATCAGGCTTACTGTAAGGTTGAGACTGACCTCTGATATAAAACATCATCGAAATTCCCTTCCACCTAAGCAGTTCACCTACCTACAGTCATCTGACAAATGAAGTTAAATAAGTAACAGTAAAAAATAGTTACTAATATATTTTTACAAACCAGTCTAGTCGAAGTTCATACCAGTTCTGCATTGTTAGGCTCATATAACAGGGCATCGTATTCTTGACTTAAGTTTGACTAACGTCACGACTATGTCTCTCATTGATGGTCTTGCCTCTGCTGCCATTTGAGTACACGACATTGCCAAATCTAACAATTCCAGTGCATTTTCCTTGTCATCTTCATCCCAGTAGAGTATCTCTTCGTCGAGAGCTTCAAAAATAATTTGCCAGTCACCCTTGTTCAGCTTTTCTCTCATCCACGTGACAATATCTACACCATCCTCAAAACTCGCATCAACGGGCATTTTTCGGCAAAGGAGCTCTAACAGAATGACTCCATAGCTATAGACGTCGGACTTCTCAGTTAATTTGGTCGAATATCCATTTTCTGATATATCACAGAGAAAACAGTAGTTTATAAATGAAGGATACCATGTGAGAAATTCAGTATAGCTAGATTTAGTTACTACCTGGAGCAATGTAGCCTAGTGTACCAACAATTGAAGATTCTGTGGGGCTTTCATCGAGACTATCAATCATTTTTGCCATTCCAAAATCACCAATCTTCGGCTCAAATTCACAGTCCAGCAATATATTGTTAGATTTAACGTCTCTATGAATGATCTGAGGAACACAATCATGATGTAGATAGGATAACCCTTGAGCGATCCCCAGAGCTATACGATGACGCATCTCCCAGTCCAATGCAATCTGAGGCGTCTTCTCATGCAAGATATCGAAGAGTGCCCCACCCGCCATATATTCGTATATTATCATCCCGAACCCTCCCCGTACACAATACCCTGCCATCCTCACAAGGTTACGATGCCTCACAACATTCATAATCTTCATCTCAAGAAGAAAACTCGATTCTGACAGGTCGATCTTCTTCACAGCCCAGCATTTTCCCTTGTCGAACTCTGTCTTGTACACAGTTCCATGTCTGCCCTTTCCAATCACATATTTGTCACTCAAGTCCTCAGTAACTCTCAGAATATCCTCAAAGGTTATATCTTCAGGTAAACCTGTAGTTGAGTAGTCAAGCCCACGAGTTGAAGCTCGTGAAAGAGCTGAAAACTTTTGAGCGCTTATGCTCTTCAAGTATTTTGCAGCGAAGAATGCTCCTGCTACAAGTGAAGCGATACAAGAAACCAGCACCGCAATTATTATCACTGATTTTGCTTTGCTTACATGCTGTTTGATTACTACCTCACTAGATACAACCAGGTTTGGGTTTGCCAAAAATGAACTTGGTGATGAATTTACAAACTTGATCCAATTTGCAGGTAGATTACCTGATAGCTGATTGAATGATACGTTTACAAAGGAAAGCGAGATCATTTGGCTCAAGCTTGCAGGTACTTGACCTGACAGCGAGTTGTTAGATAGATCAAGCACCTGCAGCTTATTGAGGTTACTGAAGCTAGCAGGAATCTCACCTGTCAGTCTATTGTTACTCAAGTTCAGAGCTTGATTAATGTATTGAAGACTACCTAAACTGAAAGGGATGTTGCCTTCGAGCATGTTTCCTCCAAGCTGCAACTCTAAAAGACTCTGAGATGCGGAAAATGAATCAGGGATTTCTCCATCGAGCCTATTTCCTGAAAATAGTAGATTCTGCAACCTTTCCAAACTCGTAATCTTTTTTGGAATTCTTCCTTCTAGAAAGTTCCAACTAAGGTCCAACCTTAGCAGCTTAGTGCAGTTACCCAGTTCCGGAGGTATGGAGCCCGTCAACCTGTTTGAAGAAACCCGCAACTTCTCTAGATTCTCAAGATTGCCAATTTGAGGAGGTACCGGCCCGACAAAAGAGTTATTAGATAAATCAAGCATTGTGAGGTTGGTCCAGTAGCCCAAACTCGGCGGTATTTGACCTTCAAACAAGTTATTGCTGATGTCTAGAAACAAAATACCTGGATTCAAGCTTAGATTCTGTGGTATTTTCCCATGAAAAAAATTATTACGAAGGATAACTCTCCTTATTGAATGGCACGAGGATATTTCTTCCGGGAAACTACCATTGAACTGGTTCAAACCGACTACTAATGTAGTGAGATTGTTGCCAGTGCAAATGTAAGGTGGAATCGACCCATAAAGAGCATTTCCCGTAAGATCTACCCTAACCAAACCGGCAGAAGTATTTCTCCCTAGATCATATGGCACTTCGCCAGTTAGATTATTGAAAGCTAACAGCAGATGGTGCAGATTCCTCAGGAGACTAATCTCTCCAGGAATTCGGCCGCTTAAGCTGTTATTATACAACTCCAACCGAACCAAATTGCGCATCTTCACAATCTCCGGGGAGATGATTCCTTGTATCCGATTCTGATACAGAGACAGGGTTTCAAGATTCTCGAGCCCATACATGGACAATGGAATCGAACCCGTAATAAAATTCTCCTGCAATTCGAGCTCAACTAAGGATTTGCAGTTGCCTAATGAAGAAGGCAAAGGTCCTGAGAGACGATTCTCCGAAAGAAACAGACTGCTCAAATCTTTGAGCTCCCCAATCGAGTCAGGAATACAACCAGTGAGAGAATTTCCGAATAAAGATAGCGTAGTTAGAGACTGACACCCACCAATTCGTTCAGGAATCGAACCATTGAACTGGTTCATAGCAAGTATAAGCACACTCAAGCCCCGAAGTGTTTCTATACTTTTCGGTATCTCTCCCTCAAACCTATTACCATCTAAATAAAGCAACTGAAGCTCAGGTACACCCGAGAACAAATCAGGCAATACCCCTTCGAACTGATTCGACGAAGCAGTGAAGGCAGTAAGGTTGTGACACCCAAACAAACTAGTCGGGATTTCGCCCGTCAACATATTCACATGAACATACAACTCATTCATCACACACCCAGAAGGCATACTAGGCAGTTTTCCAGTTAAATTATTGTTGTTCACATACAAGTACCTAAGCCTAGGGAGAAGCAAAATCCCTTGTGGGATTTCACCAGTGAGTAAGTTGTCAAAAAACCCGGCATATTCTAGCAAAGTAGACAACCTTACCTCATCCGGGATCGACCCGGAAAGAGCATTGTTACCCACACTGAGCCTAACAAGAAGCCCAGAAGTGAAAAGCTGAGGTGGGATGACTCCAGAGAGTAGATTGCCTTCTAGTATAATCGTGTCTAGTTTGGAGCAGTTACCAAGTTGGGGAGGGATAGAACCTGAGAAGCTATTGACGCTGAGGTCTATGGAACTGAGACTAGGGAGAGTGCAGAGATGAGGAATGGAGGTGGAGAGAGAGCCCGAGATGCCGAGGCTCGAGAGGTTGAGAGATTTGATAGAGTTTGTTGGTGAACAGAGAATGCCAGTCCAGGTGCAAACAGGGGAGGATTGGTTCCAGTTGAGAAGCTTCTGAGAATGAGGAGGGAGGGAGTGCAGAAAGTTGAGAAGTGGAGACGATGGTGATGATGATTGAGAAGAGAAGAGAAAGGTGGTGGTTACAAAGATAGCAATGAATTGTGAAATTAACATGGTTGGTTGTATGAAACAATCACTGAAATGAGAATGAGGATAATGACAATGAGAGGTGAGGAGGAGGAGGAGGAGGTAATGGTTTTTTTCATGTGAGATCTCAGGTAATGGTCTTTTTCATGTGAGATCTCATTCTCGGTACGTAACTGTAACGAAAAGTTTGGCATCTCATTCTCAGTGTTCTAAAAAAGTATGAAAGTGGTGGTGGGTGGGGAGTGAGCTGGTTTGGGTGTTTGTGTTTTTCATTTTTGGAATGTGCTTGGAACTGACGCTTGCTTTTGGATTAGTTCTAGGGAATAATGATTTTGGTTGTTTTGAGGGGATTTGCTTCCCAATGTTGGGAGGAATTTCTTTTGTTAGTAAACGCTGGCATTGAAACTTGAAAGTTGTCCTTTGATTTCACCAATCAGAGCTGTGATCTGTTTTGGTTAAATTTCACTAAAGTATATCTTTATTTTATCAATTTGACTATACTTGTATCTTTTTTTTAGTTCTGTTTATCATTAGACCTTTTCCATTTGTCTTTTAATGAGGGATAGATCCAATAATCACTAAAAGACAAACCTCATGTATGTTTGGAGAGAAATGCTACACTTACATTGTTTCTTATCCCAAACATACATGAGGTTTGTCTTTTAGTGATCATTGGACCTTTACCATTTGTCTTTTAGTGAGGGATGAACCCAATGATCACTAAAAGACAAATCCCATGTATATTTGGGGTAAGAAACAATGTAAGTGTAGTATTTCTCATGTTTGGGATAAGAAACAATGTAAGTGTAGCATTTCTCATATTATCATATTATAAATGTAGATTTGTTGTTGTTCACTGTTTTAGTCTAAATGAGTCAAATTTTAGTCAGTTTGACAGTTATGCTCTTTCTTTTACAACATAATTTTTTTTCAAATAATTAGAACATACTTACTCAAAACAGTTCTGCACATTTTCACTATCTTATTTTCAATTTTGTATGTAGGAGTGGGGTAATAAATATATTTAATTCTGAAAAATAACATAATTACACAGTATTAGCAATATGGGTATATTAGGAAAATTTTGCCTTAAAATAGCTCAAAACGTCACCTGATACATGAATTTAACAGAGTATACTGATCTACACTCAAAATTCATACTCAAAATATGAATGGAATATTTCATCAAAAAAATATGAATGGAATACACTCCTCCACCAAAAATATATATATATATATATTATGAGTATAGTTAGAGCATCCACAGTCGTTTGCTTATTTCCCATTTTGCCATTTTTTTGGTACTGTAGCGCTCACAGTCGTTTGCTATTTTGCCATTTTTTGACAAAAGCGCTACAGTAGAAAGAAATAAATAGCAATCGAAATAGCAAAATGCATATTATAGCTGACGAAACATCATGTTTCGTCTGGATTATTTAATTATATTGTTAATTGATCGGACGAAACATGATGTTTCGTCCGAATTAAAATAAATATAAAAACCGAATAAAATAACCGGTAAGCGTGGGATGTTTCGTCCCATGTGGGACGTCCCAATCCAATTTTTTTTTAATTTTTTAATTTTTTAATTTTTTAATTTTTTAATTTTTTAATTTTTTAATTTTTTAATTTTTTAATTTTTTAATTTTTTAATTTTTTAATTTTTTAATTTTTTAATTTTTTAATTTTTTAATTTTTTAATTTTTTAATTTTTTAATTTTTTAAATTTTTTAATTTTTTAATTTTTTAATTTTTTAATTTTTTAATTTTTTAATTTTTTTTTGCAATTATCCAAATTGATTTTGCAAATTTTTAAATTGTTTTTGCAAATAATTTTTTACAAACTGTTTTTTTTTTTAAAAAAAATTTACAATTTTTTTTTTGCAAAAAAAACTTCCATAAAAACTGGACGAATCACCATGTGTCGTCCAGTTGTTTTGATTTTTTTTCACTTTTTGTAAAACTTTAAATTGTTTTTGCAAATTTTTAAATTGTTTTTGCAAATTTTAATTTGTTTTTGCAAATTTTCAAATTGTTTTTGCACATTTTTAAATTGTTTTTGCAAATATTATTTACAAACTATTTTTTAAAATTGTTTTTGCAAATTTTTTTTTGCAAAAAAAACTTCCTTAAAATCCGGACGAAACATCATTTTCGTTACGTTATTTTGATTTTTTCTTCTTCTTTGGGACTGATGTTTCGTCCCGTATTTTTTATTAATATTTTCTACGTATAAGATATTTTTTTAATCACATGTTTCGTCTTTTTTTTTTTAACGAACTTATGCATTTTTTGGCAATTCAATGACTGCAGCTTTTCGTCGAATTGGATGGACAAAATATGCATTTTGCCATTTTTTACATTGAACGACTGTGGATGCTCTTATATGCAAATTGCTGAAGTATAGGTATAGTTTAGAGCATCCACAGTCGTTGAAGCCAAATTTTGAGTATTTGGACATTTGGAAATAGAAAAAAAAGAATGTTGCTGCAGTCGTCGAAGCTATTTTTTGGCTATTTTCGTTTGGTCGTTTGTTTCCGTTTAAACGACGGAAGATTATCTTTCGTCAATCTCATTAGACGGAAGATTATCTATCGTCAATCTATCGCCGTACTAACCCTTTTTTTTTAAAAAAAAAAACCGAACAACGGATGATAATACACCGTTAATTTGAAGCGACGGTCCATTATTCACCGTTGGTTGACCTTATTTTAAATTTTTTTTTTTTAAAAAATACCCAGCGACGCACCATTATATCCCGTCAATTTGAAGAGACGGTGTGTTTTCCACCGTCGGTTGACTTCCACGTTTTATTTATTTTTTTTTTTTTTTAAAAACCCAGCGACGGATCATTTTAGGCCGTCAATTCGAATAGACGGTGTGTTTTCTACCGTCCGTTGACTTCCATTTTTGGCTGTTTAATTTTTTTTTTTTTTTTTTTTTTTTTATAAAGCACTAGAAGACAGGAAAAAAAAAAAAAAAAAAAAAAAAAAAAAAAAAGGAAAAAATCCTCACACGGTACATTATGATCCGTGTAGCAACATTGACAGTACACTATACACCGTCCCATTTATGGTTGTTTAATTTTTTTTTTTTTTTTTTTTTTTTTTAAAGCACTAGAAGACAAAAAAAAAAAAAAAAAAAAAAAAAAAAAAAAAAAAAAGAAGGAAAAAATCCTCACACGGTACATTATTGACTCTGACAGTTGTGCTCTTTTAATTTTTTTTTTTTTTTTTTTAAAAAAAAACCCACCAACGGTTCATAATGAACCGTTAAAGTTTATAGAAGGGTGATTATGCACCGTCCGTTGAGAGCATCCACAGTCGTGGGCTAAATACCCAAAATTTGGAAAATTTGGAAAAAAACGATCTGCAGTCGTCTTCCAAATACCCAAAATTTGGGTTGACGAGGAACAGTACGCTGCCAAATATAGCAGGCGATATGGCGGAATGGAAAATATAGCTTTCGGAAGATAATCCCCCGTCCGATCTAATTAACGGAACATAATGTTCCGTATCGTACAATCCCAATGATTAAAAAAAAAAAAAAATTAAAAGAGGGTCAACCGACGGTGCATTATCACCCGTGTAATCACATTAACGGTTCATTATGATCCGTTGGTCGATTTTTTTTTAAAAAAAAAAAAAAAAATTAAAAGATGGTCAACCGACGGTGAATTATAACCCGTGTAATCAGATTAACGGAACATTATGATCCGTTGGTGAAATTTTTTTAAAAAAAAAAAAAAAAATTTAAAAGCTGGTCAGAGCATCCACAGTCGTTGAAGCCAAATTTTGAGTATTTGGACATTTGGAAATAGAAAAAAAAGAATGTTGCTGCAGTCGTCGAAGCTATTTTTTGGCTATTTTCGTTTGGTCGTTTGTTTCCGTTTAAACGACGGAAGATTATCTTTCGTCAATCTCATTAGACGGAAGATTATCTATCGTCAATCTATCGCCGTACTAACCCTTTTTTTTTAAAAAAAAAAACCGAACAACGGATGATAATACACCGTTAATTTGAAGCGACGGTCCATTATTCACCGTTGGTTGACCTTATTTTAAATTTTTTTTTTTTAAAAAATACCCAGCGACGCACCATTATATCCCGTCAATTTGAAGAGACGGTGTGTTTTCCACCGTCGGTTGACTTCCACGTTTTATTTATTTTTTTTTTTTTTAAAAAACCCAGCGACGGATCATTTTAGGCCGTCAATTCGAATAGACGGTGTGTTTTCTACCGTCCGTTGACTTCCATTTTTGGCTGTTTAATTTTATTTTTTTTTTTTTTTTTTTATAAAGCACTAGAAGACAGGAAAAAAAAAAAAAAAAAAAAAAAAAAAAAAAGGAAAAAATCCTCACACGGTACATTATGATCCGTGTAGCAACATTGACAGTACACTATACACCGTCCCATTTATGGTTGTTTAATTTTTTTTTTTTTTTTTTTTTTTAAAGCACTAGAAGACAAAAAAAAAAAAAAAAAAAAAAAAAGAAGGAAAAAATCCTCACACGGTACATTATTGACTCTGACAGTTGTGCTCTTTTAATTTTTTTTTTTTTTTTTTAAAAAAAAAACCCACCAACGGTTCATAATGAACCGTTAAAGTTTATAGAAGGGTGATTATGCACCGTCCGTTGACCAGCTTTTAAATTTTTTTTTTTTTTTTAAAAAAAATTTCACCAACGGATCATAATGTTCCGTTAATCTGATTACACGGGTTATAATTCACCGTCGGTTGACCATCTTTTAATTTTTTTTTTTTTTTTTAAAAAAAAATCGACCAACGGATCATAATGAACCGTTAATGTGATTACACGGGTGATAATGCACCGTCGGTTGACCCTCTTTTAATTTTTTTTTTTTTTTAATCATTGGGATTGTACGATACGGAACATTATGTTCCGTTAATTAGATCGGACGGGGGATTATCTTCCGAAAGCTATATTTTCCATTCCGCCATATCGCCTGCTATATTTGGCAGCGTACTGTTCCTCGTCAACCCAAATTTTGGGTATTTGGAAGACGACTGCAGATCGTCTTTTTCCAAATTTTCCAAATTTTGGGTATTTAGCCCACGACTGTGGATGCTCTTAGTGATATTTATCCATTTGTTTTCTGGAGTTTTCTTTTTTGTCGGCTTTAGGGTTGTGGCATCTAGTGGAGTGTGAGGATCGAGGACTGAGGAGCCTAGGGAATCTTTTCTGATTGGCCTGAATTTAATGGGCTTAGTTGGTGTAGAGCTAGAAGGTCTATTACATTAGGCTTATCAGTTTCTGATCCTATGGAAGTAATGTTTATTGGAGTTTTATTCCCCAAACTGAACCACTTTTTGAAAGCTTTTTCGAAACTGACCTATTTTATTTAAAAATTTCCAAACCGATCCACTCGCTAACCGTCATAGCGAGTTTAATAAAAAAACAATTGGTTTTGGGTGTTTTGGTTTCTTCCTTGGCCAATACTCGCTGTCTCAAATAGCGAACTTGTTTTAACCAAACTCACAGTTTGAGACAGCGAGTATCGATTGAGACTTTTTTAAACCCCAAACTCACTGTTTCTTTTCTCCCTCTATCTCTTTTTCTCAACTCTCCTTCGATAACTCATAAATCCTAGCCCCCAAATTCGATCTTTGATAATCGTGAATTCGTGATTTTGCGAAAAGGAGTGCGGTGGAATTGGTGATGGAGTTGAGTTGTCTTTGAATTGGTGATGGTTTGAGTTGTATGTTGTGTTTATATGAATGTAAAGGTCAGACTGCAACTGCAGTTTTGTCTTGAAAATATTTCACCTAAATTCGCTATCTCAGAAAACGCGTGCGGTTCAAACTTTCTGACTTTCTGAGAAAACGAATTTGGAGGCTGGATATTGTTAAGAGCATCAACCTCAAGACTCCCTAACTCAAATAGCGAGTTTTGAGCTCAAAACTCGCTATCTCAGATTGCGAGGCACTTTGACCCAAACTCACTATTTGAGCTAGGGAGTCTTGAGGCTGATGCTCTTAACAATATCCAGCCTCCAAACTCACTTTCCTACATAGTTCAAAATGATGTTGAAAAAAATGGGAATTATCATAGTTCAAAATTAAACACATACAAACTACTATAAAGTTCACAAAACAAAGACAAACACAAACAAACACGTCGGAATTTTACATGGTTGAACTGTTTTGAGATCCTCTAGCACTACATCGCCGCATATTGTATCCATGCAACCCACATTTCAAACATTTCATTTCCATATCCGTGCTAGACCTATCCCTTACATCTATATCGTTACGAATTTCTCGTAGTTCTCGGCGAGTCTGGATTGAGAAAGTTAAAAACTTCAATCAACACTCGCTATCTCAATCAACGAGTTTAGTTAAAACAAGCTCGCTGTTTGGGACAACGAGTCTTGGCCAAGGAAGAAATAAAAAAAACCCAAAATCAATACTCGCTATCACAGATAGCGAATTTATTTTGACGAAACTCACTCGCTCTCTGAGATAGCGAGTGGGTCGGTTTGGAATTTTTTTTAAAAAGTGGATCAGTTTGAGAAAAATTTTCAAAAATGGATCAGTTTGGGAATTGCTTCTGTTTATTGAGCATATAGCCATAATTGTCACAAAAAGTTTTTTTTTCTTTTTTTTCTTTTAAAAGAAAATGTGGAATATGGCCAACTTGTTTCATTAATAAGCAATTAAGCAAACAAACCCAGTGTACTGGGCCAAATTTCAAATTACAAACAGAAAACTAGAACATGAAGCGACGTGACCAATACATATAATTAGAACCCACTTCAACATCCTTAGAGAGTGGGTCGACCACAAAACAAGAAACATCAACCCACAGTCGGCAAGATGGAACCGCCCACAACTTGACCCCGTCTTCCACCAATATTGTACTAGACCCCATCTTGGGCCCATTCTCAAAGCAAGGACCAACTAATTGTATGTACGTCAACTAAGCTTTGTGCACTGCCTCCTTGGCACGTGCACACCCACCTGAAGCGAATCACGTGGGATTTAGAGGTTCGCCGCTCCCATCCTACTCCCCAACTCTCATGAACTCTCCCAATCGCTCTCATATTCGGCCCAGTTAAAGTCACAACAAAAAAGAGAGCCATGAAAAGGATACCTTCACATCTCTCACGCTTCTGATCTTTCAAGCAATTTCTCACCAAACAAAACTCTCACTAACCCTAACCACGGCCACAGTCAAAGAGAGAGTTGTGAAGAGGATACCTTCCCCTCTCTCACGCTTTTACTCTCTTAAGTGATTTCTCACAAACGCTAACGTACACCTGTATAGAGTAGTGAGAAGCAATATCTTCACTCTCTCACTCTCTCTCTCTCACGCAAAAAACCACGTAACAAATCACAACTAACTGGAGGATCACCTTCCCCTCTCGCCCTGCGGGCGGTGGACGTTGTAGATTTCAGGTTCACTGATGAGAGCGTAGTGGCAGTGCTATTGCGGAGCCTGTGGCAACTGGTTAAAGGAGGTCGAATTCAGGGTGTGACTTACACACTGACAACCAAAAAAATCCCTAACACCTCCAATACTACATTACCACTCAGCTCACCTCATGGGAGAACCCTGTCTGCGGGCCCAAGTCCCACAACTGTGCTGCAATAAGTGGGCGCATCTCATAGGGGGACCCGTCTCTGGCCCATGCCCCACTACCGTGCTACACATCAAAAATCTCCCATTTCATCTCATAAATACCAAACACTACTCAACTCCTTCATCTCATCTCCATCACTTCCCCTCACAGTCAACACACTCACAGACAATCAAATCCCCAACACACTGAGTGATAAAATTCTCGTGGTTGGGCGATTGATTTGAGGCAGAGGCTTCCCTTCGATTATGGCAGCTTGAACTGCCACAAGATCGCCAATGTCTCCAAATGCCCGTCGGTTGACCGAAGGTGGCGCCATCGACGGAACCATCGCCGCTGTTACAGCAGTGACGACCGCTCTTCCTTTCACCGGAGCTGGGCGGGGTGGAGCGTCGGTGAGAGCAGCATCGTCGAGCTTAAGATGACTCGACTGGGCGTTGGCTGGCCCCTCCAACATCGCTCAACTGATGCTTGGAGGTGCACGCCGGAAGTCCTCGACGGGGCAGAGACTAGAGGAGCACGCCTGAAGGAGCTCGAGAGGGGTACTGGAGGTCCTCGATTAGACGGAGCGGCACGTCTCTCGATCTGAGTCTTCCACGGTACTAGAGCGGCGGGAGTAGCGGCAGCGTCAGGGGAGGGGCGGATGGTGGGGAGGGGGCGGTGAAACCCTAGCCGCCACCCCCTTCAAACTAAATCTAGATCTAGGATTTTCTTTTTTGGATTTTTTTAGGAGCTTCTCTCTCTATAAAATCTAGAGAGAGAAACTCGTGAATGAGTGTCTCCAACACTCATTCACGAGTTAGTGTTTAAAAGTGTTTTCTTGTGTATAGCCCACTATTTACATTGAAAGGAACTCCAGTGGTTATACACCAAGTTAATATGATAACCTCTCCGATCCAATGCAGACAGGACACTGTGGATGTTTTGTTTTGTTTTTTGAAGGAAAAGGTGGAGTATGACCACCCTGTTTCATTAATAAGAAGTTAATGAGACAAACCCAGAGAACTGGGCCAAATTACAACCTACATACAGAAAATAAAATATACATGAAGCAACATGACCCGTACAAACAACAAATCCCTCCAACAACCTTGGAGGGTGGGTCGACAAACAAGCTCGGTCCAACAAAATTGTATGTACGTCAGTTTAGCTTCGTACACTGCCTCCACGGCACATGCATACCTATCTGAAACCAGTCCGGCAGGATTTTAACACCCGCCGATCCTTGCCTTCTCCTCGCTGGGGAGACCCCATCTTTGGGCTCAAGCCTCGCTGGCACCACTCATCCAACAAACGCGCCAACAGCTCCCACAGTCTCTACCAAAGAGATAGCCGTGAAGAGGATACCTTTACCTTTCACACGATTGTGCTATCTCAGGTGATTTCTTACCAAACAGCTATCTCGTTCGCCCACCAAAAACCACGCTCCAGGAAAGAGCCGTGGAGAGGATACCTGCACCTCTCTCACGCTCTTACTTTCTTAGACGATTTCTCTCCACACAGACTGAACTCGACTCTTACTCCCGACTAGGGAAGAGGCGACGCTGTTATGAGACAGTGGTCTAGGCTGGAGGAAGCTCAATAGCCTGATAATAGGCGCTGTCAAGACTGCATCGGCGGCATCGTTGGACACCCAAACAAGTGTGCGCACATAATGGGGGGACCCCATCTTCGGGCCCAAGTCCCACAATCGTGCAGTACAACGTGTTACACTGTCCCCACCTCCCACAGCAAACAACTACCGACCTAGCCCCACGGGCTCCATACCGGACCACCGACATCACACACTTGAGCCCCAGATCTATGGCGTTCGCAACAACAGGCGCGGGAGGAAGCTCTGGAGCGACATAGTCGCTCCGCGACAGTTGAGACAAGCACCCCGAAAGTTGAGATAAGTGAGCACACATCATGGAGGGACCCCATCTTCGGCCCTAAGCTCCATAATCGTGCAAAACAACATAACTCACTCATCATAGCAACTTACAGATAGAGAAGCACATCCAGCTTCTTCACACACGCTACCAACCCTCGCAAAAACCAAATCATAGCCGCAGATCGCCGTGATTGGCCCCGAGAGTGTGGATATGGTGGTAAGCGCGAAGAACATCCTGGCAAACATCTAGCAAAGCCAACCAACCCCAACCCCAATCAACTCACCCCCAAACCCCCAACTCCATAAGCGTCACAGATCTAGCGGTTGACGGCTGATGCCTCGCTCGACGTCGGGACCAGGCGGCCGGTGCGTCGCTTGAGATGGGAAGGCTTCGTTGAGCAGCGACGGACGTCTCGCACCACATGGCAGGAAGGAGATGGGAAGGCGCCGATGGGTTTGGGCATTGGTGGGTCCTGACCGTTCGGCGCCCAGAAGAGAGGCCGGATGTCCCTTACTTCGGCGCCTACATTGAACGATAGGGGAGCGGCGTTATAGGATGAGAGCGGCGGCCGATGGGAGTAGAACGGGAATAGAGCGGCAGGACGGAAGGTGTAGGTGGGCGAAGGGCGAAAGGTGGGGGTGTCGAACGGCGAACAGGGAGGGGGCGGCGAGATCCCGGCTGCCACCCCCTCCAATCTCTCTATAGTTTTAGGATTTTTTTTTTTTTTTTTTGGATTTTTTGAAAAGCTTCTCTTTCTCTAGAAAATTTAGAGAGAAAAACTTTTTTGTTTTTATTGACACTGTGGATGTTGAAGGAGATGAATGTCATCTATATCCATCATATTCACCACAAATGCAATTTGTACCGATCAAGTTGCCTATGAGGTCAGATAGCTACTCAAGATTTTATCATCATGTTAAATAAAAACTTTGAACATGAATACTTTTATTAGAATATGGGGATAGGGTGTCTTGCAGTTTGCATATTTGCTTATCATCATCGGTAAAAATAGAAAATAAAAAAGATTGGTAGGCGTTCTTTAGATTCCAATAAAATATGGCTGCTTTTATGTTTTACCATAAGGTATCATGTGCCATAGTATATGTACTTTTTCCCCACAAAATTATATGCTCTTTTATTTTGCAAATTTCTCCTATTTTTTAGTAATCGAACCGTTGCAACGAGTGGTTTGCTATTTTACCATTTTATCTATTTTTACTATTGCTATATTGGAGGAATGATTGGACAAAATGTATATTATAGAGGACGAAATATGATGTTTCGGCCATAATATTTTATTATATTTCAAAATCAGCGGACGAAAAATTATGTTTCGTCCGACGAAATTCGAGATTTTTTTACAAAAATCCCCGGAAAAAGCAAAAAAAACCACCGACGAGGTATTTGGGTCATTTTTTACCAAAATTTGTTGCCTATTTTTTATAATATATGCGGTTGGATTTTATAGAATTTTGTATGTGGTTAAAATTTGTATGGTTGGTTGTATGGTTGGATGAAGGAGATGAGTGATGAGAGGTGTGTGTTGCCTTTTAATTAGTCCAAAAAAATTAACCAAAAAAATTATTATAATCAAAATCTTTTAGTCAGTCTGTTCTTTTTTCATCCACTTTGCTATTTTTTAGCAATTGACCACTGCAGGAAATCGTAAAAAATTGCTAAAATTGCTATTGCCATTTTTTTACATACACCATTGTGGATGCTCTTAGTGCAACCAGAGTGGTGCATGCTAAAAATGGCAAAATAGAAATAGCATTTTTTTTGTTTGTTGTAGTGATGAATTGAAAAAAAATTGCAAAGGAGAGAAAAAATTAAACGGACCGATTTTTTTATAATTATATAATTTTTTTTGTCGTTATTGTAAATTTTTTTTTTTTTGCGCAGACAAAACATGTAGAGAGAAAAACTCAAAAACCCATTTTTTAGCAATGATATCTCCACTATCGTTCGCTAAAAACCTACTTTTTAGAAAGGTTATGAACAGTGAACTTCTAAATATAGCAGCATATTTTAGCAATTGCCAAAATATAGAAGAGGGAAGAAGATCTTCCGTCTCTGAATTCTTTAATATATTTTTTCAAAAAAATTACTAAAATATCATCAAAATAATTACGAGAATACCATTTAAATTTTAAAAAAATCAAATAAATAAATAAATAAATAAATAAATAAATGCTCGTACGGAAGAACATCAATTTACCAAAATGCCATCCACATATTTACGAAATTTCCATTTCATCAATTTAAAATTAAAAAAAAAATGTGTCAAACGGAAGATCATCTCCCGTCTTGAAATTTTTTTATTAAAAAAAAAAACAAAAAAATCCACAGACGGAGAATGTTCTTCCGTCTGTCAATTTTTTATGTTAAAAAAAAAACAAAAAAAACGTTAGACAGAGGATGTTCTTCCATCTGGATATTTTATTAGTATTTTTTTGGTCAAAATTTGGCTCAAACGATAGCAGGGGAACTCTTTTCATTGCTATTTTCGATTGTCAAATACCCATAATTTAGCAATAACGATAGTGGGTGCTCCAAGGTATACAAATTTGTAATAAATGCTGAGAAGGTAAATGAACCTGATCTCGTCAATAAGAGCATCTGTAGTCGTTCGCTATATTTTCAAAATTTGGAAAATATAGCCAACGACACGCTGTAGTTGTTCGCTATATTTCCAAATTTTGGAAATATTGCTACAGTAGCCGTCTATATTTGAGAGAAGAAATAGGAAATCCAATAATATAGAAATCGCAAGATCATCTTGTGTCCGTTCTCAAAATGTTTCCAACGCAAGATGATCTTGTGTTTGAAGAATTAAATTAAAAAAAATAATTAAAAACACAGGTCGAACTCAAGATGATCTTGCGTCAGATAAAAAAAAAATTTAATTTGTCGGACACAAAATCATTTTGCGTATGGAAAAAAAACAGCTGAATTTTTCGGACGCAAGAAGGTCTTGCGTCCAATAAAAAAAATTGAAAAAATTGCCATGATGTTGCGTCCCAACAATTTGGCCCAAACTTTGGTAAATCCTTTGGAACACACCCTATAGGATTAATTATGCAACTAAAGTTATTTTGAGATTGGTTTGATTATTTGATCAAGGGATGAAATGGAATGGGACTATTGGAATGAGTATGTGTTCATATGTATAAAAATTTTTGTTTTTTTATAAATGATTTGGATTAAATTTTTTAAAATAAAAAACAACGGCTAAGATTAAAAAAATTCGATCATCCACCGTTGAACCAAATTTTGGGTTTCAACAACTATAACCCAACTTAAAATTTCTATTTCTAAGAGTATTGTAGAACCCCGTATTTTCAAATATTATTTTAAATATTTGAAAATGAATTTAAATAATTTTCTGGAGATTTAATAAATATTTTCTAAAAGATTTATCTTTTTACACGTGCGAAACACGTGCAAATAATTTTGGTGTAAATATACAATTTTATATTTTTAATAAGTTCTCATACTTATTATGGAGTGTATTCTAAATTTTGGGATTTTTCTGAATAAAGAAACTATTTTTACAAATATCTCGAAAGAGAGGGACTTTTATGTAAAAAGTCGTTTGGATCTTAAATAAACTATGAAAATTCGTTTTTTACTGATGTTTTGGTTTCCCATGGTTAGCAATTAAATTTAAATATATTTAGGTTTTATTTAAAGTCGATTTGGTGAAGATTTAGTCAAAAAGGGTGTTTTTGTAAATAAGAAATTCATGTAGAATTTTGTGCAAATGTTTCTCTGGAAAGTAAAAATCAAATATTTTGATTGGAAAATATACTATGTATTATTAGATATTATTTCGGATTTTTCTGGATTTTTATGAATACTTTATGATGTAATTGCAAATATTACAAAAGGGAGGGCTTTTGTGCAGAATTGCCACCCTGTGTTGTAAATCCGAATTTTTCTTGTATACTGGACTGCTCTGGGTTGTTGGACAACTCAGTGATAAAATATTTGATTTGGTTTTGATTTAGTTAATCTATTTTAACTAAGGAAATGTTATATGAGTAAAGTTATATTTTTGGGAGGATTATTTTGCAAATACATTTCTAAAACCCTAAATCTTATTTCCGGCCTGTATAAAAGAGGGTGTGCAGCCGTCATTCGCTGCACAACTCCAGATTTATTATATTATTATTTTCTTGGTGATCAAGAGGAGAATTTTTGGATCTCGCAAAAAGGAAGGCTTTTTGTTGGATCTTTTCAATTCAAAGGTGAGTGATATTATTTTATTTTGATTTGTTTTGTATGTAATATGAACTTTGTTTTGTGGTTTGATTTAAGCGAACAATTGTTTGATTGTTGTTTGGCATGTATGTTTATTTAGTACCTTGCATGAAAACGAATGTTGAGTAGATCTTGGTTCATAAAATTGTATTGCTAGAAATGCATGTTTATGATTTGAGTATGGTTATAATCAGATGGAGGAACATCTGGATCTTGTGTTTACAATTCAGATTTGGTTTTGAGTTGTGGAAGATATTGAGTATTGAGAAATCCTAATGGAAGAATTAGGAGTTGAGAACATGAGAATTGAGTTTTGAGATATTGGTTGATTGGAGGAAATGTATCCAAACTGAGGATACTTTGAGATTGTTGTTTTATTTGAGTACAAATTATTTTAGTGAACAATAATTGCTTTTGGAAAAACCCTAATTTTGATTATCATATACAACCAAAACTAGGCAGTCTGTAGGCCGACAGTCGACTGGTACGACCCAGCTGCTGTGTCTTTAGTTTTCTTAAAAATCCGTTCTGGACAGTCGACTTAGACCCTTTTCAGTCGACTGGTACACTTAGAAATTATTTTTCAAAGTTATCGTAGATTTTTCTCTGGTAAGTCGACTTATGACCTTTTAAGTCGACTTATATTGTATTTTAAGTCGACTTATGACTTTACAAGTCGACTTATAACACTTAGAATATCTCCTTAAAGATTTCTGGAATTTCTCTCTGGTAAGTCGACTTAGGTTTTTATAAGTCGACTTATGTCTCCTTTAAGTCGACTTGTGTTTTTATAAGTCATCTAATATTGTTGGTAAGTCAACTTATGTTTTTATAAGTCATCTTATATTGTTGGTAAGTCAACTTATGTTTTTATAAGTCATCTTATATTGTTGGTAAGTCAACTTATGTTTTTATAAGTCAACTTATGATTTTTGTAAGTCAACTTATAATACTTAACTTATTTTTTGAAAGTTACTGGATTTCTTTCTGGACAGTCGACTGGTGAGTTTTGCAGTCGACTGTAGACACTTAGATCTTACTTCTTAAAGATGTTAGTTTTCACTCTGGACAGTCGACTGGTGAACTTTTGCAATCGACCGGTACTGATACTTTTCTAAGGTGTTGGTTAGTAGTTGTTTTGAGTTATTTAGATGTTCACGTGATGAAGGTTTACGGGCCTATTCCCAGATAGGCAGGGAGATGATTCTCCGGATAGGCAGGGAGATGATTCTCCGGATAGGCGGGGTGCATTTGTATGTACCGGGTGTATCTACACATTTCGTGGGGTACATGGCAGGGAGGTAATTCTCCGGATAGGCAGGGAGGTAATTCTCCGGATAGGCGGGGTGCATTTGTATGTACCGGGTGTATCTGCACATTTCGTGGGGTACACGACAGGGAGATAATTCTCCGGATGTTGTTTAGACAGAGTACATTTGTATGTACTGGATGTATTCTTGGTTTTATGCTTGTGGTTTCGAGTTTTCTTACACTTTACACTTAGGCTAACTTTACTTGTTGTTTTAATTTCATGATGTCTTCATGCTTTACATCTTTTGTTATTTCTCGTTCAGTTATCCTTGTTGTTAATACATGCCGTTGATGATTTTATGTTTTATGATTAAATTATGTTGTTTTGTTTTTATATCACTCACACCATTTATGGTTGACCCCTTTAGTTTGGGGGTTAGGGATCATCTCTAGTCTCATGTGTTACAGGTTGTTGCTTAGAGTCGGGAGGCTTGGATGCTTGAGTTAGTTTTGAGATAAACTGTTGTAATAGAGCTTTGTGTAAATTTGTGTAAAAAGAAGTATTGTGAAAAGAAAGTTGTAATTCAAGGTGTTTGTAATTCCGCCGTGTTTGAAAAAGATTGTTGTAATGAAAGTTTGGAATAAAATTATTTGTGTTTTGAGCTATGTGTACTATTACATTGAAGTTGATGCTGGGATTATGCCACGTATTTTCTAAGATATCTTATTAGAAATTCGGGGCGCTACAAGTATCCACAGTCATTTTCTATTATTGCCATTTTCTCATTTTATGAGAAATGAGCGACTGCAGTTGTTTGCTATTTTGCCTTATTTTGGCAAAAAAATATATAGTCGCTTCTCTTATTTGAAAAGCGAACTTGACGTTCTCAAATTATAGGGGACGGAACACCCTATTTTTTTATTTTATTTTTTTATTAATGGGATCAAACGAAACATGTTGTTTCGTCTGACCTTTTTTTTTAATGTTCAGATGGTAATGTTGTACCGTCTGGAGAAAAAAAACACCGTAAATCGTCTAACAGGACATGTTGTCTCATTTGAAGCCATTTTTGGCTTGGACGGGACAATATGTCTCGTCCCGCCCATTTGGTTAATTTGCCTAGGTTAAATAGTAGGTTAGTGTTATAATTAAGTAGGTTAGTATATATTTTATTATTTAATTTATTTAATTAACCTATTTTTATATATAATCATTAGTTTATTAACTTTAAAAGAAAAACAAACTGGACGGAACAAGATGTACTGTCTTTCTCAAATTATAGTAAATCACGACTGCAGTAAATTGTGATTTTTGCTATATACTATTTTGCCATATTCTCATATCTATACTATTATTAAGCAAAACCCCATTTTGGCGGCTTTTTACCATCATGCCCTCATAAACATAACACACCTAAAAAGTAAAGTAGGGTTAAATCTGTCAAATTTTACCCCTGAACCATACACAAAAGAAGGTCACAACCCTAATTTTTACTTCACATTTACTTCAATCTCTTCATAAAATTCTATCTATACTATTATTAAGCAAAGCCTCATTTTGGCGGTTTTTTACTATCATGCCCTCATGAACATAACACACCTAAAAAATAATGTACGGTTAAATCTGTCAAATTTTACCCCTGAACCACACACAAAAGAAGGTCACAACCGTAATTTTCACTTCACATTTACTTCAATCTCTCCATAAAATTCTAATCCCTAAAAAAATCAAAACCGTCTCTTCCTCTCCCTCCATCGCATCCGCACTCCTCAAAAATCGGAACCGTCTCTTCCTCTCCCTCCATCGAATCCGCACTCCTCAAAATTACCATCAAATCTCTTCATCAATTTCTAGGCTTTCGTTCCGTCAAAAAGAGCCATTTTCTGGAATTCGCGATCTAGGGTTAGTGTTTCGTTCCCCTTTTCACAATGGCCGGAAGAATGGTGCTCTCCGATGAAGAAGGTGAGTTTACTTCATATTTTTCATCGATTTATCGAATTTCGTTTAACATTTTCATCCATTTTGGTCGATTTTGCGTGTAGATGAGATCGAGGAGGAAGAGGACGGTCGAAGTACGGGAAAGGAAGACGCTGGAGCGGGTGCGGGAGATGACGATGACGAAGACGAAGAAGGTGACCTTTTGTGTTCCTAGATCGTTTCTAGGGTTTTGAAATTTTTGTTTACTTTTTTTTTGTGTGGATTTTTTTTTGATGTGAATAGAAGAGGGTCAAGATGAGTATGAAAAAAATGGGTTCATAGTGGATGATGTCGATGAAGAGGATGAAGAAGATGAAGATATGAATAATAGCGACGAAGATAAGCATCAGAAGAAGAAAAAGAAGTGAAAATTTTGATGACCTTTTTTGTTTTTGATTTTTTGGTTGTCGAGTATTTTTCGTTTTGTTGATATTTGTGTTTGTATTTGATCAGAGAGTCTGAAAAGAACTATGTTCTCGATGTGGATGATTATGAGTTGCTTCAGGATAACAACATCACTGGCTTTCATAGGCCAAAACCAGTAAGTTTCTTTGAATCTTAGTTGATTGGCAGCGATATTTTCAGTAATCTAATTATTAGGATTTCATATTTTTAGTAATCTTAGTTGAATTATCTATGTGTATTTCCTTTCCTAAGGGTTCTGTTATCTACTTTGGGATATTTTGAACAGCTTTATGTGCTGATGTATTCGTACTTGGTGTATGTATTTGAAGACTTGGGTAATATTTCTGTGTTAGTATTACGTATTCTATGCTGGTGATATTTGAGATCAATATATGTGTATGTGCTAATGATGTGTAAGTAGAAATGTTGCATGCTTCATTTGCAACATTTGGTAATGCTTCAATTTACAAGTTGTTAGCTATATGAATAAGTTTTGTGAAAATGTAAGGTTAATTCTCATCATCCACTAAAGGAATTCCTACTTCAATATCATTCCAACGATTATTGTTTCTATTGACATCCACTGCATAGGAATATCCTGAATCCCGTAATGATTTGCCAGAGTGCTGTTATACTCTGAAAATGCATTGAAGTGTACTGCTATTTATCCTGTTTCCTTTCTGACCTTAAAAGGTTTTTCTTACCTATTGACTATTTGCATTGATAATTAGTTAGTGACTCTGTTTGTTATTCAACTTCCAAATTAATTCGATATGTTTCCATATGGAGGCATCCTATCTATTGAGCTGTCTCTTATACTCATACCTGGGGATATGTCACCCATAGAAAATAAGAAGTCTTCCCATTTCATAGGATTCTATAACATCAAACCTACAATCTCTCCGAACACTTGGCGCACAAAGACTGCATTACTGAATAGATTGAAAACGAAACTGTTTAGTTCTGTGTAGGTATCAGTTTTCCTCGGAGATTTGAATAGTACATTCTCATAGTTTACCTATAAATGCTCTCTATTTCTACAAAAATCTATGTGCTCTGTTCTTATATTCTTATCTATTCAGTGAGTTTTCTATTTTCCAGTATTGATTTTCAGAATGGCAAGGACAAAGAGAGGGCGATATTCAACTGAAGTTGCTCCCCGGCTAGTGGTATGCACAGCGACGGTGAAGAAGGATTTGAAAATTTTAGCTCCGATTGTTGAAGAGGAGGTACATGATAGTCAGGCTCTTTCTTTATCTTTTGAAAATATTCTTTTTGTTAATGTAAGTTGGTGGTTTAAAATTAGATACTAATGAATGCTTTCTCTGTGAGTAATAAAGGATTTTGTGTAAGGCTGAGAAGAGTAGTCAATCATCATCCATCATCATCGTCATGTCAATCTTTGGCAAAATGGAATTGTGTTTTCCATATTAATACCGAAGATGTTGTTTTGGCTTTTTCAAACCTCCAAAAAAATTCATATCCAGTTTGCTCTTTGGTGCTTCGATGTTTCTTTTGCACTTGCACACTCTGTCTCTACATTTTAAGCAGCAATTTAAAGCTTTGAATCTGGAATTTTTTTTATACACGTGCATCACATGTTTTTTTTACAGTGCACAATCCCTTTCCGGTCGCCACATGCCAGCGCTTTGGTGCGTGATACACGTGCATCACCCGTGCATTCTACTAGTTTGAGAAATACCATTGTGGATGTTCTAAAAGACAAATTTTGGCAGTTTTGAGTCTAACGACTGCAATGCTCTAAGAGCATTTGTAGTCATTGGCCAATTTGCCAAATTTTACAAACTTTGGCAAAGAAGACACTGTAGTCGTTGACCAAACACCCAAAATTTGGGTTGCGACGCTACAGTAGCCGGCTATATTTGGCAGTCGAAATGGCAATTGCCAAAATATAGCTAACGGAAGATGATTTTTCGCCGGAGAGATCGGACGAAAGATGATTTTCCGTCGGTGGTTTTTTTTTCATGCGCACTCATCAGACGAGGGATTATTCCCTGTCCGATGAATTAAATTAAAAAAAAAAAAAAATTCTTTTTTGAAGGACGGTAGACAATCTACCGTCCCTTCACAATATGTACAAGATAAATGGTTGGGACGGTAGTTAATTTGCCGTCCCTCCATTTGTCAATTTTTTATTTTTATTTTTATTTTTTTTTTGTCCTTTTGTCCCTCACTGATGTCGCCATTTTTTAATTTTTTCTCTCCTTACTTCAGTGCATTAACATATATATATATATATATATATATATATATATATATATATATATATACATATACATATATATATATATATATATATATTTTAAATTCCTAATCTTTTTGACCGAAATTTTCGCTTTTGGCGACTACAGCACAAATCCAGTTTTTTTATTTGTATTTGCCAAATACCCAAAAATTGACTGAAGACTACTAGAGATGCATGCTCTAATAAGCTGCATTTGCTCCTTCATCTTGTCATAGGATGATCATATACCTTTTGGCATATAACTTTTCCCCCAAAATCACACTACTCTCTATTCCCCTTCCCATCCCTTCCCGCCAAACTCGGAACTCAAATTTCCCCCTCTCAGCCTTTCTCAACAACAAACAAATCATCGTTTCAAAAAAATCAACAAACAAATCTCACAACCAAACCACCCAGATCTACAAACCAAAAAAAAACTCAATGGCACCACCACCCATCCCCTCCCTGCTCGTTCTCCTCTTCTTCCTTCTCTCCACCCCCCATCCCTCCTCCTCCGAAATCCACACCACCACCCTCCACTCCGACCCCCACTCCATCATCCCTCTCGACGAATTCGGCTTCACCCATTTCGGCTCCCTTGACCTCTCCGTCTCCTCCCTCTCCCTCTTCCCTCCCCCTTCCCCCTCCGACCTCCCCCGCCTCGGCTTCTTCCTCTCAACCCGCGACGCCTGGCTCCTCGTCCTCCAACAGCTCCTCGACCGTGACATCTCCTGCCCTCTCCATTCCCACCTCGTCATCCCCGTCTACACCTTCAACCATCTCCACGATGCAAACTCAACCTCCTTCACCTCCTCCGTCAATGTCACCCACCCCGGGCAATTCACCCTCCTCTTCGCCAACTGCCTCCCCCCTATGCTGGTATCCATGAAAGTCCATTCGTCCATGTACAATGTCGACCCAAGAACCAACACGCGCTCCTACCTTTCCTTTGGATCCACCTCCAACCCTAGGATTTACTTCCTCTTCTTCCTTGCCTACGCCGCGCTCTCACTTTTCTGGATATTTATTCTTGTGAAGAACCGCGGGTCTTCGTTCAGAATCCATTATTTCATGCTGTCATTGCTCGTCATGAAGGCTTTCAATCTGCTGGCCGAGTCGGAGGACAAGTCGTACATCAACCGCACGGGCACTGCGCACGGCTGGGACGTGCTGTTTTACTTCTTTAGTTTCTTGAAAGGGATCACGTTGTTCACTGTCATTGTTCTGATTGGGACCGGATGGTCTTTTCTGAAACCTGTTTTGCAAGATAAGGAGAAGAGGATTCTGATGATTGTGATTCCTCTTCAAGTTGTGGCGAACATAGCGCAGATAGCGTTGGACGAGACTGGGCCGTTTTCGCAGGATTCAGCAGATTGGGGCCAGGCTTTTCTTCTGGTTGATGTGATTTGCTGCTGCGCTGTTCTGTTTCCGATTGTGTGGTCAATTAGGAACATCAGGGAGGCTGCGAGGACTGATGGGAAGGCTGCGGTGAATCTTATCAAGCTGACACTTTTCAGACAGTATTACATTGTGGTGATTTGCTATATTTATTTTACGAGGGTGGTGGTGTTTGTATTGCAGACAATAACGTCGTATAGGTATATCTGGACAAGTGTGGTTGCCAAGGAGGTTGTGACTCTGGTTTTCTATGTGTTCACAGGGTATAATTTTAGGCCTGAGGTTCGTAATCCGTATTTTGCAATCGATGCGGATGAGGAGGAGGCTGCGTTGGAGCTGTTGAAGATTGATGATGATTTTGAATTGTGAGAGTTGGAAATTTAGCATTTTTTTTTCTTTTCAAATAGTCATAGAGTTTGAGGCAAATCGATTCAATTCTTTAAGAAGAAGCATGGCGATATTCTTCAGCAGTAATTTAGAGTTTCAGTGTCAGACTTTTCTTTTCCTAAATTTCTCTACCGAGAGAGTTTGTTTGATCTAGTTGCATCTCTTAAGCAGTAGGGAAGTCCCAAATCCAAACAAAAACGATCGTCATCAGTTGTATTGATTGTGTATATGGTTGAATGTATAGCATCTTTATGCTCTATCTCTGAACTTTTTTGTCTCTATTATTCTGCTGTGCACATTTTCTCCTGTTAATCACTAATCTCTAATCCTCTACAACGAACTGAAATTGATAGTAGAAAATCAGTTCTTGTTCACCCTCATGATACAGCAGAGGATTTGGAATGTTCTTAGTTATCCTATCCACAGGTTAGCCAACGTTTTTATCAGAAATCTTAGTTGTCACTGTAAGATTTGGGCCAGTTGATTGTTTAGCCAGAGGCGAAACAGGATGATTGTATGACATTCAGAGTCATTACGTTTATCAAATGCTATAGTATTATATTCTTACGCTGTCGGGAATGAGGTTCAGGTAACTACCGAAGTTTTGTACAATTAGAAAATAAATTCAGCAACAGTAGATTTATTTCCTAACTGATCATCATTTCTTGCAGTTATTCAAAATTCACCTCATTACCCAACAAGGCCCAAGTCCTGGATAAGCTGAAGTTCGATGAGCATTGATATCTTTGCCTCCTCTTCTGATCTGAGGCACTACAGCAGAATCATGTCTCAACCCTTTGATAGTCATACAGGACTGAGGTACAGCTGTAGAGAGTGGGAGCGAGGAATTTTTTCCCAAAACGACCCATTTTTGCAAAGTTTTTCCCAAACCGCCTGATGCTGTTTATTTCTGGGAGACGTGTGGATGCACCAGGTGTGAGTTCGGACTCAATTTGTATTGAAGGAGAATGCCGCTCGTCTGCCGACCTTCGGTTGACCTTCAGGGACCTACGATGAGCTCGGAAAGATGTTGAAGGCTGGGCTCGGATCGGAAGGGTCGGATCCGAGGTCTTGTGTACCTGCAGACGGTCCTGAAACATCGGGGTTTGTCCCGGTGGCGGACCCTCCGATGCTCTAGTCAGTCTCTGTGAGAGAGTAGTAATAACTAGGTATATTTAAGTGGCAAAAGATTGATTACCTCAAAAGGTGGGTGGGGGTCTAGTATTTATAGAGAATCCCAACCGGGTTTGGTTCCACTTGGGGGCCGGGTCTGGATCCGAAAGCCCGTGGGCCTGACGTGGCAGAAGGCCCAGGGGATTTAGGGCGGACGTGGCAATACCAGGAGTGGTATAGGGCTGACGTGGCAAAACCCTTGGCGGTATTTGGAGCTGACGTGGCCCATCGTGGGCCTCTGGTGCTTCTGGGGGGGATCGGAGGGCCTAGGCTGCGCCAGGTCATCCTTCTGCCCCGCCAGAGAGGGGGGACGGCCAGTGGGACTGTCCCGGATCGGACTCCGAGGGCTACTGAGGCTCGTCGGTATGAGGAGGCCAGTACCGTGAGGGCAAACACGAGGTTCGGCGCCGACCCTGAAGTGGTTCGGAGCCGAACCAGGTTGCTATCTTTACCTTTCTGAGTGGGAATTGTATTGGGCCCTGGTTGGGCCTCAGGCCATTTTTACCCTGTCACACAAGCCCCCCACTCCTGCGGGGGGTGCGGGAGCTAGTCGTGGAGGAGTGCTTATGGTTGTAGAAAAAATGGGAGGGCGAATCACAGGGCCTTCCTGGTGGTGCTGCCCTGAGGCTTGGATAGGACTTCGAGCTAGTCGAGGGTTTACGTGTAGGTGAAGGCGATGGCGAACCGTTGTCTCTTCCGGAGAAGAGTACCCTGGTGTTCGACAGAACCTCGAGAGGTCGAGGGATTATGTGTCGACAAGGGTGATGGCGAGCCGTTGTTTCTTCCTGAGAAGAGTACCCGGGTGCCAGACCGAACCTCGAGATGAGGGGGAATTATGGGCTGGTAAGGGTGATGGCCAGCCGGTGGATCTTCCGAAGAAGAGTACCCGGGTGCCAGACCGGACCTCGAGCTGGCGAGGGATTATGGGTCGGTAAGGGTGAAGGCGAGCCGTTGTTTCTTCCTGAGAAGAGTACCCTGGTGCCAGGCCGAACCTCGAGACGAGGGGGAATTACGGGCTAGTAAGGGTGATGGCCAGCCGGTGGATCTTCCGAAGAAGAGTACCCAGGTGCCAGACCGGACCTCGAGCTGGCGAGGGATTATGGGTCGGTAAGGGTGAAGGCGAGCCGTTGTTTCTTCCTGAGAAGAGTACCCGGGTGCCAGACCTAACCTCGAGACGAGGGGGAATTACGGGCTGGTAAGGGTGATGGCCAGCCGGTGGATCTTCCGAAGAAGAGTACCCGGGTGCCAGACCGGACCTCGAGCTGGCGAGGGATTATGGGTCGGTAAGGGTGAAGGCGAGCCGTTGTTTCTTCCTGAGAAGAGTACCCCGGTGCCAGGCCGAACCTCGAGACGAGGGGGAATTACGGGCTGGTAAGGGTGATGGCCAGCCGGTGGATCTTCCGAAGAAGAGTACTTTAGTGCCGGCGAAGGCGAGCCGTTATTTTGCCCGAACCGACCCCCGTACCGGGCGGCCAGTCTGGCACTGGGTGACGTCAGCAGCACATGTTTCGAGGACGTGGCGTGATTTCCTAGGAGGCAGCTGCACTTCAATCGGTGAATAGTGACTGCGAAAATCGAGGAGTTGTTCCTATCCCCTATAAATGTTCCCCCCTCTCCTCCCATCACCCATTTCTTTCTTGCTCCTTACTTTTCAAAAAACCCTTCAACTCTTCAGCGCTCGTCCCTTCAGTTTCCTGCAGCAAGGTCGTTTTTCCGAGGTGATCCCAGGTTAGTTGGTAACCCCGTTTAGCTTAGGCACAGATGGATAGGGCTCAGTCCGGCTCGTCGGCGTCGACCTCTGGGGGGGGAGTGAGGCCTGTCTCGAAACCGACCTCGGGGGAGGGGCCGGTAGGCGAGGAGGAGGTTGTACACAATGTGAAGCCATTGCGATCTCGGAGGCATTTCGTGGTGGAAAGCAGCGACTCTGAGGAGGGGGGCGGTAGTTCAGACGAAGTCCGGACCCTAGGGTTGGCTTCCGGAGAGGAGGGTGGCTCCGAGGGAGATGGCTCCGCAGGGTCTCGGAATCTGCCCGTTCTGGGGTGTTTGTCTACACCTTCGCCGGAACGGACTAAGAGGAGGAGGGCTCCGAAGAAGAAGGGATCGAGGATTGGCGGCCCGAGCGACTCGGTGATAGGGTCGTCTGCACAACCCCAGTCTTTCCGTTGCTACCCCGACGATCTCTCAGATAAGGAGTCCTCGGGGGTCCAGCCGTCGTCGTCAAGTCGGAAGAGGTTGAAGGTGGACGCATCCCCGACCGTTCTGGAGGCAAGCGACTTGGGGGCTCTGCAGTTGGCCTACTACATAGGGCCCAGTTATGAGCTTATGCTGCCGAATTCTACTCTTCGGCCGACCGATCCCCTGCCGGATAGGTATTGTATCTTCCCTGTGGACGCCTTTATCTCCGGCCTGAGGCTGCCCATCCATCCATTCGTTCGGGAAGTGTTAAATTGGTCGTCCCTGGCGCCGATGCAGTTTGGACCGAACTCCTGGAAGCAGATCATCTGCTTCGTGCTGTTGTGCGAGGAGCAGAGGGTACCCCTGCGGCTGAGCGTGTTCCGGGCGATGTTGTTGATCGGCTCATCGGCAGAGGGAGTATACTATATCTCGCCTCGAGGTAAGGCGAAGGTTGTCCACGGTCATCCAGATTCCATCAAGTTCTGGAAGAAAAAGTATCTGGTGATCCGGAGTGAGGATCCTTGGGCTATCCCTACTCGGTGGAACCATTCTAAGCCGAGCTACGTAGCACCGGGGCCGGGGGACTTGACGGCGGAGGAGTGGAGACTCGTTGAGCGTCTCCGTCTGTCGTATAGCATCAATTGGGGGAAGGTGACGGAGGCCCATCTGGCGAGCGTCGGACTGAGCCCTAGCCCGGCCGTGCCTCGTACGTGGTTGTTTCTTTCCTCTCACTCTTCTTGTACTTTCTTGCTCATTTGTTCTTAATGGATCTTTTTACAGAAATGGATGAAGAGTCGATTAAGGCGCTGAGGCTCGCCATGAAGAAGAAGAAGGCCGAGAAGAAGGATGTCATGGCGAAGACGACCGAGTTGTCCCAGGTGGTCTCCGAGGCCCCCATTCAGCCGAGGATGAAAAGGACTCGGTCGGAGACGGGTGGGGACGCGGTGGTCCAGGGGGGTCCGGATCAGGGTACGGCCGCCGACCTTGATAAGGGGAAGGGTCCCCTGGTGGATCCCGGACTAGAGGAGAGACTTCGGCGAAGGTGGGCGCCGGATTGGTCGATCCGCGAGGGTGATTGCCTGGGCCGGGGGCGCCAGGCCGTGGAGGTTGCAGATAAGCTGGCGACCCCTCGGGACCGTTCGGATATGAAGTCCCAGACCCTGGACGAGGCGTACATGCGTCTTGCGCAGGCCACTGTGCTGGTAAGTCAATCGAACCCCCTAGCTTTCAGGTTATGTTGTTAAGAAAGATTTCTTAGTAGTGTCTGGCTATGGCAGGCGACCGTGCAGGGGGCCCATGTGAGGGGCCTCTACGAGGCGGCGTTGCAGCGAGAGCGAGACCGGGCTGACAAGGCCGAGCAGGAGGTGACGGAATTGAAGGGAGAGCTCGAAGGCTCTCGTAAGAAGGAGGCGGAGACGAAGGCGGCTTTTGACAAGGAGAAGGAGGAATGGGCGAAGGCGAGGGTGGCTCAGGAGGAGATGTCGGAGAAGGAGAAGAAAGAGGTGACTGAGTCGTGTCAGATCCTGGTGATCAAAGCCCAGGATAGCAGTTATGCAAAGGCCCTCAGCCATGTGAGGCACTTTTATCCGACTATTGACCTGTCCAACTTCGAGTATGATATGGAGATTGAGGGGACACCGAAGACCCCTGGCGGACAAGGGTCCGATGATAAACCGGTTGCCGACCCTCCTGCGGATCCGGCTGACATTGAGGTGGGAAAACAAGCTGTATAATTTTTGTCCTTCTTTTTCCTTCTCTCGATTGTATTTGTCTTCCGCGGACTGGCCACCGCATTTTTTGTATGGGGAAACTGAATTTATAAAAAGAGGGTTTTTTGGCTGGCTAAGTGTTCCAACTTCGAAGAATTTCTGAACCTCTTTGCTTATATGTCTTGAGTGGGCTGGTTCTCTTGTAGGTTACGGCTCCCCTTCCTGAGGTGGACCCCCTTCGTTCCGACGTGGCGTGGCTTCGGGGCAAGGTTGAGGCCTTAGAGGCCACTTTGGTTCGGTATCGAAAGAGGGCTCGCGACACTGATGCGGCCTTCCATTATTACAGGAACAAGTCTGAAGCCCTAAGTGAGGAGGCGAGCCGGCTGAGGAGGGCGATGGTGGATCGGGAGCTCGGGGGCGTTGGTCTTGGATATACCATGTCAAGTTCCTCGGTGCAGAGGCCTTCCTCTGAGAAGCTACTTCGCGACGTGATAGTGGAGAAGGAGATGGAGATACACCGCTATAGGACTATGTTGGGTGTTTCGACATCTTCCTCGAGGGGTCGGCGAGCAGAGGGGGCTCCCTCGGCGTTGCAACTGATGGAACGCATGCGATCCATGGATGCCCAGAGCTCCGTGGCCGGGGCGTCGACTGTGGCAGAACCGAGGGACCGTCATGACGAAAAGAGAGTTCCAAGTCGTTTGGTCGGAGTGATTCCGCCCTTCGCCAGATCCGAGGGGCCCTAAGTCGGCGATTCCCTTTAGTTTGAGATGAGTGGAGTGGTCTTGTAACGGTATTTACTTGTTTTCTCAGCACAAAATAAAAGAGTATGAATAAAGCTTTCTTTTCCTTCTTTGCTCTGGCTAGCGGGGTGGTGAAGGGCGGTGTAGGCGAGGTTGGGCTCCGCCGATTCGTGAGGGATCGATGCGGGGCGACAGGGAGACCTCCGGTCCGGAGTTGGGTCGAACCTACCGAGGCGTTTGGGGATGAGACCCGAGTGAGAACCCAGGTGCCGCCCCCATTGCCCGGTACCGGGTCGGAGTTGCCGAGGTATTTAACTTTTGACAAAAAGAGACTTCTTTTATACCAGACAGGGGGGGTGGTCGCTGAAGCGGCCCTTTACACATGAATGTTTACAAAAGTTTTAATTTACTTAAGCCATGCTAGAACCTAAGCTTGCTCTCCCAGGAATTTCATGAGGTGCTCAGCGTTCCAGGGTCGGCTGATGGGTCGGTCGTTCATATCCGTCAGTCGGTATGTACCAGGGCGTACAGCCTCGACTACGCGGTATGGGCCTTCCCAGTTGGGAGCCAGTTTCCTCTTCTTGGTTGGATCAGAGACAGATAGCTTTCGCAAAACCAGGTCCCCTGCCTGGATGCTGGTGGGGCGGACTTTCTTGTTGTAAAATCTCTCGATCCGTTGCTGATAAATGCTCCTTCGGACCGCGGACTTCTCTCGTACTTCGGCGACGAGGTCCAGGTTAGCCCTCAGGGCGGACGCATTGTCGTCTTCCTCGAAGGCCAGGATCCGGGGAGAAGGCAATCCGACCTCGACGGGGATGACTGCCTCAGTCCCATAGGTCAGATTGAATGGCGTCTCCCCCGTGGGGATCCTCTGTGTGGTTCGGTGTGCCCATAGTACGCTGGGCAGCTCCTCAACCCATAGCCCTTTGGGGGAATTGTCAAGGCGCTTTTTGAGGCCGTCGAGGATTTGCCTGTTCGCGTTCTCCGCTTGGCCGTTAGACTGAGGGTGGCAAATGGCGGAGAAACGCTGCTGGATGCCGATGTCCTCACAGAAAGTTTGGAAGTTCTGCCGTTGGAACTGGGTTCCGTTGTCCGTGACGAGGATTCGAGGGATCCCGAATCGACAAATGATGTTCTTCCAAAAGAACTGTTGCACTTGGCGCTCGGTGATGCTGGATAGTGGTTCGGCTTCGATCCACTTGGTGAAGTAGTCGATGGCAACAATCAGGAATTTCTTTTGCCCTACCGCTGGGGGGAAGGGCCCCACAAGGTCCATACCCCACATGGCGAAGGGCGTAGGGCTCGCCAGGGATCGGAGGTTGGCTTGAGGAAGCCTTTTGATAGGGGAGAATCTTTGGCAGGGGCCGCACCTCTTGACTAAGTCTTGTGAGTCTTGGAGCATGGTGGGCCAATAGTACCCTTGATTCAGGGCCTTCCGGGCAAGTGTCCTACTCCCCATGTGGCATCCGCCGATCTCCTCGTGCAGGTCTTTCAGGGCGTAGCTGGCCTCGTCCCTGGCGAGGCAGCGGAGGTATGGTTTGCCGTCGGCCAAGGTGTATGAGCGTTTGAAGAGGATGTTATCGATCATGACGAACCTTTCAGCTCGGATTCTGATTCGTCTGGCCTCGGCTTTGTCTTCAGGAAGCTCGGCCCTGCTTAAGAATTTTCGGATGGGAGTGGTCCAGTCGTCTGGGCTGGTCCCCTCTTGCACACACATCGCTTCCGGCTCTGGGCCACTGATGCTTGGCTCCAAGAGGACCTCGACGAGCACCGTTCGATCGAGACCCTCGAAGGAAGAAGAGGCAAGTTTGGATAGCGCGTCGGCTTGGGCGTTCTGTTCCCTGGGGACTCTGACAACCGCAGCGCCGTCGAAGAACGCCAAGAGTCGTCTGACTGCCGCCAAATACCTCATCATTCGGTCGTCACGGGCTTCGTACTCTCCGGTGATTTGATGGACCACGAGCTGAGAGTCGCTAAATGCCCGGATTCGCTTGGCACCGGCTCGGTGGGCGAGGGTCAATCCGGCGATCATGGCCTCGTATTCTGCCTCGTTGTTGGAGGCTGGAAAGTTGAGGCGCAGGGAGTATTGAAGTAGGAATTGGTCGGGGCCACGAAGGATGACGCCAGCCCCACTCCCCGTTTCGCATGACGAGCCGTCAACAAAGACCTCCCAGGTCGATTCCGATCCTTCTATGTCAGGCTGCTCGGAGACGGTGCATTCAGTTATGAACTCGGCGAGGGCCTGTCCTTTAATGGCCGCCCTTGGATGATAGCTAATGTCGAACTGGCTCAGCTCGATCGACCATTTGACTAATCGGCCGGAGTTTTCGGGCTTGTGGAGGACAGTCTTCAGTGGTTGGTCGGTCAGTACTTGGTCGGAGTGGGCCTGGAAGTAAGGTCGAAGTTTTCGGGCTGCCATAACCAGGGCATAGGCCACCTTCTCTATCTTCGCGTATCTCGTCTCGGCCGGGTGCAGTACTTTGCTCACATAGTACAGTGGTTTCTGAACTCCTTCCTCCTCTCGGACGAGGACGGCGCTGAGGGCGCAGTCCGAGGCGGATAGGTAGAGCCAAAGCGGCTCGCCCGGCTCGGGCTTGCTGAGGAGAGGCGGGTTGGCGAGGTATTGTTTCAGCTGTTCGAAGGCTTCTTGTTGATAGGTACCCCACTCGAAGCCCCCTTTCCCGCGCAAGGCTTTGAAGAAGGGGAGAGATTTCTCCCCTGACTTGGAGAGAAAACGGCCGATTGCCGCCAACCGACCTGTGAGCCTCTGAACCTCTTTGACATTCCGGGGCGGGGACATGTTAATGATGGCCTGTATTTTTTCGGGATTTGCCTCAATGCCGCGCTGGCTGACGATGAATCCTAAGAACTTCCCCGTGGAGACGCCGAAGGCGCATTTAGCCGGGTTGAGCCTCATATTGTGGCGTCGGAGGACACCGAAGGCTTCCTCGAGGTCGGCAACGTGGTCCGGCCCAGCCCGGCTCTTGACAAGCATGTCGTCGACGTAAACTTCTACGTTGCGGCCGATCAGGTCCTTGAAGACTCTGTTGACGAGTCGCTGGTACGTGGCTCCGGCGTTTTTCAGCCCGAAAGGCATAACACGGTAACAATAAAGACCTTGGTCGGTGACGAACGAGGTCTTGGAGATGTCTGGTGGAAACATCCGGATCTGATTGTACTCCGAGAACGCGTCCATGAAGGACAGCAGCTCGTGCCCTGATGTTGCGTCTATTAAAGCGTCGATGCGCGGGAGGGGGAAAGGATCTTTCAGACACGCTTTGTTAAGGTCCGTGAAGTCAATGCAGATTCGCCAACCCCCTGTCGCTTTCTTCACCATGACGACATTGGCCAACCACTCGGGGTAGCTGACTTCCTGGATGAATCGAGCGGACAAGAGCTTGTCCACTTCTGTTTTTACAATTTGTTGCCTCTCCGGGGCGACTTTGCGCCTCTTTTGGACGATCGGTTTAGAGTTAGGGAGGACGCTCAGTCGGTGCATGATCAAGTCTTCAGAGATCCCGGGCATATCGGAGGGCTTCCAAGCGAAGAGATCAACGTTGCGGCGGACGCAAGCGATGATGCCCGTCTTCAGGTCTTCGGCGAGTGAGCGGCTCACCCGGAACCATTTTGACTCATCCTCGGTGTCGAATAGGACCTCCTCCAGTTCGTCAACGGGCTCGGGAGCGGGGCCGTCTCTCTCGGGTTCGAGTTCAACGGCGTTGAGGGGGAGTACGCCCCCTCCCCTTGTGGCAACGCAACATGACCGTGCTGCTTCGACGCTGCCTCGGACGATACTGACCCCTTGGGGGGGGAATTTGAGTTTCAGATGGTGGGCCGAAGGTATCGCCTGGAGGGAGTTTAGCCCGGGCCGGCCGAGGATGGCGTTGTAGGCCGCCTTGACGTGGATGACCATGAAATCCAAGGACTCGGTCCTCTTGTCAGGGGCCGATCCAGCGGTGACGTCGAGGGTAATAATTCCCTCCACTACGACCGGGATGCCCGAAAATTTGAGCAACGTGCATCCTGCTGGTTTGAGTTTCCCTCTGGATAATCTGAGACTTTCGAAGGTTCTGAGGAAGATAATATTAACCGAGTTGCCGTTGTCAACAAGGATTCGGCGAACCTCACAATTGGCCATGTGGAGGCTAACGACGAGGGCCTCACAGTGGGGTAGGTGAACTCCTTCGGGGTCCTCTCCTGAGAAGGAGACTGGCCGCGGTTGTAGCTCGGGAGAGGGGCTGTACTGAATAGCGTTCGTCTCTTGGGTGAAGGTTCTTTGGGAAGTATCGGATTCTCCCCCCACCGGCCCCCCGTGGATGTAGTGTAGGGTGAATGGCGTATCCATGGATACCTCGGATTCGGGATCCTGACCCTGGGTGCGGTTTGGGTTAGGGTTCGGGGTTGATAATCCCCGGTTCCTATCACCTTGCCGACCCCATGGGCCGTCATCCCTGTGGGTCTGCCTCGGATGGTTCGGGGCCGGGTTGGAAGCGGCCCTTCCCCAGCTGTGGGTAATCTTGCGGTTGAGGATTACTCCCCGGAGGTCGGGCTGGGCTGGCCAGCCGACTCTCCTTTGGGACTCCCGAGGGGGAGCCTTGTGTTTCGACGTGCGTGGCCTGGCTTTATCAGTGGGTGGGGGCGAGTCCCGTTGGTTGACGGAGGAAGCAGCCCCCTTGCCTTTGGAGGCCATGAGGGTTCGGCTGTCGATGGCCTTTGAGGGTCTGGGTCGGATCGGCTTCTGGAGCAGCTGTTCCCACAGATGGCGCCAACCTGATGCTGTTTATTTCTGGGAGACGTGTGGATGCACCAGGTGTGAGTTCGGACTCAATTTGTATTGAAGGAGAATGCCGCTCGTCTGCCGACCTTCGGTTGACCTTCAGGGACCTACGATGAGCTCGGAAAGATGTTGAAGGCTGGGCTCGGATCGGAAGGGTCGGATCCGAGGTCTTGTGTACCTGCAGACGGTCCTGAAACATCGGGGTTTGTCCCGGTGGCGGACCCTCCGATGCTCTAGTCAGTCTCTGTGAGAGAGTAGCAATAACTAGGTATATTTAAGTGGCAAAAGATTGATTACCTCAAAAGGTGGGTGGAGGTCTAGTATTTATAGAGAATCCCAACCGGGTTTGGTTCCACTTGGGGGCCGGGTCTGGATCCGAAAGCCCGTGGGCCTGACGTGGCAGAAGGCCCAGGGGATTTAGGGCGGACGTGGCAATACCAGGAGTGGTATAGGGCTGACGTGGCAAAACCCTTGGCGGTATTTGGAGCTGACGTGGCCCATCGTGGGCCTCTGGTGCTTCTGGGGGGGATCGGAGGGCCTAGGCTGCGCCAGGTCATCCTTCTGCCCCGCCAGAGAGGGGGGACGGCCTGTGGGACTGTCCCGGATCGGACTCCGAGGGCTACTGAGGCTCGTCGGTACGAGGAGGCCAGTACCGTGAGGGCAAACACGAGGTTCGGCGCCGAACCTGAAGTGGTTCGGAGCCGAACCAGGTTGCTATCTTTACCTTTCTGAGTGGGAATTGTATTGGGCCCTGGTTGGGCCTCAGGCCATTTTTACCCTGTCACACCGCCCTACTTTTTTTTTAAATTCCCAAAGCGCCCCACTCGGTCTCTCAAAGACCGAGTCTAGTGCAAATAGACTCGGTCTTTGAAAGACCGAGTCTTGCGCTTTGAAAAATCAAAGAGCAAGACTCGGTCTTTCAAAGACCGAGTCTATTTGCACTAGACTCGGTTTTTGAGAGACCGAGTCTTGACTCTGCATTTTTATAACCGCAGATCCCCTTTCTTTCTTCTTCTTCTTCACTTTCGATTGTTATTTCTTTTCGCTCTTTCCCTCAACGAATCCGTCGCAATCCCTACTTTTCCGTTCGATTACTCTCTTAATCGAATGTTAAACTTCCCAAAACCAATTACTCTCTAATTCATTTCGATTTTACCAAATCCTATTCCCCAAAATCGATTCTTTCTTTAAACCCTAAACCCCGAATACCCATAATTGGAAGATTTCGGTTGTAGGATCTTGCTCTTCTCGCCAATTTCGTCTTCGTGTTCGGATTCTCCTACTTGTTAGGTATATTTCTGAAGCTTTTCGTAAGCAAAATTTGTGTTAGTGTTGATGCTATTGTGAAGTTCATTAGTTGAATTTGATTTGTTGTTGACAAAGTAGATTAGTTTATTGATGTTATTTTCACTGTTAATTTTGCTTAGCATTTGATGTTCCAAATGAAAGAGTTGAGTTATTGATGTTCAAAAAGAAAGAGTTGAGTTAATTTTAGTATTAATAACTCCAATTTTGTAGAGTTATTGATGTTGAAAAAGAAAAAGTTGAAAGAGATGAAGTTGGAATGAATAGAATTTTGTTGAAAGAGTTGAAAGAAATATTGTTGAAAGAGTTCAATTTTGTATAGAATTTTGTTGTTAGAGTTGAAAGAGTTCTTGAATCATTGTTGAATAGAATTCTGTTGTTGAGTTATTGATGTTCAAAAAGAAAGAGTTGAGTTAATTTTAGTATTAATACCCAAATTTTGTTGAGTTATTGATTTTCAAAAAGAAAGAGTTGAAAGAGTTGAAGTTGGAATGAATAGAATTCTGTTGAAAGAGTTGAAAGAAATATTGAGTTGAAAGAGTTCAATTTTGTATAGAATTTTGTTGAAAGAGTTGATAGAGTTATTGAAACCTTGTTGAATAGAATTTTGTTGTTGAATCAATTTTGTATAGAATTCCATATAGTATGTGTTGAATCTAGTTTTTTAGAATTTTATAGAGTCTAGGTTATGTATAGAATTTGTTGAATTTGTTATACTCTAGTTTTTTGCTAAAATTAGAGAATCAACGGCTTTGTTATATATAATTTGTTTTTATATCTAGCTTTTGTGTAGTTAATAACATTTTTGTTGAACTTGTAGGATTTGTGGTCTATTGTAAATGGCACGCACAAGGGGTAACATGGAGGTAGGAGAAATTAGTAGACCTCCACGTAATCGCGGTGGACGTGATCGTGGTCGTGGTCGTGATCGTGGTCGTGCTTCTACCGATGCTACTAATGTAAGTAATTAAATGTTGATTCTAATAGAATTGTATTATATTTCGGTCTACGGATGTAAATGTTATTGTTATGTAGGTTGAATTCAATCCAAATGAGGCGGGCCCTTCGTCGTCATACATCCCTCCTGTAGGCCTCGGACCACTCGACCCTTCATTTCTCACTCTCCAGCCGATGCATCGATCGCAGTATGTTTGGAACGGCGAGGCTACGGAGTGCCGTTTTAGGACTGGGCATCCGCTACCTGTGCACCCACGCATACACGAGATGCTTAGAGATTGTGGGTTCTACGGTATTTCCATGATGACATCCATCAAGTGCGATCGTCCACTTCTCGAAGCACTGCTTGAAAGATGGAGGCCCGAGACACACTCATTTCACCTGCCAGTCGGGGAGATGACGGTGACTTTACAAGACGTTGCTATACTAACCGGGCTTCCAATCGATGGAGAGGCAGTGACAGGATCGATGGACTTCGATCCCATGTATATAGTGGAGGAGTACTTAGGGGTTGAAGTGGAAGCTGGCGCGATAAATGGGAAATTTATTCGCCTAAAGTGGTTGAAGGATACGTTTAAAGATAGATTGAATGACGCTTCAACTGTAGCGGAGGTGGAGTGCTACTGTAGGGCATATATTCTAACGCTATTCGGCACGGTCTTGTTTCCAAACTCGACCGGAAATACCGTAGCACTGATGTTCTTGCCCTTAATCGCCGATATAGGTAGGATCAGCCGTTACAGTTGGGGCAGTGCAATACTATCGGCACTGTATCGGAGTCTGTGTCTGTGCAGTATAGGTTCGAACCAGATGAATGGACCTCTAATTTTACTGCAGATATGGAGTTGGGAACGGATTCACGTAGGTCGGCCCGTAGTACGGATCCAATCCCAACATTGGAGAGTTCTTCCTGAAGATATGGACATGCTACCTCCAATTGGTGTGTATTGGACAGGAAAACTGACATGGACAGCCAACCCCAACAGGTGCTTGACATACTACCGCGACGAGTTGGACAGGTTGGCCGCTGACTGTGTTGTGTGGACCCCATACACAGAGGAGCGACTGATTCGACTGCCACCTATCTGTACGTTCAGGCGTAATTTGTGGCTCACGAAAGCACCTCTAATCAACTTTGGGGTTCTTGAGTTCTACTACCCCGATAGGGTCTTACGGCAGTTTGGTCTGCACCAGGGGATTCCAGTTACCGTGCCATTCAATGCCGAGATGCATAACATCACTGGAATGGGCAGTACACCGGGACACAACTGGGCCACTTGCTTCTTCGATTACGTTCAGAGATGGAACATTAACCGTTTCGAAGAAATCATCGTTGACACTCCACCTTTTGACCTCTCCTTGCATGGTGTGTACTTGTCTTGGTACGAGAGAGTCACTAGACGGTTCATTTCCCCACCGTTGCAGGCTCCTGCTGGAGTCGTTGTACCGATACGTCGACCAGGGACCGAACCAGTAGATGAGCATTCCGTGAGGTTGCCGATGTACCAACCAAAGGGATCCGCTATTCGTGGCTTTGTAAGTTTTAATGTTTCGTTTTAAATTTTCAAAATTTATATATCAATATGTTTTTATATATTTATGTGCATCTAATTCAACCTTTCATGTTTCTCAGTTGACCCAGACTTGGTCCCTTGCCAAGAAATGTGCTTCTATGCTAAATAGCAACATCGCCGATCAGACGAAGGTTACTGTACGGGAGATGTTATCGTGTTGCCGTGCACAAGCTGATCTTGTCGGGGAGGGCGCAACATTAGATGCAATACTTAGGACCCCCACACATCGAACCAGCGGTCGTACTGGTCAACGACGAAAGAGAACTGTTCATAGGCCGCCACCTCAACCTCGAAGTGATTCGGAACACGAACAAGAAGCAGAGCCTAATATTGAAAGGGATGATGAAGAACAACTCGTTGGGGATGAGATTGAAGAAGAGCCGGAGATCCCGTTGTCTGCACTGACACAGGCAACTCCCCATCGTCGTAGACGACACAGAAGACCCCCAGACTACTTCACACCAGACCCTTGACTTGTGATGTTATTAATATCGTTAGTTTGTTGTAATAATTTTTTAACTTGGTAGTTGATGTAATATTTTTAATTATTTTGATTTTGTAGTTTTTTTAATGTAGTATTTTTAATGTAGTATTTTTTAATGTAGTTTTTTTAATTTTTTAACTTGGTAGCTGATCTTGTAGTTTTTTTAATGTAGTATTTTTAATGTAGTATTTTTTAATGTAGTTTTTTTAATTTTTTAACTTGGTAGCTGATCTTGTAGTTTTTTTAATGTAGTATTTTTAAAATGTTCTTCTGTTTGAGATGAAGTTATTAAAATTGTTGATGTGGTTGAGATTGTTGGAGTGGTGATATTGGTAGTTGATGAAGTTATTAAAATTGCTTAGTTTTGGGAATTAGTTGGAGTGGTGATATTGGTAGTTGGAGTGGTGATTTTGTTGGAGTGGTGATATTGGTGTGGTGTGGCTTTATTTTGTGATTAAGATTGTTTCAAAGTTATTTGGCTGTGAAGATAGTTGTTGAGAAAGCAAGTTGTGAAGTTGGATGTGTTTATTTGTAGAGTTCGGATGTGTTGATTTATGAAGTTTGGATGTTGAGTTTGGATGTGGTGTGGCTTTATGTTGAGTTTTTTTGTGAAGTTGGATGTGGTGTGGCTGTATGTTGAGTTTCTTTGCGAAGTTGGATGTGTTTATATGATCCCTTGAGAAAGATTGAAAGCTGATCATGTTTGGATGTGCTTATTCGGCGAGTCTGAAGCTTGTTTGGAAGAAGCTTGTGAAACTTGTTGAGAAGAATAGACTCAGCATATGGCTGATTCAAAAAAAAATACACAGCTTGAAGAGTCGGTCTTTCAAAGACCGAGCTCAATATTATTAGACTCGGTCTTTGGAAGACCGAGTCTTGAAGCTGATAGCAAAGTTTTGCAATCAGCTTCAAGACTCGGTCTTCCAAAGACCGAGTCTAGTAATATTGAGCTCGGTCTTTGGAAGACCGACTGTTGACTATCTCTCACTTCCAGAAACCAAACGAGTCTCTGTAAGTGATTGAACACAACAGTCGGTCTTTCGAAGACCGAGTTCAATATAATTAGACTCGGTCTTTGAAAGATCGAGTCTACAGCAAAAATTTCACAGACTGAAGACTCGGTCTTTCAAAGACCGAGTCTAATAATATTGAGCTCGGTCTTTGAAAGACCGACTGTTGTGTTCAATCACTTACAGAGACTCGCTTGGTTTCTGGAAGAGATTGTACTCAACAGTCGGTCTTGCAAAGACCGAGTTCAATATTACTAGACTCGGTCTTTGGAAGACCGAGTCTAATAATATTGAGCTCGGTCTTTGAAAGACCGACTCTTCAAGCTGTGCATTTTTTTTTGAATCAGCTAGATTCTTTGAAACAAGCTTCAGATTCTTTGAATAAGCACATCCAAACTTCACAACTTTCAATCTTTCTCAACTTCTCATATAAACACATCCAAACTTCACAAATAAACACATCCAAACTTGGCAAATAAACACATCCAAACTTCACAAATAAACACAAATAAACATCGCAACTTGAACTTCTCAACAACTATCTTCACAAACAAACACATCCACGCTTGTAAGAAGCACAAACAAACAAACACATCTTCACAAACAAACAACTATCTTCACAAACAACTATCTTCTCAACAACAGTGCTCAGTTCGAAATAAATATTACAAACACAATAGGAAGCACAAATTCAAATTTTAATTGTTTTGTGATGCTCTGTTAGTACATCGACGCTTGTTGTGTCCTTCCAAGCCGCACCTTGAACATTTCATTCTTGTACCCCTACTAGAACTATCTCTCACATCCATATCATTGCGTATTCTCGTGGATTTAGGCCGGCCTTTCCGTGAACGTCGCAAACTAGAATCTGGTACAAGTCGTGGACTGTCGATAGTAGGCCAATATGCTTCATCTAGAATAGGACTGAACACAGGAGCCCAAGTTTGTGCTAATGACGTGATAAGGTAAAATTTATCAACATAAGGCTTGTGATCGATTGCACGATATGCACAGGCTGCTAATACATGAGAACAGGGAATATGATATAGATGAAACTTCATACATGTGCATGTTTTCGTACCCAAATTCACGGTGTGCAAGTTCCCACCCTTCCGTTCTCCATTTACCATGCGTATACCAGTTTTGACGGAAAAAACTCCAGGCTGATGATGAAACATTGTAACCACATGTTGATTTGCTCTTTCACGGCGACTATCAATTAAATCTTGTACACGTTTAGCAAAAATTTTCCCTTCACATAAAAGCTTATTAGCTTCCTGTCGACGAGTAGTAAAGTAAGAGTTGAGACGTAAAAAAATCGTCTCAACAATCGCAGTTACTGGTAAACTACGGACTCCTTTCAGTACTGAATTGAAGCATTCTGACAGGTTCGTAGTCATCATTCCATATCGTCGACCTTCATCTGCATAAAGTGCCCATTTCTGAACCGGTTTCTCTTTCAACCAGTTAGCCGCCTCGACATTGACGGTTTCAAGTTCGGCGAGTTTGGCCATGAACTTTTTGGGTTGGTGTTGACAAGCTATACTTTTGGCCTTCTTGCGCAATGCATTGCTACCAAATTTACTAAAAAAATTTGTGGCAAAATGACGCATGCAATAATGATGAAATCCATTCGGTTCGTTCCAAGCACCGTTTTGCAAATCCATAGCAGACAATATACCAGCATGACGATCCGAGATAACACACAACTCAGTGCGATCGGTGACATAATGCCGGACGCAAGTCATAAACCAAGTCCACGTATTTATACTCTCTCCATCAACCAATGCAAATGCAAAAGGAAATACGCAACCATTCGCATCCGGGGAAACAGCAATTAGCAAACAACCCTTGTACTTACCGTACAAGTGAGTTCCATCTACACTAATAACCGGTCTGCAAGACTTGAAACCTTCAATCGAAGGACCAAATGCCCAAAATACTCCTTTGAATGTTTCCTCGCTGGGGCTAGACTCAAATTTATCCCAGTGGACAACGGTACCTGGATTTACTGCTTGAATTGCTGTTAGTAGAAAAGGCAACTTCGTGTATGCTTCTTCGAAGGTACCGTACAACCTCTCAATTGCTTTTTGTTTTGCTTTCCAAGCTTTCTTATATGAAATATGATAATTATATTCTATTTTCACAATCTCAATAATTGCCCCCAGTGATACAGCAATATCCTTCTTCACCACACCCACAATCAAATTACTAACAAGGTTAGCATCAATTTTGCAGTGGTCTTGATTCAACGTGGGATTCGTACAGGTATGCGGGCCAACTATCTTCTTCACCACAAAATTTCTCCCTCCTTTTGGAACAATAGCTCGTAATCTCCAAGGACATCCACCATCACTTACTCCTGGGGGACCTTGTACGATCTCCTCTATTGTACGTTTTCTAGGTGCCATTTTACATTTAACAGTGTATAGTGACGGTGATGTTTTCAATGTGACAAATTCACGATGTTTCTTGATAGAATACACCATCACAGCATGCAGAAGGGAGTCTTTACTAACAAACTCCTGTCCAACGTAAAATTCGTCTACATTGAATGAACCAGAAGACTCTTGTGGAAATGGGGGTACTCTAGCAGCTTCAGCCATCTCCTCCGTAACATGAGCGTTAACTTTAGCATACCTATCGGTAGCTCTCGCTTCATTAGAACTATTGTTCGAAGGATTTATATTAGCTACATCATCCTCTTCTTCTCCATCATCACTTTCTAAACTTTCATCATCGTCTGTTTCTTCCTCTTCTTCATCATCATCTAATAAGCTGTTGTTAATCACTGCATTTTGAAAGAGTTCAAACATACTGTCATTTGGAACAGAGTCAGGAACCGGGCTTGGTTGGCGTGGCAGCTCAACATTTACAGAATCCGGAATTGTTGTATTTGTGAAGGTGTTCTCTTGTGAGGATACCGGATTTGGTTGTGAAGATTGATCGGGGTTAGGCCTCGACTGCTGTGTAGGTACTACCCAAATGAAGCTTGCACTGGGGATATCATGTGGCTGAGCATTTACAACTCGAATTTGTTGAATATATAACTCTAATACAGACCAAGCACAATTCGGATCAAATGTCCTAGCAATCAATGACTTCAGCGCATTATCAGTAGGTACGGGCACTGTCATAAAATACTGAACACCTCCTCTTCCTGCTGCGTATCGAGCTAAAATTTTCGCATTCCATTCATTCCTATCCCAATTAGTAACTTCATAGATTTTCTCAACTAGTTCTTCAAATGTAATGGTACGGGGTACCCAAACTATTTCCGGTTCCAAATGACTATAACAACAACCAATCTTTGGATCAAGAATAATTTCACCACCAAAGTATAACCAAATAGGAATCTCAAGATCCATACCTAGGTATATTTATTAAAATATGCGAGTTATTATCTAAACGCAAACAAAATCTATACCAAATTTCAGAAAATTAAAGGCCAATATTCATCATACCTTCACAAGCGTCAAGAACAGAGCCGTATATATTTCGTTAAAAGAGTTGAAGTTGCGATCCGCTTCAAATTTAGCAAAAATCAGAAAAATGGATCTTTCAAAATAAGGGTTTTGGGTTGTTATAGTGGAGATGGTTAGAGGGTTAGGAAGATATTGGTATATATATTTAGATTAAGATTAGATTTTGTGGGTAGGAGGTCGCCCTAGATTTAGGAAGATGGGTTAGAGAAATAGAATAGGTTAAAGTCGAGAAGAAGAAGAAGAAAGAAAGGGGATCTGCGCTTTGAAGTACGCAAAGAGTCAAGACTCGGTCTCTCAAAGACCGAGTCTAGTGCAAATAGACTCGGTCTTTCAAAGACCGAGTCTTGCTCTTTGATTTTTCAAAGCGCAAGACTCGGTCTTTCAAAGACCGAGTCTATTTGCACTAGACTCGGTCTTTGAGAGACCGAGTGGGGCGCTTTGGGAATTAAAAAAAAAAGTAGGGCGGTTTGGGAAAAACTTTGCAAAAATGGGTCGTTTTGGGAAAAAATTCGGGAGCGAGCAGGTTGTAGGTCCATGAAATGGAAAGGCATTAGTCTTGAAAGAAACCCTTCACTCAGGGAAAATTTTGCCGTACTGCCCCACTTTTTGAAAATATTTAGATCTCTGCCCTACTTCCCAAAACAATTAGCAATCTGCTCTTGTTTAGGATACGTTAGCATAAACTTAACAGCATAGGTTATTTACGTGCCGTTATTTCCAATAACGGCATCTATTTTACATTTTTTTTTCATGCCGTTATTTTGAATAACGACATCAGTATATTTTTCTTACAAGTGTGAATCTTCTAACTTTAAAAAAATTATAAATGTGAAAAAAACATATAAATAATGCCGTTATCCTGAATAACGACATTCGAATGAGATAACGGCATCAGTTATATATAAATATGAACTCTTGCCGTTATTTGGAAACAGAGAGAATGAATAAAAAGTTAAAAAAAATAAAAAAATAAATTATAACTGATGCCGTTATTTGGAATAACGGCATCAGTTATAATTTTATTTTTATTTATTTATTTATTTATTATTTTTTTTAAAACTTATTTGTCAGAGAAGAGGAATAGTAAGTTACTTTTTTATAAAAAAAAATTATAACTGATGCTATTATTCCAAATAACGACATTAGTATTGAGAATGCCGTTATTTGAAATAACGGCATCTGTCATAAGGTTTTCACACTTGCAATTCTTTTTTCTAAATGGAGACTATAAGCTGTCGAAAAACAAAACAACCTATGCCGTTATTTCAAATAACGGTATGACACTTTTTTTCAAACAAATGCCGTTATTGAAAAGAACGACATCGAAATAACCTATGCCGTTTTTTTCAATAACGTTTCCAGCTGTCGTGCCCTAAACAAACGCATATCGCTAATTGTTTTGGGGTGAGGGGGCAGAACGCCCAAATATTTTCAAAAAGTGGGGTACACTCAGGACCCGGTTGAAGTCAATGATGAGTCAATGTGCAATCTGACACCAAACGTGATAGTGGGTATCGATCGAAGTTATAAATGCACCAACTGACAGATCAAGCCCATAGCGTTAAGTCCAACTGGCAAATCAATTAATTAAAGACTAACAGCCAATTAACAGCTGTTAATTTAGTAACCGCCTCTCTCGCGTATTCCCAACGCAACAAATTCGTGACATTATAAAAGCTAATCTAAATCAATCAAGCCCTTCTATTTTTTTTCCTATCCTAAAAAAATAAATTAATAAATAAATTCCCCTCCATTTATTCTCCACAAGCCCAAACCCAAGCCACAGCCCAAGCCCTCCTGTAATTAAAGCCGCACCCGCAACCCGCGTCCGCAACCCGATTCGAAGAGACCGGAAAGACGGGAGCGTGTGAGTGCCATGGCGAAATCGAGCGCGGAATTTGGCGCCTATTTCGATCGACGAATCCACAGGTTCATCGAACTCTTCTCTTCATCTGATCTCATTTTTTTTTTCTCTTTTCCTTCCGATTGATGCAATCGAATTGTGTTAGGGTTAGCGTTTCTGATCTATTCCGTACGAATTTCTATCTCGATTTTGTAGGTAAGGAAAATTAGGGTTTTTTTAGGATTAGGGTTTCAAAGAAGCAAATAAGATATGGAAAATATAACACTTGACTCTTTTCAACCCAATTTTGATTTCTAGGGTTTTTCTAACATTTTTTTGATTTTTTTTTGTTTTCAGAAATTTTGATGAGTCGATGGAGGCAGTGAGTTCGGGAGGCGGATCGGGTTTCTGAAGACTGTTAACGGGTCGGAGTTTGGATTCTGATAAGAGGATCGGATGCTGCTATCGGGTGGGAGTTTGGGTTCCTTCCAATCTCGATGGTACTTCAGGTATCTTCACGACTCTTCTTTTCTATGGTGAATATTTCCTTCAATTTGGCGGGTTGTTTTATTAAAAACTTTTTAATGAAGCACGGGGTTCTTTTGGGACCCACCGATTACAATAAAAAAAATATTTCCTTCAATTTTAGGATGAATTAATGGGGGTTTTTAAGTTGAATTTAGTAATCTTATTTAAGTTTAGGTGGCAAGTTTATATAGCAATTACTTACACTGAATGCATGAATATTGCTACAATATTTAATTTATGTTTTTAGTTATATCGACATATGCGTCAAGAATGTTTATAGTTATGTAATGTTTCTATGTTAGGGTCATATGTGCCAATTGCTTTAATATCCAAATAAAATGTACAGTTGAATTAACAACTAGGAATTTGATATAAGTTACAAACACCAAGAAACTTATAAAATGAAGCTGCACTAGATGGCAGATCATGCACAATGGTATCGGGTGAATGGGTTACATATATAACACAGGGGTGAGGTAAAGACCAGAGAAGTGCCCTGCATTTATTCAAAATATGACTAACCTGCTAAGGAACTGGAGTAGAGATTTGGAGAGCTTTGTTACTTTAGAATCACCCATCACTGCTGACATCAGTAACACAACAGGAAAGAAACTACCCATCACTGCTGACATCAGTAACACAACAGGAAAGAAACTACCACTCTAAAACCAAGGTAAATTTATCTTATTTTACGTTATGCACTCATCCTGTTGGATGAATTGCCAGTAAACTGAATAGTTTAATTGTAGGAGCATGCGTTGGGGACCTTGGGGTAGGGGTGGCATCAGGCCCGGGACCGGCCCGACCCGCTCGGTCCTCAACCTGGCCCGGCCTGCCCAAACCCGGGCTGAAGGGGCCCAACCCGCAAACTCGATCGGTCTGGTCCTAGCGTGTTGCCATGGGTGTTCTATGCCAGGGGTGTTCTATGATGCTTTGTACCAAAGTATTTAAAGTTAGGTTATGTAGTGATTACTGACAATTAAGAGTTAGATAAATATACTCATTTGCCAGAAATTGATAACATATTTGATGAACTTTATGGTGCACAAGTTTTTGCAAAAAAATATTTTTGGTCTAGGTACCAGTTGGTAATCAAAGTTATAGATATTTCTAAGACCGCTTTTAGGGCAGAATCTGGCTATTCTAAGTTTCTAGAAATGCCATTTAGACTGACAAATGCACGTGCAATTTCTCTAACCCTTGTGAATAGTGTGAATAGTGTATTCAAACCGTTCTTGGATAAATTTGTCTGTGTTTATTGATAACATACTGATACATTCCTATAGCGGAGAGGAGCATGAGAATAATATGAAGATTACTTTGCATATTTTAAAAGAGACTAAGCTATGTTCAAATCTTAGTTTAGTTTTGGTTGGAGAAGGTTACAATTTTAGCTCACAATCCCAATTTATGAGGGACTTTAAGGTAAAGAGCTTAAGAAACGATTACAAAAAATATTACAGTGGTTTTATAGGTCCTAGTGTGTTGGCATTGGCTGCTCAAGTACTTTTTGTAGAGAAAGATGCTTTATTGAGTAATGCATGGAAAGACAAAATAAGATCACTATAACGAGTAACTATTCCTGTGTTTGGATTGATGACATATTTTATCCAGTCAAAAGTTCTCAAGTATTTCGGAAAATGTTCTTGGATTTGAATACCATCAAATGATTTTAAAAATTAAGGATATTCCTAAGATCTCTTTTAGGACAAAATGTGGTCGCCGAGTTTCTGGTAATGCCTTTTGGATTGATGAATGCACCTGTAGTTATTATTGAATTCATGATAGTGTTGTCAAACCTTTCTTGGATAAATTTGTCTGTGTTCATTTGCATGGTTTGAAGATTATTTTGCAGATTTTAAGACAATTGTATGTAATACTCATAAAGTGTGTTTTGGTTGGAAAAGTTGCAAGTTTAGGATAGTACGTATTCATACCTTTCTTGGATAAATCTGATTGTACGCATTTAAATCATTTGAAGATTATTTTGCAGACTTCGAGGCAGGAAAAGCTATATGCAATACTTAGTAAGTGTGAGTGTCGGTCGGAAAAGGTTACAATTTTAGTATTTATTCAAAACTTTTTTTTGGATAAATTTGTTTCTGTTCATTTGAATCATATGAAGATTATTTTGCAGATTATAAGACTAGATAAAAGCTATATGCAATACTTAGTTTGAGTTTAGGTTGGAAAAGCTTATAATTTTAAGCTATTGCACAACATTTTGAGGCCCTTAGAATGACACCTTGTGTGTTAGGAAAGTGTAAGGTACAATTGCTAGAATCGTTAAGAGAGTTTTATTTGTTCAACAAATTAGTTGTGGGGTGCTCCAGTACAATTCGTAAAGATGCATAGATTGTTGAGGTTATGTATGGACAATTAAACCAGATATAACTATAAAGAATAAATCTCTCTTTGTAGATTACATATTTGATAAACTAGTAGGTGCACGCGTAATTTCAAAAACTGTTCTTCAGTGTGAATACCCATATATAATAATTATAGGTGACAATATTCCTAAGATTCCCTTTAGGATAAGATATGGTCATTATGTGTTTCTAGTAATGCCTTTTGAAGTGAAAAATGGATCTGCAACTTTTGAAGTGAAAAATGGACTTGCAACTTTTATGGAGCTTATTTATTTATGAATGGTGTTGTCAAAATTTCACGGGATGAATTTGGCAACGTGTTGAACATATTGATGTACTTTCAAAGCCTAGAGCGTGAGAAGGATTTGAAGATTATTCCACAAGATTTGTTAGACAATAATTCCTCTTGCCCTAGTGTGTCGCCATGTTGTGTTCTAGTAGTATATGTAAAAAGTGAGGGATCTTTGAGGCTGCATATGTATTGTTATTAAGTGTATTTTAATTTGCCGATAATTGATGACATTTGATTACTGCAAGGTGCACAAGTATTTTCAGTAGTTTTTGTCAGGTCTGGGTACGACCGGTTGGTTTTATATTCCTAAGATTGCTTACAGGACAGGAAGATTGCTACAAGACAGGGTGCACCAATATTTTTAGTATTTTTTCTTCTCAGATCTAGGTAGGACCAGTTAATTTTCAATGTTAAGAAACTTAATATATTCCTAAGATTGCTTGGAGGACAGGATGTGGTAGTTACTAGTTTTTAGTAACGGTTATTGGATTGCAAATGCGCCTGTCGATTTTATGGACCTTATGAATAATGTGTTCGAACCTTTTCCAGGTAAATTTGTCTTTGTTTTTGTTGATGACATATTGATAGATTTCAGAATCTAAGGAGAACAAAAAGCAGTTGAAGATTATTTTGTAGAATTTAAGAGAGAAGTTGTTCGCATAATTTTGTAAGTGTTAATGCTTGGGAGAAGGTTACAGTCAACACACTTGCTAAGTTAAAAAAAAGCTAAGGAACAGTTAGAAGACTTATAAAGTATGGTTTTATTGATCCTAGAGAGTGGGTGCTAATGGAGGATGAATCTTGACCTGTAAGCATTGATTATAAACAATTAATTGAATTAATATCCTTTTGTTGATGGTAGATGACAGTTGATCGACTACTACGTGCTCAAGTATTTTTGAAGATTGTTCTCATGTCTGGATAACCGTTTGCTGAAAATTAAAGTTGAAGATATTCCTATGTGGTCATTATGAGTTTCTAGTAAAGTACTGATGAATTTTGGATTGACAGTAAGGACCTATGAGTAGTACCTTTTTGGATAAGTTTTTCTGTGTGTTTATTTGACATATTGACATATTCTTGAAGGTGGGACTCTGGGAGTCTCCATGAGAATCGTTTTAAGATTATTTGGCAAATTTAAGGGCTGCTATAGAGTAGCGCCTTTTGAGTTGAAATAACTTCAATAATTATTAGACATGAGTTTTATTGGTCCTAGTGTTTCAACATGGGATGCTCTAGTACTATTTGTTAAGAAAGGATGTATTTTTTGTTTTGTTTTTTGACTTGAATGTTAAGAAAGGATGTAACACATTGCTATACACAATGGAATGAGTTAACTATAAAAGGGTAAATTTCCTTTGCCTAGAATTAGTTACATATCTGATTAGCTACATGGTGCACATCTAGTTAACGGTTTTATCGAAAGATATTTTGGTATTTTTTCATCTATTTGCAAATGTTATTTTTAAAAATAAATTAGTTTTCTTCTCTCTCTATCATTTATTATCATGTAAATAGTCTTTGCTTTTGTTATTGCAAATATAATTTTAATGAACTCAAATTTCTCAACTTGGTATTTTGTTTTCCCTTTTATTTTAAATCTTATGTCGTTTTATTTATTGACTGTTAATTTTGTTTTTTTGTTTTGTTTTGTTTTGTTGTGGTTGTGTTTTTTTTAAATAACGCTGTAGCCACACATACTCACACATTACCCTACGGGGGCGTTTGGTACAAGGATTTTTTTTTTGTTTTCTGGGAATCTTAATTTGGGAATTTTGTTTCCCATGTTTGGTATGCTAATTTTAAATTCAAATTTTCAGTAAACTAACATTCCTTGGAATTTTTTTGCCACAATTTTCACAAAAATTTTCCGGGAGGGGGGGGGTTTGGGATTCTTAGATTCCCAAGTGCTTGGGAAAATGTTATTTCTTTAAAATTACAAATTTGCTTCTAAAATAAAAAACCCTAAACCTGGCTCTTCATATTTGTTTCTCTTTTTCCTCCCCAATAAACCCATCCCCTCTTTCTCCCCCAAAAATCCGAGCACCCAACTTGGCCGCCGTCGATCAACTCGTCGCACCGTCGATCCCACTTGTCGCCGTCGATCCCCGAGCACCCCGACCATCTCTCGCGCCGTCGATCCCAAGCCTCTCTCGCGTCGTTGGATTCCTGTTCAGTTTCAATTAGCATTCCCTTTCAAAGGCAAATTACAGAATGCTTCGCTGATGTGGATCTTGAATTTAAGAGAAATTTATCTGTATAATTTGTTTCTCGTCTTTTGGGTTGTTTGTTTAGGCATTATTATTATGTTTTGTAGTATGCACACTCCAATTAATCAATATCAAGTGCGCCTGACTTTTCGAAGAATTGGGTCATACAAAAAAGGGGAAATGTACAACTTCACGAGCAGAAAAGCTTCATGTAGGTTACTTCTTCCTAATCTAGTGATTTTTTATAAATCAAGTATACTTGCACGGTGCATATTGAAATTTATGTAGAACTATGAGCAACAACAGAAAGTAGAGTGGAATGGAAGATAAAAGCTGATGTTGTGAAAAAATCTTTAACCAAGGGTTATGTAAAATCCTTGGTTACGTAGAAGGGGCAGTCAATGATTTTATTAGTGATGATGCAAATCAGGCATGGAGAATGGTGCAGAAGTACATTATCAGTGAAATGTATACAAGGTTGCAAATTAAGATAGATTTAAAATTTTTCACCCATTCAATTCATCAAAAAACGATGATCATAAGAAGTTGGTGGATGACTTAGCTAGAAATCGGTATTGAGCATGGAACAAGAACATCATGTTGTTGGAAGTTTTGTGTTTTTTATTACTTGTTAGAACATTTGGAACTTTTGTGTTTCTATATAGCGCCCCGAGATCCACATACAGGAAACTCGTGATACAACTCAAGATCATTACTTCAAATAAGTACATAACACAGAAAAAAATTACGGGGAATTTAAAATTTACATTGTTCAGGAGAAATTTTACTTTCCCCTTGGAATACTCCACGATCCAAAAAAAATCCCTTTTATTCCCACGATCAAATCCTACAGACCAACTGTGGGCACGACAGTTGAATACAACTGACGCAAAACGGATAAAAAGCCGCAATTTCCTAATCCTCAACAAACAATCTTAATGTAGAAGGAAGGAAATGTGGAAATCATGAAATAGGAGTGTCGGTGTATGTTATGACCTAGGATCTAATGCAAAAATTCAAATGCACACAATGCTCTTATTTTAATGCATACTTGATTCAGAAACATATGCATTCCATACTACATATATCTTAGTCAAGTTTAAACGTACTTCAGATTATAGGGTTCACTCCATCGCAATGCAAACATATTCTTGTACTCTTTCCTGTTCCTGACATTTATTTAGTGACTGGTAGAGTTGCAGTAAATACGGTCTATTCCGTCTACTGCATCGGATCGGTGGTCTTTCTCCACTCCCGAAAGTCGGTGATCACCCCGATCTATCAGAATCGGTGGTCTCTTTCCACTCCGCCGGCCGGTGGTCTCTCTCCACTCCCGACAGGCTGGTGATCATTCAGCTCAGCTGCAATCCTGTCGGAATCGGTGGTCCTTCTTCACACTCGGACTCTACCATAAGTTATCTGAACATCGGGCGAATCGGCAGGCCTTTCCCTACTCAGCCAGAGACTGAGAGTTATACTCTAGCTCATTGTTCATATGGATAACTTAGAACATAACGTACTCATAAGGGTCCATTTCCCTAGATTTTGACATCTCTATCACTAAATCTCAGGAATCAACAGTCGAGACTGCGCTGCACGTGTCCCAGATGAGACGTCGTACGCGTCCCCTTGACAGGTGAGTACATTTCCAACTAGTTTCTGTCCTTATTTTATTGGTCGTGCGATCTTATTATCATTGGTCCTTTATTTCCTATTTAATTTATTATCATTCTTAATATATTTTACTTAGTTTCTTTATTCAATGATAGTTGGTTACTAGGTCATTTAATCCTAGATTCAAAGGTTAATCTTATCTTACAACAAGTTATCTGACTTGAGTATCGATTCAATTCAATTTTATCGGATTATGCTAAGGGTCGTTTTAGCTTTAGATACTTGTCATTTGATATACTAAAACTAGTTCACTTAATACGTGTTTACTATCACTATATGCATAACCGAATGGCGCTTAATGCACTAAATATCACCATATGCATATCAACACTAGTGCACTTAATGAACCAAATTCCACCATATGCATACACTTATACATACTACCACCATATGCATATACTTATGCATAGCACTTGATAAAGTCTTACAATCTTTTCTTTACTTTACTACAATCTACTCTGCTTATTATGAACTTTTTATTAGCTCAGTCTACATCCTCAAGTGGCTTTTCTACCTTACTACCATTATTATATTAACTTAAATTTTTGTTAGCTAAGCATGTAACTTATGACTTTCACTACTATCTACTTTACTATTACTATTATTACTTTAAGTGACTACAAATTTTATTTTGAATTACTACTATTACTTTGAATTACTGCTTTACTACTACTACTAGTACTGCTTATTACTAGTACTACCACTGCCTACTACTACTATAATTACTGCTTACTATTACCACTGCTGATGCTTTCTGATGCCTATTATTCACTACTACTGATGCCTACTACTATCACTGCTACTGCTACTATTACTGCTGCTACTATTACTATTGCTATTGCTACTATTACTCCTACTGCTGCTACTGATACTATTACTACTACTAATATTACTACTACTTACTGATACTATTACTACTGCTAATATTACTACTACTACTACTGATACTATTAATACTACTAATATTACTACTACTACTGATACTATTACTACTACTAATATTACTACTACTGCATGAGCTATGTTTATTTTATATAAACTATTTTTTCTAATACTTGTAACTAACAACATATTAACAAGAATAACTACACTTAACAAGCATATCTCTTAACATAATTTTACTACTTTCAAACCACAATATTATCAAACATAACTTCTATATAAAAAGTCACAAAAGTAATCAAGAGGTAAAGGAAAATACCTACTTTCTTCTTCAAGGATATGCTTCTTTTGCTCCTTAGCTTTATGCTTCTCAAAAGTTGTAAGAATTTATATATATATATATTTATATAGGTGCTTTAAAGTGTGGCAGATAGAAGAGAATGGAAGCAAATTAGGAGGGTTTTAGTATAAGAGAAGTAGTGTTTTGGAAACAATAGTAAGGAACACATATATATAGACAAAGGAGTAAATGAGAGCAGAATGGGTGCTGTTGTCTGCTGTTATTTCCGGCCAGAAGAAAAGAGAAAGAAAAAGACAGATGTGGGTGTGTGTGGAGACTTCTAGGGAGCTTAGGTGTTCCTCTTTTTTACTTTTACCCCCCTTAAGCTTAATTTATTTATACTTACCTATGGAAACATTGTTGGGTTGGGCTTTAAGAAAGGAAAGATTGGTCTTTAAAATATACTATGGTAAATTGTTAATGTTAGCATACACTATGGTAAATTTCTTTTACCTGATGTGTTTCTATATATATATATATATATATATATATATATATATATATATATTACATACTAGGGGTATTACATTCTAAGTATTTGTTGGAGCTTCTAAATACAATTTTGTGTTTCTAACTAAATTTTTTAGTTAGTAGATTGTGGCACAATTTAATCATATATATATATATATATATATATATATATATGTATATATATATATATTACATACTAGGGGTATTACATTCTAAGTATTTGTTGGAGCTTCTAAGTACAATTTTGTGTTTCTAACTAAATTTTTTAGTTAGTAGATTGCGGCACAATTTAATCATGGTGTTGGAATGCCAAGCAAAAGTTTTGATATCCTGCAATTATATTGTCCTCTTTCAATTCTAAGTATTTGTTGGAGCTTCTAAGTACAATTGTGTTTCTAACTAAACTTTTTAGTTAGTAGATTGTGTGGTACAATTTAATCATGGTGTTGGAATGCCAAACAAAAGTTTTGATATCCTGCAAATATATTGTCCTCTTTCAATTTTAAGTCATGTTACCACTTAAAATTGTTTGTATTTTGTGGCCCAGATTTGCATCATTTTTTTTATTCAGGTATTTCATCAAATAATTTGTTTTGTTATTTGAGGATGAGAGGGGTATTTTGGACAATAAGATTAAGATTCTCAGGAAATATGTATCTCAACCAAACATAGGAAATTAAGTTTCCAACTAACATTCTCAGAGATGTTTAAGACCTACCAAACATGTTTTATGATTCCTAGGAATCTTAAATCCCAGGAATCATATGATTCCTGGGAACCAAGAAAAAAATCCTTGTACCAAATGCCCCCTAAATATATATTAATTTGGGATGTTTTGGTGCAAGTGGGATTCGAGCTTCCGAACTCTTGCTCACCAGCAAAGAGGCTGCTTACCAGGGTCCCATGTTTTAAGTTTCAATATTTTCAGTTTCTTATTTTTCAGAATTTTTATTTATCTAGATTCAATTCTTTTGTCTCTTTTTCCCGAAAATATAATTATTGTACTTCTGGGCCACATTTATTTTTAAAAAAATCATGTTCTAATATTAGTTTAAGTTAGGTATCATTTAACTCCTGAATATTATTTTCCACTTTTACTTTTATTTTATTTTTTAAAAAAATATATTTCTTGCCGTCTTTCTTTTGTTTTTGATTAGTTCCATGTTCTAAGTGTTTCAGGTTTTTTGGTTCCAACTTTATATTTTTTCTCCTAAGTTTAAGGCTTGTTATAAGTTTTTAGTTTATATACAGTCCAAATTTTTTTGTTCAACATCGATTTCAGGTGAAATTATTTTGTTTTATATGATGCTTTTTCTCATTGTCTTGTTTTTAGACTGTGTATCTTGCTTCTCTACTGATCAGATTGTTATCCAATTTATCATCGAGAACCTTATGTGCTTACTTTTTTTTAATCTTATTTAATTTTAGTTATTAGTTTTTTATGTATTATTTTCATTTGACTGTTTTTTAAATCATTTCTTTTTTACTTTTTAAATATTCATTATCAACTGGTTTCATGTTTTAGTTAAAAGTTTTATTTTCTCTCTTTTCCTTTCTATACTCTTTTTCCTTATTTGTTTTAGAATTTTTACTAAATTCTATTTTTGGTATTTTTTGTAGTTTCAGTTTATTTTCCGCTGTTAATTTATGGTTTAAAGTTTTGTTTTCAGTTTGCAATTTAAATGTTTCCTTTATTTTTTGATATTTACTATCAATTTAGATTCAGGCATTTGAATACTTTGATCTTTAGAATTTATATTTTTATTTCTTATCTATGCTTTCATTTCTTTTCATATATATATTAGTTTCAATTTCTTTTTCCAATTATGATGTACTTTTTGTCATCGGTTTTTAAAATGGACTATATTTTTCATTTATGATACAAATTTTTATAACCTGTTATCAGTACTTATAAACTTTGAATAAAATTTTCTCAATTTTTGGCTCTGGGTTTTATTTACGATTTTTAAATTAATTTTCTTATATTTCCTACCAATTCAATTTTTACTTTCGTATATAGTTTTCTAACTTCAATTCGTTTGAATTTTATATCTTAGGGGGAAATTTCTTTCTTGGATAAATTCTGTGCGTTTATCGATGAGTTTTATATATACTCTTAAGCTCTGAGGAGCATGAGAATCATTTTGAGATTATTTTGTAGATTTAAATTGATAAGAATCAAATACAAAACGTAGTAAATGCGAGTTTCGGTTGGAAATGGTAGGTCACTGTCCATAATCTTAGGCCTCTTATAAAACGCTCCTTCTGAGTTAAAAGTCTTAAGGACAATTGCAAGAATGTTAGGCATGGTTTTTATTGGCCCTAGTGTCTCGCCATCGACTGCTCTAGTAGTACTTTCTGTATAAAAGAATGGAAATGGGTTTATGCATTGGTTTCTTAATAGAATACTTGTTCTTTGCTAAAAATTGATGAGATATTGATCAACTACAAGGTGCATAGCTAAATATTTCCAAAAATTATTCTCAGGTCTAGATACCATTAGTTGATTCTCGAAGTTGTCGATACTCCTAAGACTGCTTTGGGGACAAGGTATGGCCATTTTGAGTTTTGGTGTGACATGTTTTTGCAGATTTTCTGAATCTGATGAATAGTGTTGAAAACCTTTATTTAATAAATTTGTCCATATGTTTATTGATGACATTTTGTTACATTATCGAAGTCAAGAAGATTTGTCCATATGTTTATTGATGACATTTTGTTACATTATCGAAGTCAAGAGGATCATGTGAATCTTTTGGAGATTATATTGTAAACTTTAAGAGATAAGAAGCTATGTACAAGAGGTTACAATATTAGGTGATTGCCTCTATCTTTAAGTGGTTGTATAGAATGATTCTTTTTAAGTTAAATGAGCATAGGGAACAATAGGACGAGTTTTATTGGTCATAGTGTGTCGCACTAGTTGTAAAGAATATTGAACGTTAAGATGATGCATTGATTATGGAGAATTAAGTTAGATGATTATATAGAATAAATATCTCTTTGTTTATAATTAATGAAAATTTTGATCTACGACAAGGTGCACTAGATTGTCGAAAATTGTTTTTCTCATCTCTTTTGGAATATCAAAGTTAAACTTTTTCCTATGATTGATTTTGGGATATGTTATGGTCATTATGAGTTTCTAGTTATGCCATTTACATTGACAAATGCACGTGTTGGTTTTATGGACCTTATGAATACGTTCAAACCTTTTTGGATAATTGTTTTTTCTTTGTTTATGCTGATGATATATTGATGTCTATAAGAATTGTTTGAGGATTATTTTGCATATTTCAAAACTTATACGACTTAGTTGTTGTTTTGAATTTTGATCATGCCACCAATATCTAAGGCCCTCCAATGTAATAGCACTTTCTGAGTTACAAAAAGCAAAGGAACAGTTTGAAGAATTATTGCAGAAGGGTTTAATTGGTCCTAGTGTGTTGCCATGCGGTGCCGCAGTACACCTTGTCATGAATTCATAATAGTTTTGTTCAACTACAAGGTGCACAAATATTTTCAGGAATTATTCTCAATCCTTGATATTGGTATTGCCTGTTGATAATCAAGTGGAAGATAAGACTGTTTTGAGGACAATACAGTCATTTTGGATTTCTAGTAATGCCTTTCGGGTTGATAAATGCAACATGCAATGTTTATGTTCATTGTGAATAGTATATTTATTTCTGGCATAAATTTGTTTTTGTGTTGATCGTGGCATATTGAATATATTCTTGGTGTCGATAGGAGTATAAGAATCCTTGGAAGATATTTTGCAGATTTCAAGAGTCACTTTATGCAAAACTTAGCAAGTATGAATTTTAGTTGGAAAAATTCAGGTTTAGGTCATGGCCACAATTTTTTGAGGTCTCTTCGAAAATATCACCTTTTGAGTTGGAAGAGCTCTTGACCATTGCAAGAATTGTCACACTGGTTTTATTGGTCCTAGTGTGTTGCCATGGGTATTCTATGCCATGGGTGTTCTATGATGCTTTGTACCAAAGGATTTAAAGTTTGGTTATGCAGTGATTACTGACAATTAAGAGTTAGACAAATTTATCGCTTTGCCGGAAATTGATAACATATTTGATTAACTTTAAGGTGCACAAGTTTTTGCAAAAAAACATTTTTAGGTCTGGGTACCATCAGTTGGTAATCAAAGTTGTAGATATTTCTAAGACTGCTTTTATGCAGAATTTGGCTATTCTGAGTTTCTAGAAATGCCATTTTAACTGACAAATGCACGTGCAGTTTCTCTAACCTTTGTGAATTGTGTGAATAGTGTATTGAAACCGTTCTTGGATAAATTTGACTGTGTTTATTGATAATATACTGATACATTCCTAGAGCGGAGAGGAGCATGAGAATAATATGAAGATTATTTTGCATATTTAAAAGAGACTAAGCTATGTGCAAATCTTAGTTCAGTTTTGGTTGGAGCAGGTTACAATTTTAGCTCACCATCCCAATTTATGAGGGACTGTCGATGACACCTATTAAGGTAAAGAGCTTAAGAAACGATTACAAAAAATATTAGAAAGTGGTTTTATAGTTCCTAGTGTGTCGGCATTGGCTACTCAAGTACTTTTTTTAGTGAAAGGTGCTTTATTGAGTAAAGCATGGAAAGACAAAAAAATAAGATCACTATAACGAGTAAATATTCCTGTGTTTGGAATTGATGACATATTTTATCCACTCAAAAGTTCTCAAGTAATTCAGAAAATGTTCTTGGGTTTGAATACCATCAAATGATTTTAAAAATTAAGGATATTCCTAAGATCTCTTTTAGGACAAAATGTTGTCACCGAGTTTCCTAGTAATGCCTTTTGGATTGAGGAATGCACCTGTAGTTATTATTGAATTCATGATAGTGTTGTCAAACTTTTCTTGGATAAATTTGTTTGTGTTAATTTTCTTGGTTTGAAGATTATTTTGCAGATTTTAAAACAATTGTATGTAATACTCAGAAAGTGTGTTTTGGTTGGAAAAGTTACAAGTTTAGGATAGTACGTATTCACACCTCTCTTGGATAAATTTGATTGTATGCATTTAAATCATTTGAAGATTATTTTGCAGACTTTGAGGCAAGAAAAGCTATATGCAGTACTTAGTAAGTGTGAGTGTCGGTCGGAAAAGGTTACAATTTTAGTATTTATTCAAAACCTTTTTTTGGATAAATTTGTTTGTGTTCATTTGAATCATATGAAGATTATTTTGCAGATTGTAAGACCAGAAAAAAGCTATATGCATTACTTAGTAAGTTTGAGTTTAGGTTGGAAAAGCTTATAATTTTAAGCTATTGCACAACATTTTGAGGTCCTTAGAATGACACTTTGTGTGTTAGGAAAGTGTAAGGTACAATTGCTAGAATCGTGAGAGTTCTATTTGTTCATTAGTTGTGGGGTGCTCCAGTACAATTCGTAAAGATGCGTAGCTTGTTGAGGTTATGTACGGACAATTAAACCAGATATTACTATAAATAATAAATCTCTCTTTGCAGATTACTTATTTGATAAACTAGTAGGTGCACGCGTAATTTCCAAAATTGTTCTTCAGTGTGAATCCCTGTTACAATGCATAAGATTTTTTATTTGATCCATACTTGGGTAGGTCAGCAATGGTCAAAGAACAGGCTACGGATGGAGGAGGAGTAATTCACCACGAGTCCTGGAGCAATAGCTGGACTGATTATGTGGATGTATTTGTATTTGTATCTTATCCGCTTTCTTAGATGTTGTTGTTTAGATTCGTGTACTTGATTATCTATGCTCTCTAGTAGTAGTAGATTACTTCAGCTATATGTACTTCTGTGTTTCGTTAATGATTATTATGGAAACGGTGACAGGGTCACCTTTTATTTTCAAAAAAAATAAATAATTATAGGTGACAATATTCCTAAGATTCCCTTTAGGATAAGATATGGTCATTATGTGTTTCTAGTAATGCCTTTTGAAGTGAAAAATGGACCTGCAACTTTTGAAGTGAAAAATGGACTTGCAACTTTTATGGAGCTTATTTATTTATGAATAGTGTTCTCAAAATTTCACTGGATGAATTTAGCAACGTGTTAAACATATTGATGTACTTTTGGAGCCTAGAGCGTGAGAAGGATTTGAAGATTATTCCACAAGATTTGTTAGCCAATAATTCCTCTTGCCCTAGTGTGTCGCCGTGTTGTGTTCTAGTAGTATATGTAAAAAGTGAGGGATCTTTGAGGCTGCATATGTATTGTTATTAAGTTTATTTTAATTTGCCGATAATTGATGACATTGATTACTGCAAGGTGCACAAGTATTTTCAGTAGTTTTTCTCAGGTCTGGGTACGACCGGTTGGTTTTATATTCCTAAGATTGCTTACAGGACAGGAAGATTGCTTACAAGACAAGGTGCACCTATATTTTCAGTATTTTTTTATCAGATCTGGGTACGACCAGTTAATTTTCAATGTTAAGAAACTTAAGATATTCCTAAGATTGCTTGGAGGACAGGATGTGGTAGTTACTAGTTTTTAGTAACGGCTATCGGATTGCAAATGCGCCACTTGATTTTATGGACCTTATGAATAATATGTGTTCGAACCTTTTCTAGGTAAATTTGTCTTTGTTTTTGTTGATGACATATTGATAGATTTCGGAATCTAAGGAGAACAAAAAGCAGTTGAAGATTATTTTGTAGACTTTACGAGAGAAGTTGTTCCCATAATTTTGTAAGTGTTAATGCTTGGGAGAAGGTTACAATTAAGTCAACACACTTGCTAAGTTAAAAAAAGCTAAGGGACAGTTAGAAGACTTATAATGTCTGATTTTATTAATCCTAGAGTGTGGGTGCTAATAGAGGATGAATCTTGAGCTGTAAGCATTGATTTTAAACAATTAATAGAATTAATATCCTTTTGTTGATGGTAGATGACAGTTGATCGACCACTACGTGCTCAAGTATTTTTGAAGATTGTTCTCATGTATGGATAACCGATTGCTGATAAATAAAGTTGAAGATATTCCTAAAACTACTTTTAGGACAAGGTATGGTCATTATGAGTTTCTAGTAAAGTACTGATGCATTTTGGAATGACAGTAAGGACCTATGAGTAGTACGTTTTTGGATAAGTTTTTCTGTGTGTTTGTTTGACATATTGACATATTCTTGAAGGTGGGAGGAGCATGAGAATCATTTTAGGATTATTTGGCAAATTTAAGGGCCGCTATAGAGTAGCGCCTTATGAGTTGAAATAACTTCCATAATTATTAGACATGATTATTGGTCCTAGTGTTTCAACCTGAGATGCTCTAGTACTATTTGTTAAGAAAGGTTGTATTTTTTGTTTTGTTTTTTGTCTCGATTGTTAAGAAAGGATGTAACGCATTGCTATACACAACGGAATCAGTTAACTATAAAAGAGTAAATTTCCTTTGCCTAGAATTAGTTACATATCTGATTAGCTACACACACGGTGCACAAGTAGTTAACGTTTTTATGTAAAGATATTTTTGTATTTTTCATCTATTTGCAAATGTTATTTTTAAAAACAAATTAGTTTTCTTCTCTCTCTCTCTCTCTCATTTATTATCGTGTAAATAGTCTCAGCATTTGATATTGCAAATATAATTTTAATGAACTCAAATTTCTCAACTTGGTATTTTGTTTTCCCTTTTGTTTTAAATCTTCTGTCGTTTTATTTATTCATTGTTAATTTTGTTTTTTTGTTTTGTTTTGTTTTGGTTGTATTTTTTTAATAAGGCAGTAGCCACACACACTCACATTACCCCAAATATATATTAATTTGGGATGTTTTGGTGCAAGCGGGATTCGAGCTCCCGAACTTTTGCTCACCAGCAAAGAGGCTGCTTACCAGGGTCCCACTGACACTTGCATTGTTAGTTTTGTTTAAATCTTCTTTGTTTTTTTTTGATTTGAAGCTGACCTTGTCATTGCTTCATTAATGAAAAATTAACGAAAGAGAGAACATATTACATAGTAGAACATATTACATATGTATTACATATATCATAGATGTAATCAAGGGCCAAGCCTAAGTAAGACATCACAACAACATAGTCTCTAATGCATAAAAAAGATTCAGATACTGATACAAAGACGAAGTAGATGCCTCGCCTATCCATCTTCGTGAATGAAATGATCTATTCTCTTTCATCCATGCGAAGTCTCTTCCTTGTTCCCGCCATCCCTGCCCAATCATGAAAGAAGGAGAATATTTTATGCATCATAGTAGTAAATCTATTATTGACGTTGTGAAAACATCAATCATTACGGTCTAGCCATAGACCCCATTGAGTTGCTACAGCCGCAATATCCCATGCTATTCTATCCTCTCTTTGGATGAAATCTACCCACCAATGATCCCACAACCCAGAGCTAGAAGTAGGGCCAACAACGCACCCGAATCGTAGACACACTACCGACCCCACAATCTTCTTTGTTTTCAGTTTCAATATTTCCTCTTTCTTATTTTTTAGAATTTTTATTTATGTAGATTCAATTCTTTTTAGTCTCTTTTTTCCTGAAATATAATTATTGTACTTTTGGGCCACATTTATTTTAAAAAAATTTATGTTCTAATATTAGTTTAAGTTAGGTATCATTTTACTTCTGAATATTATTTTCCACTTTTACTTTTATTTTAATTTTATTTTAAAAATAATTCTTGCCATCTTTTAAGTTTTGTTTTCTGTTTGCAATTTAAATGTTACCTCTTTTATTTGAACTTATTTTTTTGTTTTCTGCTATGTAGTTTATTTTTTGATATTTACTATCAATTTAGATTCAGGCATTTGAATACTTTGATCTTAGAATTTATATTTATATTTCTTATCTGTGCTTTCATTTCTTTTCATACATACATACATACATATATATATATACATACATACATATATATATATATATATATATATATATATATATATATATATTTAAGTATAAGTTTCAATTTCTTTTTCCAATTATGATGTACTTTTTGTCACTGGTTTTTATACTGGATTATATTTTTCATTTATGATACAAATTTTTATACCCTGTTATCAGTACTTACAAGCTTTGAATAAAATTTTCTCAATTTGTTTTAAAATTTTACATTTTTTTGGAATTGGTTTTTATTTACGCTTTTAAAACTAATTTTCTTATATTTTCTACCAATTCAATTTTTACTTTCGTATATAGTTTTCTAACTTTTATTCATTTGAATTTTATATCTTAGGAGGAAATTTCTTTCTTGGATAAATTCTGTGTGTTTATTGATTAGTTTTATACATACTCTAAGCTCTGAGGAGCATGAGAATCATTTTGAGATTATTTTGTAGATTTAAATTGATAAGAATCAAATACAAAACGTAGTAAATGTGAGTTTTGGTTGGAACAGGTAGGTCACTGCCCATAATCTAAGGCTACTTATAAAATGCTCCTTCTGAGTTAAAAGTTTTAAGGGACAATTGCAAGAATGTTAGGCATGGTTTTTATTGGTCCTAGTGTCTCGCCATTGACTGCTCTAGTAGTACTTTCTGCATAAAAGAATGGAGATGGGTTTATGTATTGGTTACTGAATAGAATAATTATTCTTTGCTGAAAATTGGTGAGATATTGATCAACTACAAGGTGCATAACTAACTATTTCCAAAAATTATTCTCAGGTCTAGATACCATTAGTTGATACTCGAAGTTGTAGATACTCCTAAGACTGCTTTCGGGACAAGGTATGGCCGTTTTGAGTTTTGGTGTGACAAATGTTGTTGCAGCTTTTATGAATCTGATGAATACTGTTGAAAACCTTTATTTGATAAATTTGTCCATATGTTTATTGATGACATTTTGTAACATTATCGAAGTTAAGAGGATCATGTGAATCTTTTGGAGATTATATTGTAAACTTTAAGAGATAAGAAGCTATGTGCAAGAGGTTACAATATTAGGTGATTGCCTCAATCTTTAAGTGGCTGTATAGAATGATTCAAGTTAAATGAGCATAAGGAACAATAGGACAGGGGTTTTATTGGTCATAGTGTGTCGCGCTAGTTGCAATGAATATTGAACGTTAAGATGATGCATTGATTATGGAGAATTAAGTTAGATGATTATATAGAATAAATATCTTTTTGTTTATAATTAATGAAAATTTTGATCTACGACAAGGTACACTAGATTGTCGAAAATTGATTGTCGAAAATTGTTTTTCTAATCTATTTTGGAATATCAAAGTTAAACTTATTCCTATGATTGCTTTTAGGATATGATAGGGTCATTTTGAGTTTCTAGTTATGCCATTTACATTGACAAATGCATGTGTTGGTTTTATGGACCTTATGAATACGTTCAAACCTTTTTGGATATTCTTTGTTTATGCGGATGATATATTGATGTCTATAAGAATTGTTTGAAGATTATTTTGCATATTTCAAAATTTATACAAAATAGTTGTTTTGAATTTTGATCATGCCACCAATATCTAAGCCCTCCTATAGAATAGCACTTTCTGAGTTACAAAATGCGAAAGAACAATTCGAAGAACTATTGAGAAGGGTTTAATTGGTCCTAGTGTATTGCCATGCGGTGCCCCAGTAGTCCTTGTCATGAATTCATAGTAGTTTTGTTCAACTATAAGGTGCACAAATATTTTCTAGAATTATTCTCAATCCCTGATATTGCCTGTTGATAATCAAGTCGAAGATAAGACTGTTTTGAGGACAATACAGTCATTTTGGATTTCTAGTAATGCCCTTCGGGTTGATAAATGCAACATGCATTGTTTATGTACATTGTGAATAGTATATTTGATTCCGGCATAAATTTGTTTTTGTGTTGATCGTGGCATATTGAGTATATTCTTGGTGTCGATAGGAGTATAAGAATCCTTGGAGGATATTTTGCAGATTTTAAGAGCGTCACTTTATGCAAAACTTAGCAAGTATGAGTTTTGGTTGGAAAAAATCTGGTTTAGGTCATGGCCACATTTTTTTGAGGTCTGTTGGAAAATATCACCTTTTGAGTTGAAAGAGCTACGGACAATTGCAAGAATTGTCAGACTGGTTTTATTAGCCCTAGTGTATTGCCGTGGGTGTTCTATGATGCTTTGTACCAAAGGATTTAAAGTGAGGTTATGCAGTGATTACTGACAATTAAGAGTTAGACAAATATATCCATCCCTTTGCCGGAAATTGATAACATATTTGATGAACTTTAAGGTGCACAAGCTTTTGCAAAAAATATTTTTAGGTCTGGGTACCATCAGTTGGTAATCAAAGTTGTAGATATTTCTAAGACTGCTTTTAGGGCAGAATCTGGCTATTCTGAGTTTCTGGAAATGCCATTTGGATTGACAAATGCACGTGCAGTTTCTCTAACCTTTGTGAATAGTGTGAATAGTGTATTCAAACCGTTCTTTGATAAATTTTTCTATGTGTTTATTGATAACATACTGATACATTCCTAGAGCGGAGAGGAGCATGAGAATAATATGAAGATTATTTTGCATATTTTAAAGAGGCTAAGCTATGTGCAAATCTTAGTTCAGTTTTGGTTGGAGCAGGTTACAATTTTGGCTCTCCATCCCAATTTATGGGGGACTTTAAGGTAAAGATGTTAAAAAACGATTACAAAAAATATCACAGTGGTTTTATAGGTCCTAGTGTGTCGACATTGGCTGCTCAAGTACTTTTTGTAGAGAAAGATGCTTTATTGAGTAATGCATGGAATGACAAAAAAAATAAGATTACTATAACGAGTAAATATTCCTGTGTTTGGAATTGATGACATATTTTTTCTACTAAAAAGTTCTCAAGTATTGCAGAAAATGTTCTTGGGTTTGAATACCATCTAATGATTTGAAAAATTAAGGATATTCCTAAGATCTCTTTTAGGACAAAATGTGGTCACTGTGTTTCTAGTATTGCCTTCTGGATTTACAAATGCACCTGTAGTTATTATTGAATTGCTGATATTGTTGTCAAACCTTTCTTGGATAAATTTGTCTGTGTTCATTTGCATGGTTTGAAGATTATTTTGCAGATTTTAAGACAATTGTATGTAATACTCAGAAATTGTGTTTTGGTTGGAAAAGTTGCAAGTTTAGGATAGTACGTATTCAAACCTTTCTTGGATAAATCTGATTGTATGCATTTAAATCATTTGAAGATTATTTTTCAGACTTCGAGGGTGGAAAAGCTATATGCAGTACTTAGTAAGTGTGACTGTTGGTTGGAACAGGTTACAATTTTAGTACTTATTCAAAACTTTTTTTAAGGTAAATTTGTTTGTGTTCATTTGAATCATATGAAGATTATTTTGCAGATTATAAGACTAGAAAAAAGCTATATGCAATACTTAGTATGTTTGAGCTTAGGTTGGAAAAGCTTATAATTTTAAGTTATTGCACAACATTTTGAGGCCCTTAGAATGACATCTTGTGAATTAGGAAAGTGTAAGGTACAATTGCTAGAATCGTTAAGAGAGTTCTATTTGTTCGACAAATTAGTTGTGGGGTGCTCCAGTACAATTCGTATAGATGCATAGATTGTGGAAGTTATGTATGGACAATTAAACCAGATAACTATAAAGAATGAATCTCTCTTTGCGGATTACATATTTGATAAACTAGTTGGTGCACGCGAAATTTCAAAAATTGTTCTTCACTGTGAATACCCATATTTAATAATTATAGGTGACAATATTCATAAGATTACCTTTATGATAAGATATGGTCATTATGTGTTTCTAGTAATGCCTTTTGAAGTGGAAAATGGACCTGCAACTTTTGAAGTGAAAAATGGACCTGCAACTTTTATGGACCTTATTTATTAATAGTGCTCTCAAAATTTCACTGGATGAATTTGGTAACGTGTTAAACATATTGATGTACTTTCGGGAACCTAGAGCGTGAGAAGGATTTGAAGATCATTCCCCAAGATTTGTTAGACAATAATTCCTCTTGCCCTAGTGTGTCGCCATGTTGAGTTCTAGTAGTATATGTAAAAAGTGAGGGATCTTTGAGGCTGTATATGTATTGTTATTAAGTATATTTTAATTTGCCGATAATTGATGGCATATTGATTACTGCAAGGTGCACAAGTATTTTCAGTAGTTTTTTCTCAGGTCTGGGTACGACCGATTGGTTTTATATTCCTGAGATTGCTTACAAGACATGGTTCAGCAATATTTTGCAGTATTTTTTTTCTCAGATCTGGGTACGACCTGTTAATTTTCAATGTTAAGAAACTTAAGATATTCCTAAGATTTCTTAAGGGCAGGATGTGGTTGTTACTCGTTTTTAATAATGGCTATCGGATTGCAAATGCGCCTGTCGATTTTATGGACCTTATTAATAATGTGTTCGAACCTTTTCTAGGTAAATTTGTCTTTGTTTTTGTTGATGGCATATTGATAGTTTTCGCAATCTATGGAGAATAAAAATCAGTTGGAAGATTATTTTGTAGAATTTAAGAGAGAAGTTGTTCGCATAATTTTGTAAGTGTTAATGCTTGGGAGAAGGTTACAATTTTAAGTCAACTCACTTGCTAAGTTAAAAAAAGCTAAGGAACAGTTAGAAGACTTATAAAGTATGATAATATTGATCCTAGAGAGTGGGTGCTAATGGAGGATGAATCTAGAGAGTGGGTGTTAATGGAGGATGAATCTTGAGCTGTAAGCGTTGATTATAAACAATTAATAGAACTAATATCCTTTTGTTGATGGTAGATAACATTTGATCAACTACTACGTGCTCAAGTATTTCTGAAGATTGTTCTCATGTCTGGATAACCGTTTGCTGATAATTACATTTTAAGATATTCCTAAAACTTCTTTTAGGGCCAGGTATGGTCATTATGACTTTCTAGTAAAGTACTAATGCATTTTGGATTGCATTTTGGATTGATTGATAGTAAGGACCTATGAGTAGTACCTTTTTGGATAAATTTTTCTGTGTGTTTATTTGACATATTGACATATTCTTGAAGGTAGGAGGAGCATGAGAATCATTTTAAGATTATTTCGGAAATTTTAAGGGCCGCTATAGAGTAGTTACAATTTTAAAATGTTAAGAAATGCTATAGAGTAGTTACAATTTTAAAATGCTATACAGTAGTTACAATTTTAAAATGCTATATAGCAGTTACCTTTTTGGATAAAACACAGGAAGATTGCTTAAAATGTTAAGAAACTTAAGATATTCCTAAGATTGCTTGGAGGACAGGATGTGGTAGTTACTAGTTTTTAGTAACGGCTATCGGATTGCAAATGCGCCTGTCGATTTTATGGACCTTATGAATAATATGTGTTCGAACCTATTCTAGGTAAATTTGTCTTTGTTTTTGTTGATGGCTTATTGATATATTTCGGAATCTAAGGAGAATAAAAATCAGGAGAATAAAAATCAGTTGAAGATTTTTATCAAAAAAAATCAGTTGAAGATTATTTTGTAGAATTTAAGAGAGAAGTTGTTCGCATAATTTTGTTAGTGTTAATGCTTGGGAGAAGGTTACAATTTTAAGTCAACTCACTTGCTAAGTTAAAAAAAGCTAAGGAACAGTTAGAAGACGTATAAATTATGATTTTATTGATCCTTGAGAGTGGGTGCTAATGGAGGATGAATTTTGAGCTGTAAGCATTGATCGTAAACAATTAATAGAATTAATATCCTTTCGTTGATGGTAGATGACAGTTGATCGACAACTACGTGCTCAAGTATTTTTGAAGAATGTTCTCATGTCTGGATAACCGTTTGCTGATAATTAAAGTTGAAGATATTCCTAAAACTACTTTTAGCACAAGGTATGGTCATTATGAGTTTCTAGTAAAGTCTTTGGATTGACAGTAAGGACCTATGAGTAGTACGGTTTTGGATAAGTTTTTTTTGTGTGTTTATTTGACATATTGACATATTCTTGATGGTGGGAGGAGCATGAGAATCATTTTAGGACTATTTGGCAAATTTAAGGGCCACTATAGAGTAGCGCCTTTTGAGTTGAAATAACTTCCTTAATTATTACACATGATTATCGGTCCTAGTGTTTCAACCTGGGATGCTCTAGTACTATTTGTTGAGAAAGGATGTATTTTTTGTTTTGTTTTTTGACTTGAATGTTCAGAACGGATGTAACAAATTGCTATACATAATGGAATCAGTTAACTATTAAAGAGTAAATTTCCTTTGCCTAGAATTAGGTACATATTTTATTAGCTACATGGTGCACATCTAGTTATCGTTTTTATCTAAAGATATTTTGGTATTTTTCATTTATTTGCAAATGTTATTTTCAAAACAAATTAGTTTTCTTCTCTCTCTCATTTATTATCATTTAAATAGTCTCAGCTTTTGTTATTGCAAATATAATTTTAATGAACTCAAATATCACAACTTGGTATTTTGTTTTCCCTTTTGTTTTAAATCTTCTGCCATTTTATTTATTGATTGTTAATTTTGTTTTTTTTTTGTTTTGTTTTGTTGTGGTTGTGTTTTTTTTTTAATAAAGCCGTAGCCACACACACTCACACATTACCCTAAATATATATTAATTTGGGATGTTTTGGTGCAAGCGGGATTCTAGCTCCCGAACTCTTGCTCACCAGCAAAGAGGCTGCTTACCAGGGTCCCACTGATACTTGCATTGTTAGTTTTGTTTAAATCTTCTTTGTTTTCAGTTTCAATATTTCCAGTTTCTTGTTTTTCAGAATTTTTATTTATCTAGATTCAATTCTTTTTAGTCTATTTTTCCACGAAAATATAATTATTGTACTCCTGGGCCACATTTATTTTAAAAAAAATTATCTTCTAATATTAGTTTAAGTTAGGTATCATTTTACTTCTGAATATTATTTTCCACTTTTACTTTTATTTTATTTCTATTTTAAAAAATAATTCTTGCCTCCTTTTGTTTTTGATTAGTTCCATGTTCTTAGTGTTTCAGGTTTTCTGGTTCCAACTTTATATTTTTTCTCCTAAGTTTAAGGCTTGTTTTAAGTTTTTAGTTTTATATACAGTGCAATTTTTTTATTCAACATCGATTTCAGGTGAAATTATTTTGTTTTATATGATGCTTTTTCTCACTGTCTTGTTTTTCGACTGTATATCTTGCTTGTCTACTGATCAGATTGATATCCAATTTACCCTCGAGAACGTTATGTGCTTACTTTTTTTAATCTTCTTTAATTTTAGTTATTAGTTTTTTATGTATTTCATTTGACTGTTTTTTAAATCATTTCTTTTTTACTTTTTAAATATTCATTATCAACTGGTTTTAAGGTTTTAGTTAAAAGTTTTATTTTCTATCTTTTCCTTTCTATACTCTTTTTCCTTATTTGTTTGAGTTTTTACTAAATTCTATTTTTGGTATTTTTTGTAGTTTCAGTTCATTTTCCGCTGTTAATTTATGGTTTAAAATTTTGTTTTCAGTTTGCAATTTAAATGTTTCCTCTTTTATTTGAACTTATTTTTTGGTTTTCTGCTATATAGTTTATTTTTTGATATTTACTATCAATTTAGATTCAGGCATTCGAATGCTTTGATCTTTAGAATTTATATTTTTATTTCTTATCTGTGCTTTCATTTCTTTTCAGACCGTTATATATATATATATATATATATATATATATATATATATATATATATATATATATATATATATATATATATATATATATATTTTTCAGTTTCAATTTCTTTTTCCAATTATGATGTACTTTTTGTCACCGGTTTTTAAAATGGACTATATTTTTCATTCATGATTCAATTTTTTATAACCTGTTATTAGTACTTATAAGCTTTGAATAAAATTTTCTCAATATTTGGAATTGGTTTTTATTAACGGTTTTAAAATTAATTTTCTTATATTTTCTACCAATTCAATTTTTACTTTCTTATTTTGTTTTCTAACTTCAATTCGTTTGAATTTTATATCTTCAGAGGAAATTTCTTTCTTGGATAAATTCTGTGTGTTTATTGATGAGTTTTATATATACTCAAAGCTTTGAGGAGCATGAGAATCATTTTGAGATTATTTTGTAGATTTAAATTGATAAGAATCAAATACAAAACGTAGTATATGTGAGTTTTGGTTGGAAAAGGTAGGTCACTGCCCATAATCTAAGGCCTCTTATAAAATGCTCCTTCTGAGTTAAAAGTCTTAAGGGACAATTGCAAGAATGTTTAGGCATGGTTTATATTAGTCCTAGTGTCTCGCCATCGACTGCTCTTGTAGTACTTTCTGTATAAAAGAATGAAGATGGGTTTATGCCTTGGTTTCTTAATAGAATAATTATTCTTTGCTGAAAATTGATGAGATATTGATCAACTACAAGGTGCATAACTAACTATTCCCAAAAATTATTCTTGGGTCTAGATACCATTAGTTGATACTCGAAGTTGTAGATACTCCTAAGACAGCTTTCGGGACAACGTATGGCCATTTTGAGTTTTGGTGTGATAAATCTTGTTGCAGCTTTTCTGAATCTGATGAATAGTGTTGAAAACCTTTATTTAATAAATTTGTCCAAATGTTTATTGATGACATTTTGTTACATTATCGAAGTGAAGAGGATCATGTTAATCTTTTGGAGATTATATTGTAAACTTTAAGAGATAAGAAGCTATGTGCAAGAGGTTACAATATTAGGTGATTGCCTCAATCTTTAAGTGGCTGTTTAGGATTTAAGTGGCTGTTTAGGATTATTCTTGCCGTCTTTCTTTTGTTTTTGATTATCACCATCTTCTAAGTGTTTCAGGTTTTTTGGTTCCAACTTTATATTTTTTCTCCTAAGTTTAAGGCTTGTTATAAGTTTTTAATTTTATATACAGTCCAATTGTATTCAACATCGATCTCAGGTGAAATTATTTTGTTTTATATCATGCTTTTTCTCACTATCTTTTTTTTAGACTGTATCTTGCTTCTCTACTGATCAGATTGTTATCCAGTTTATCATCGTGAACCTTATGTGCTTACTTTTTTAATCTTATTTAATTTTAGTTATTCGTTTTTCATTTGACTGTTTTTTATCAGATTGTTATCCAGTATTATTTTCATTTGACTGTTTTTTAAATCATTTCTTTTTTACTTTTTAAATATTCAATATCAATTGGTTTCAAGTTTTAGTTAAAAATTTTATTTTCTCTCTTTTCCATTATATACTCTTTTCCCATATTTGTTTTAGAATATTTACTAAATTATATTTTTGGTATTTTTTGTAGTTTCAGTTCATTTTCCGCTGTTAATTTATGGTTTAAAGTTTTGTTTTCAGTTTGCAATTTAAATGTTACCTCTTTTGTTTGAACTTATTTTTTTGTTTTCTGCTTTATAATTCATTTTTTGATATTTACTATCTATTTAGATTCAGGCATTTGAATACTTTGATCTTAGAATTTATATTTTATATATATATATATATATATATATATATATATATATATATATATATATATATATATATATATATATATATATATATATATTTCTACTTTCGATTTCTTTTTCCAATTATGATGTACTTGTTGTCACCGGTTTTTAAAATGGATTATATTTTTCATTTATGATACAAAATTTAATAACCTGTTATCAGTACTTATAAGCTTTGAATAAAATTTTCTCTATTTGTACTAAAGTTGTCCTTTTTTTGGAATCGGTTTTTATTTACGATTTTTAAATTCATTTTCTTATATTTTCTACCAATTCAGTTTTTACTTTCGTATATAGTTTTCTAACTTCAATTCATTTGAATTTTATATCTTAGGAGGAAATTTCTTTCTTGGATAAATTCTGTGTGTTTATTTATGAGTTTTATACATACTCTAAGCTTTATACATACTCTAAGCTCTGAGGAAGCATGAGAATCATTTTGAGATTATTTTGTATATTTAAATTGGTAAGAATCAAATGCAAAACGTAGTAAATGTGAGTTTTGGTTGGAAAGGTTGGAGAATGTTTAGGCATGTTTTTTATTGGTCCTAGTGTCTCGCCATTGAATGCTCTAGTAGTACTTTCTGCATAAAAGAATGGAGATCGGTTTATGCATTGGTTACTTAATAGAATAATTATTCTTTGCTGAAAATTGATGAGATATTGATCAACTACAAGGTGCATAACTAACTATTTCCAAAAATTATTCTCAGGTCTAGATACCATTAGTTGATACTCGAAGTTGTAGATACTCCTAAGATTGCTTTCGGGACAAGGTATGGCCATTTTGAGTTTTGGTGTGACAAATGTTGTTGCAGCTTTTCTGAATCTGATGAATAGTGTTGAAAACCTATGTTTAATAAATTTGCCCATATGTTTATTGATGATATTTGTGAATCTTCTGGAGATTATATTGTAAACTTTAAGCGATAAGAAGCTATATGCAAGAGGTTACAATATTAGGTGATTGCCTCAATCTTTAAGTTGCTGTATTTTTAAGTTAAATGAGCATAAGGAACAATAGGACTGGGGTTTCATTGGTCATAGTGTGTCGCACTATTTGTAAAGAATGTTGAACGTTAAGATGATGCATTGATTATGGAGAATTAAGTTAGGTGATTATATAGAATAAATATCTCTTTGTTTATAATTAATGAAAATTTTGATCTACGACAAGGTGCACTACATTGTCGAAAATTGTTTTTCTAATCTCTTTTGGAATATCAAAGTTATACTTATTCCTATGATTGCTTTTAGGATATGATATGGTCTTTATGAGTTTCTAGTTATGCCATTTACATTGACAAATGCACGATTTATGGACCTTATGAATACGTTAAAAACTTTTTGGGTAATTTTTTTTCTTTGTTTATGCTGATGATATATTGATGTCTATAAGAATTGTTCGAAGATTATTTTGCAAATTTCAAAATTTATACGACTTAGTTGTTGTTTTGAATTTTGATCATGCCATCAATATCTGAAGCCCTCCTATAGAATAGCACTTTCTAAGTTACAAACTGCAAAGGAACAATTCGAAGAATTATTGGGAGAAGGGTTTAATTGGTCCTAGTGTGTTGCCATGCGGTGCCCCAGTACTCCTTGTCATGAATTCATAATAGTTTTGTTCCACTACAAGGTGCACAAATATTTTCTGGAATTATTCTCAATCCCTGATATTACCTGTTGATAATCAAGTGGAAGATAAGATTGTTCTGTGGACAATACAATCATTTTTGATTTCTAGTAATGCCCTTCGGGTTGATAAATGCAACATGCAATGTTTATGTACATTGTGAATAATATATTTAATTCTGGCATAAATTTGTTTTTGTGTTGATCGTGGCATATTGAGTATATTCTTGTTGTCGATAGGAGTGGCATATTGAGTATATTCTTGGTGTCGATAGGAGTATAAGAATCCTTGGAAGATATTTTGCAGATTTTTAGAGTCACTTTAGGCACAACTTAGCAAGTATGGGTTTTGGTTGGAAAAAAACAGGTTTAGGTCATGGCCACAATTTTTTGAGATCCCTTGGAAAATATCACCTTTTGAGTTGAAAGAGCTACGGACAATTGCAAGAATTGTCAAACTGGTTTTATTGGTCCTAGTGTGTTGCCATGGGTGTTCTATGCCATGGGTGTTCTATGATGTTTTGTACCAAAGGATTTAAAGTTAGGTTATGCAGTGATTACTGACTGTTAAGAGTTAGACAAATATATCCCTTTGCCGAAAATTGATAACATAATTTATTAACTTTAAGGTGCACAAGTTTTTGCAAAAAATATTTTTAGGTCTGGGTACCATCAGTTGGTTATCAAAGTTGTAGATATTTCTAAGTCTGCTTTTAGGACAGAATCTGGCTATTCTGAGTTTCTAGAAATGCCATTTGGACTGACAAATGCACGTGCAGTTTCTCTAACCCTTGTGAATAGTGTGAATAGTGTATTCAAACCATGCTTGGATAAATTTTTCTGTGTTTATTGATAACATAGTGATAAATGCAACATGCATTGTTTATGTACATTGTGAATAGTATATTTGATTCCGGCATAAATTTGTTTGTGTTGATCGTGGCATATTGAGTATATTCTTGGTGTCGATAGGAGTATAAGAATCCTTGGAGGATATTTGCAGATTTTAAGAGTCACTTTATGCAAAACTTAGCAAGTATGAGTTTTGGTTGGAAAAAATCTAGTTTAGGTCATGGCCACATTTTTTTGAGGTCTGTTGGAAAATATCACCTTTTGAGTTGAAAGAGCTACGGACAATTGCAAGAATTGTCAGACTGGTTTTATTAGCCCTAGTGTATTGCCGTGGGTGTTCTATGATGCTTTGTACCAAAGGATTTAAAGTTAGGTTATGCAGTGATTACTGACAATTAAGAGTTAGACAAATATATCCCTTTGCCGGAAATTGATAACATATTTGATGAACTTGGTGCACAAGCTTTTGCAAAAAATATTTTTAGGTCTGGGTACCATCAGTTGGTAATCAGAGTTGTTGATATTTCTAAGACTGCTTTTAGGGCAAAATCTGGCTATTCTGAGTTTCTGGAAATGCCATTTGGACTGACAAATGCACGTGCAGTTTCTCTAACCGTTGTGAATAGTGTGAATAGTGTATTCAAACCGTTCTTCGATAAATTTTTCTGTGTTTATTGATAACATACCGATACATTCCTAGAGCGGAGAGGAGCATGAGAATAATATGAAGATTATTGTGCATATTTTAAAAGAGACTAAACTATGTGCAAATCTTAGTTCAGTTTTGGTTGGAGCAGGTTACAATTTTAGCTCACAATCCCAATTTATGAGGGACTATAGAATGACTATTAAGGTAAAGTGCTTAAGAAACGATTACAAAAAATATTAGATAGTGGTTTTATCGTTCCTAGTGTGTCGGCATTGGCTGCTCTAGTACTTTTGTAGAGAAAGATGAATTATTGAGTAGCATGGAAAGAAAAAAATTAAGATCACTATGACGAATAAATATTCCTGTGTTTGGAATTGATGACATATTTTAAAATGTTCTCAAGTATTTCAGAAAATGTTGGGTTCGAATACCATCAAATGATTTTAAAAATTAGGGATATTCCTAAGATCTCTTTTAGGACAAAATATGGTCACTGAGTTTCTAGTAATGCCTTACGATTGACAAATGCACCTGCAGTTATTATTGACTTTATGATAGTGTTGTCGAACCAATCTTGGATAAATTTGTCTGTGTTGATTTTCTTGGTTTGAAGATTATTTTGCAGATTTTAAGACAATTGTATGTAATACTCAGAAAGTGTGTTTTGGTTGGAAAAGTTTCAAGTTTAGGAAAGTACGTATTCAAACCTTTCTTGGATAAATCTGATTGTATTTAGTTCATTTGAAGATTCTTTTGCAAACTTCGAGACATGAAAAGCTATATGCAGTACTTAGTATGGACAATTAAATCAGATAACTATAAAGAATAAATCTCTCTTTGCAGATTACATATTTGATAAACTAGTAGGTGCACGCGATATTTCAAAAAATGTTCTTCAGTGTGAGTACCCATATTTTATTATTATAGGTGACAATATTCCTAAGATTGCCTTTAGGATAAGATATGGTCATTATGTGGTTCTAGTAATGCCTTTTGAAGTGAAAAAATGGACCAGCAACTTTTGTAGTGAAAAATGGATCTACAACTTTTATGATGCTTATTTATTTATGAATAGTGTTCTCAAAATTTCACTGGATGAATTTGGCAACGTGTTAAACATATTGGTGTACTTTCGGAGCCTAGAGCGTGATAAGGATTTGAAGATTATTCCACTAGATTTGTTAAGACAATAATTCCTCTTGCCCTAGTGTCGCCATGTTGTGTTCTAGTACTATATGTAAAAAAGTGAGGGATTTTTGAGGCTGTATATGTATTGTTATTAAGTATATTTTAATTTGCCGATAATTGATGACTCATGACTACTGCAAGGCGCACAAGTATTTTCAGTAGTTTTTCTCAGGTCTGTGTACGACCAGTTGGTTTTATATTCCTAAGATCGCTTACAGGACATGAGATTGCTTGCAAGACAAGGTGCACCAATATTTTCAGTATTTTTTTTTTCTCAGATCTGGGTACGACCAGTTAACTTTCAATGTTAAGAAACTTGAGATATTCCTATGATTGCTTGGAGGACAGGATGTGGTAGTTACTAGTTTTTAGTAACGGCTATCGGATTGTAAATGCGCCTGTCGATTTTATGGACCTTATGAATAATGTGTTCCAACCTTTTCTAGGTAAATTTGTCTTTGTTTTTGTTGATGGCATATTGATATATTTCGGAATCTAAGGAGAATAAAAATCCGTTGAAGATTATTTTGTAGAATTTAAGAGAGAAGTTGTTCGCATAATTTTGTTAGTGTTAATGCTTGGGAGAAGGTTACAATTTTAAGTCAACACACTTGCTAAGTTAAAAAAAGCTAAGGCACAGTTAGAAGACTTATAAAGTATGATTTTATTGATCTGAGAGAGTGAGAGAGTGGGTGCTAATTGAGGATGAATCTTTAGCTGTAACATCGATTATAAACAATTAATAAAATTAATATCCTTTTGTCGATGGTAGATGACAGGTGATCGACAACTACGTGCTCAAGTATTTTTGAAGAATGTTCTCATGTCTGGATAACCGTTTGCTGATAATTAAAGTTGAAGATATTCCTAAAACTACTTTTAGGACAAGGTATGGTCATTATGAGTTTCTAGTAAAGTACTGATGCATTTTGGATTGACCGTAAGGACCTATGAGTAGTACCTTTTTGGATCAGTTTTTCTGTGTGTTTATTTGACATATTGACATATTCTTGAAGGTGGGAGGAGCGTGAGAACCATTTTTAGATTATTTGGCAAATTTAAGTGCCGCTATTGTAACGACCCCGAACTTTCACCCATTTTTTTAAAAAACCATTTAATACTAGAATAATCTTAGTGGATTTCAATTAAAATTTGACAGGTGATCGACTACTACGTTCTCAAGTATTTTTGAAGATTGTTCTCATGTCTGGATAACCGTTTGCTGATAATTAAAGTTGAAGATATTCCTAAAACTACTTTTAGGACAAGGTATGGTCATTATGAGTTTCTAGTAAAGTACTGATGCATTTTGGATTGACCGTAAGGACCTATGAGTAGTACCTTTTTGGATCAGTTTTTCTGTGTGTTTATTTGACATATTGACATATTCTTGAAGATGGGAGGAGCGTGAGAACCATTTTAAGATTATTTGGCAAATTTAAGGGCCGCTATTGTAACGACCCCTAACTTTCACCCATTTTTTTAAAAAACCATTTAATACTAGAATAATCTTAGTGGATTTCAATTAAAATTTGGGAGAGTCTCCCCTGAAATATTAGCTCTTTCAGAGAAAATCCTTACGGAATTTTGCCAACAATTAAAAATATCACATCACAGGCAATTAATATCAATCCTCCCCTAGCCAATCCAAGCAATAACGCACATGCAACATATATATAGGGTTCTGGGGGCAAATATCAACATGTAATGCAAGATACAAAATAAAATCCAAAATTTACCTTGAAAACATAATGAATTTTTAGGAAAACCGAAAAAAACTTTAAAAACCAACACACAGGACCCAATACTCCACAACAAGGTGGGTACGAGCTTTCACATACTTCATCTCGTCACTAATACTCATCATCCCATATAGATACTCAACATAATTTCCAAAATACAAATTATTACACAAACTCTATTCTCTACCCCTGTTTATATATATCTTTAACTAATAGAAATTTAACAATATCTACATATACAAGCTTATTAATTTTCTGAGAAAATAACAGTACTAAAACTAAGGAAGCCACATGTCTCACCTCGCTGCTACTTGATTCCTGCAAAAGGGAAGTCTATGGACGTCCACCCTCAGGGGTCCTCCCTGACCCCCAAACACAACAGGGTCAGTCAAAACTTGTGTGATTATAATCTACAAGGTTAGTTACTAAAATAAATAATATGAAAGAAATTTAAAGAACTTACCATCATGATGATATTTAAATATAACCTGTGATTTAACATGAAAATATAATAAAAGAAAACTGGATATTGCACAAGAAGTAACTTTCTAGTTTTCAACCAATCTATCATATCAACATCCACTCAATCTACCTGGAAGTTGTGCCTCGGCCGGTAGTTCCCACAATTGCCATAGAAATAGCAGACAAGTAGTTCCTCGACACAATTCCAAGGCATGCAAAACTCATTATATTTTGTTTTTACTTTAATATTCCTTCTCATCTTATACTATATTCATTTTCTTTTTCGTCTCATAACATCTCATAATACATTAACATTCATTCAATCTTATAACATTACATTCATTCAATCTTATACTATATTCACATTCATTCTCATCTCATAACATCACATTCATTCAATCTTATAACATCACATTCATTCAATCTTATGCTATATTCACTTTCATTCTCATCTCATAACATCACCTTCATTCAATCTTATAACATTACATTCATTCACATCTCATGACATCTCATAATACATTACCATTCATTCTCCTTTTATATTACAGTTTACTATCCTTTTTATTCTTATTTCATCATTCTGCTTACTTTAATTCTCATTCTCATTTTATCATATACTTTGCTTTATATTTCATTCTCATCTCATCATACAACTTACTTTACTTCTCATTCTTATTAGATCATATATCTTACTTTCATATTCATTCACATCTTGTATTACTACTCACTTTAACTTTCATTCACATCTCGTATTACAACTCACTTTAACTCTCATTCTCATCTCATAGTATAACTTTAACTTTCATCCACCCTCCGTATTACAACTCACTTTAACTTTCTTTACTTTTGACTATCATAATATACTTTCTTTACTTTTCATTCTTATTCTCATAATACACGTTCTTTACTTTTGATTCTCATTTCACATAATACACTTTCAGTTTTTTCTTTTTAATTCACATGATACATCTTACTTTACTTTTTATACTCATCCGCATAATACAACTTACTTTAATATTCACCCCAAGCCGATAACTTGGGTAATATGTAGTTTACTTTACTTTTTATTTCTTTTCTTTTCTTCATACTTAACTCATCTTGCTGATATAGTTTTATAAGTGTAGCCATATAATTTCTACAACATAAACGTATATCACTCCATTAATTTCATATAAATATACACGCCATTAACATCATGTATGTGAATGCACAACTCCATCCATATACAGTAGTTAGATAATTCCAACCATATGGTTATATAATTATATTTATATCTCATATTTATAAGCATACCTTTAACCATATAGGTATTGTCAATATATATATATATATATATATATATATATATATATATATATATATCCCATAATATATTCATATATCTCTTTATCAAGTAAGATACACAACTCCATATTTATAAATATATCTTTGTCAATATTTAATTCGTATTACTACTGTAATATCCCTAGTATTAAATATATATTTTCTTTTTTTCTTTCAAAGAAAATATATGTATACACTTCCTGTCTCTGATCAGTTTCCAAAAAAAAAAAAAAAACAAAAGAGAAAGAAAGAAAAGAAGCCCAACCCAACACTTTCTTTCCTTAAGGCCCATTCCAAACATAGTTATCCATAGGTTGCACTTCCTGTCTCTGATCAGTTTCCAAAAAAAAAAAAAACAAAACAAAAGAGAAAGAAAGAAAAGAAGCCCAACCCAACACTTTCTTTCCTTAAGGCCCATTCCAAACATAGTTATCCATAGGTTGTGTAAATAAATAAAGCTTGAGGGGGGTTAAAGTAAAAAAGTTGGACACCTAAGCTTCCTAGAGATTTCTACACACCCCCACATCTTTCTCCCTTCTTCTCTACTGGCCGACAGCAACACTGCAGCAGCTGCAGCTGTCTCCCCTCTTCTTCTATATATATGAGTACCCTTTTTCTACCTCCTCCTCCTACTTTCCTATTACCCACTATTGCTACACTATTTCTATTACTACTGCTGTCCAGAATACTGCTGTAGTTGCTGTCCAGATTTAATACACCTCTCTACTACTCCTACCACTCTTACTATACCACCTACTACTCCTATATTACTCTACTACTACTATTAGGTTGAAAAAACAGGAGTGAAGAAGCTTTTTGAAGCAAGGAGGAAGCATAAGAAAGTGGGTATTTTTCCTTTTCCTCTTGATTTTTTAAAATTTATTTTTGACTTAGAGAGATGCTTTTGTGAAGTGTAGAAGCTATGTTTGTTGAAAGTGATAATGTTATGCTAGAAGATATGCTTTTTGAATTAGTTGCTCTCATTAATATGTTATTTAGTATTAAATACTTCTGTTCATATAAAATAAACATAACAAAAGAAAAGGAGAGATAGAATTGGTAATATTGAAAGCTTGCTTACTAATTATGATCTAGACTTAAACTAATTAATCAATTGTTTAAAGTTAGGCTTGAATTGGTTGAAGTACTATATTATGTATGTAATAGTTACAACTCGTGTCCTATCCTAGATGATTAACCAATTGTTTGTAAGGATATATATATACATATGTAATAATAGTAAAGAATAGGATTGTTAGTATTGAAAACTTAATTAATGGTTAATATGGGTTAAATGGTTTGTGACCTCTTATCATAATTAAATTAGAAATGACTACTTATAATAGTCACTTGTAGTAGTAGTGAACTTAAAGGGTATAATAGTCACTTGTAGTAGTAGTGAACTTAAAGGGTTTAAAGAAACATTAATAAAGAAGTGATTAGGGTAACTCTTTGATAATTCACTTAGAAGCACATCACATTTAAGTTATAGTCCTAATGAGTAGATGCACAACAATGGTATTAATGATTACCTATGTTAGGTTTTCTATAGGAATTTGTATGAGAATTTAATAGATTTAATTGTGATAACTAATGCCTAGATAATATGCTTAGTTAGCTTGTACGCAATCTATAGTAATTCAAGGTGATAGAAGACTACCTGTTAGTTAGTAATACATGGTAGAGGTTGAAGAAATTCAAAGTAGAGTTAAGACACTTAGTAGCCACTTAAAAAGTAAAGTAGATTGTAGTAAAGGAAAAGATTGTAGGCATTAAAGACTTTAGTAATACAAATGGTGGTAGTATGCATAAGTGTATGCATATGGTAGTATTTGGTGCGTTAAGCGCACTAGTGTTGATATGCATATGGAGGTATTTAGTGCATTAAGTGCCCTTCGGTTATGCATATAGTGATAGTAAACACGTATTAAGCGAACTGGTTTTAGTATGTGTCAAATAACAAAGTATCCAGCTAAAACGACTCTTAGCTTAAACTAAGAATTGCATGGAACCCATACTTGAGCTAGATAACTTGTTGTAAGGTAAGATTAACCTTTGGATCTAGGATTAAATTATCTAGTAGCCACCCATCATTAAATAGGAAATAAAGGACAACAATGATAACAGGATCGCATGACCAATAAAATAAGGACAGACACTAGTTGGAAGTGTACTCACCTGTCAAGGGGACACGTGCGGCGTCGTCTCGTCTGGGACACGTGCGGCGTGATCTCGACTGTTAATTCCTGAGATTTAGTGATAGAGATGTCGAAATCTAGGGGAATGGACCCTTATGAGTACGTTATGTTCTAAGTTATCCACATGAACAATGAGCTGGAGTATAACTCGTAGTCTCTGGCGGAGTAGGGAAAGGCCCTGCCGATTCGCCCTAGGTTCGGATAACTTATGGTAGAGTCCGGGTGTGGAGAAGGACCACCGATTCCGACAGGATTGCAGCGGAGCTGAATGATCACCAGCCTGTCGGGAGTGGAGAGAGACCACCGGCCGGGCAGAGTGGAGACCACCGATTCCGATAGATCGGGGTGATTACCGACTTTCGAGAGTGGAGAAAGACCACCGATCTGATGCAGTAGACGGAATAGACCGTACTTGCTGCAGCTCTGCCAGTCACTAAATAAATGTCAGGAACAGGAAGGAGTACAAGAGTAGGATGCATGGCGAGGGATTGAACCCTATCATCTGGAGAATACGAACTCGAATTGGGAAATATGTAGTATGGGATGCATACGTTTCCAAATCAAGTTTGCATTAGATTAAGAAGCATAATGTGCATATGGATTGTGCATTAGTAACTAGATCATAACATACACCAATACTCCTATTACACGATTACCACGTTCTTTCTTTCTACATTAAAGATTGTTTGTGAGGAATTAGGGGATTGCGGTTTTTCATCCGTTTTGCGTCAGTTGTATTCAACTGACGTGCCCACAGTTGGTTTGTAGGAATTGATCGAGGGAACAAAAGAATATTGAGCTGTGAAGTAATCCAAGTGAAAAGTGAAACTTCTCTGAACAATGTAAGTTTTAAATTTTCTGTAATTTCTTTTCTGTGTTATGTACTCATTTGAAGTAATGATCTTGGGTTGTGTCACGAGTTCCTATATGTGGATCTCGGGGCGCTACAACTACTATAGTATTAGTAGATAAAATCTTACCAATAATATATCCAATATCGCCCGTAAATATAAATGATCTCGGTAATGCTATCGGTAATAAAATTACCAAGGTCCACTAGTTTTATCTTAACATCATTATCTCCACACACACGCACACACACACACACACACACACACACACACACACACATATATATATATATTCTTCGTTCAATATATATATACATACATATATTTTTCTCCTTTCAGTGCCCCACAACTGACCTTCTTATGCAACACAGGAATCTCTGCCCCCCTCCCCCCGCCGTATACTTCAATCCCGCTAACCCACCATTTCACCCAGATCTAGGTGTCCTAAAAATCTTCCATTAGTGGGCTGGATTGAAAATACGGTTGCGCGCATGTCCAACCAAGACTAAAGCCAAGAAGCTAGTTAAAAACATTTCCCAAGTATAACTTGGGTATAATACGCGGATCAACGCTCCATAGGAGTTACACATTCGAGGCTACGTCTTCCTCCTGGCCCTATACCAGCGAGGGAAAAACTCCTCCCAAGTCTAGCTTGGGTATATATATATATATATATATATATATATATATATATATATATATATATAAACTCCTCTCAAGTCCATCTTGGGTATCTGCTCCTAAATGTAAATTTGGGCATGTATAACTCCTGTTCCCAGGTATATCCCCGGCCTGTGGGGTTTACACCCTTGGGAGATTGTGCGACACTGCAATATTAAAATATCTCCTTAATATCTCCGTATATAAGTTTATCTTCTTTATATCTCCATATATAAGTATATCACAATGTATATACATCTGTATTGCCATCTCTCCATAATATAAAATATCGCCACACATTTATTTAACTATACATTAATCACTATAACACACTCACCCATATTCGTAATGCCATTGCTCCTTATATGATTATCATAAATCTCCATATAGTTTTATACACGTACTATTTATCTTATCATATTATCACATCATAATATCACATGTCATCCATACACCACCTCATTTATCTCATCATATTATCACATGTCATCCATACACCACCTTATTTATCTCATCATATTATCACATCTCACACATACACAACACCATTTATCTCCTCGTATTATCACATCACGTTATCACATAATATTATTACATATCATGCATACCCCATGTCATTTATCTCACCATATCATACATTTATCATGCCATTAATCACTTCATTCATCATATGAAATTCTCATTGATGACTCATGTGATAAATGACATGTCATACGGACACCATGTCATTTATCACATCATAATCTCATACATAATCTCATTGTATTATTACATCATATTATCACATATCATATATACATCATGTCATTTATCTCATTATATAATCGCATCATATTATCCCATATCATACATATACCTTACCATTCATCTCATTATCATATCACGTCATATTATCACATACTAGACATACACCATGGCATAATTCACATGATACTATCATATATATACCCAATTTATCACTAAAGGCACCAAACATACACAATCATGCAAAACACCATATAAACACAATTTCAACCATCAGGATTCCGTATTTTTCATTAATTCATCATCCGGCCATATCTATCACAATTCACTTTGAATGAGTCCAAAATGTTACCACAACATAAAATATATCAAGTATGATCATACTCACCTGTCAAAACACAGAAACTCGGTATACAACTCCTACGCTACATGTCTAAGGTCGCTACCACCGCCTATTACCAAGTTTGAATATCAATTAATGTTAAAAACTATTAAACCAGTACAAATTTACAGCTGGAAATGAGTTTTTCCAGGCATTTCATCGAACACCCGACGTGCATTATACGTATGCACACACAATTCTATTAATTAGGTTTTAACCCTATACATTCCTCCAAATTTTTTCTAAATTGTTACTCATAATTTCCAACAATTCCTATTGCAAATCTCTAACAAATTCTAAGCATAAACTCTTCTAATTTCAAACCCAAAACCCTAACTCTTTTCAAATTTACTCCTACCATATCAATCAAAGAATTAATTGCTTCTAACATGAAGATTATCCCGTAATCTCTCTACTACCCGATTTCTCTTGCTAAAACTTGAAAACATACAACCTTATACAGTTTAATGAAATTATTTCTCAGTTTCCAAGATGCCAATTCGAAAAACCACGCCAAAATATTGGAGAGCACCCTCTAATTAGTTAGTTCCCATACAAGTTTCTTAAAGCTGCTAAGAATTAGAGGGAATAAGAAAACCCAAAATAAGGAAAAAAAGAAGAAGGGGTCGGTCAACCTGGGGTTTGGACAGAATGTGGAAGAAGATGGAGAAGGGGTGGAATTGAGAATTAAATGGAAAATTAATTAGAAATCCCTCAAAGTCTCGCCTATTACTTATATACCCTAATAGTTCTATTTTTTTATAGTAAAATCTAGTAAAATCCACTTCACTGGATGAAAAATAAATTAAGGAATATATATAAAATAAAATTGCACATTTATGCATAATAATAACAATAATAATAATATCAAATAGCAATAAAAGAATTACAAATGACTATTTTGAAATTATAAAATAAGGGGGTGTTACAGCTATAGAGTAGCGCCTTTTGAGTTGAAATAACTTCAATAATTATTAGACATGAGTTTTATTAGTCCTAGTGTTTCAACATGGGATGCTCTAGTACTATTTGTTAAGAAATGATGTAATTTTTTTGTTTTTTGACTCAAATGTTAAGAAAGGATGTAACACATTGCTATACACAATTGAATCTGTTAACTATAAAAGAATAAATTTCCTTTGCCTAGAATTAGTTACAGATCTGATTAGCTACACGGTGCACAAGTAGTTAACATTGTTCTTGGATATTAATACCATCGTTACCATCAGTTGATAATCTTAGTTCTAGATATTGCCAAAATTGCTTTTAGGAGTGGATATGGTCATTATGACTTTATAGTAATGACTTTTGGACAAATTTACCTGCAGCTTTTATTGACATTATAAATATTGTATTTGAACCTTTAATAGGTAAATTTGTCTGTATGTTATTAATGATATTGATATATTCTCTGTGCTGAGAGGAGTAACAGAATCATAAGAAGTTATATGTAGAACTTAAGTGAGTGAGTTTCGCAAAAAATAAAAAAGAGCTTAAGGAACAACTGCAAGAAATTATTAGAGAAGGGTTTTATTGATCCTAGTGTGCCTCACCATGTGGTGCTCCGGTATTTGCTTTAAAGGACAAATCGTTCATGTTAAGCATTGAAAACTATAGACTAAATCAGATGACTATAACATAACAAATAAACACCTTTTACCGAGATTTGATGAGATTTGATGACATACCTGATCAATAACAAGGTGCACAATTCTAAAATAATTCTCAGGTTTGGATACCATCGGTTGATAACCAAAGAACCAAAGTTGTAGATATTCCTAAGACTTCTCTTAGAGCAAAATATGGTCATTATGAGTTTTCTAGAAATGCCTTTTGGAACAACAAATGCACCTGTTAGCTTTTATGAATCTTTGAATAGCGTGTTCAAACCTTTCGTGGATAACTCTGTCTGTGTTCAAACCTTTGGTCTTCCCCCAGTCACGGAATTGGCTAGAATTAGGGTTAACTTCCATTATGATTGTCCAGAATTGCTAAAGTCGACACGAATGAAAGCAGGTGAGTTCACCATCGATTCAGAGTATCATCTTGTTTTGGTTTTCTACTGCAATTTGCCAAATTAAGTTGTTCTTTTTTATGGTTATATAGAATCGACCTTTTTTGTGGCATTCTTGGTGGGAGGGAGTTTCAGATGAATTCAGTGATTCAAATGTATATAATTAACTGCAATTTTCTCAATTTGGAAAGTAATTAGGTTTTGCAATTGATTTTCTTTACTGTTCGCATTATGCTTAGAAACTTTTCAAGTTGGGATTTGACATCATGGATGAATAGTGGTTCAAGATTAAGTATCAATACTTCAATCACTCAAAGAAAAAACTTATTAGGGAGTAAATATTAATTTAAGAGTTTATTGCTCCAAAAATGGTTGGAAAACTTGTTGTTTAGATTCTATAAAAGGGGGTGATTCACTTTAGGGGGGTTGTTCACTTTGAGGGGGTGGTTCAACGAAGTGAGCAGAATAATGAGCCAAGTTGTGAACATTAGTAATGCAAGTTAGCATTCTACAGAAGCGGCTCTAGGCTCAGAGTACGTGTTAATTATTCATGGTTATATTACAGAAGTAGAGTACTCTATGCTCTTGTAGCTGACCCGGTTATCTATCATCATTCACTTTTTTTGTTTTTGACGAGGTAAACTATCAACATTCACTTTTCTTGCAGTGAATTGAGTCTCCATCATATGTCTCAATCCTTTGGAACATGGAGTGGTTCCCAAAGGTTATTCGATACATCATTAACTTTCTACTGCTTTTAGAGGTAATATATCCTTTAGTTAGTTAGTTGGTCAAAACTTTGTATGTATGAGTTTTCTACTTTCTTGTCTTTTACTTTATGATCTCATGTTTGAAAAAAAAAATTGATTGGTTTTGTTATCTGTAAATGAGCAGTATGGGTCACATAATATCTTTCTGTTGAATAAGTTTGTTTGCATCATATTGCGTGTTATGCTCTGATGACCAATAGTATGCCAGGCAATGTTGATTATGCACAGTCAGTAAGCTTATTTTGACTGTTGACACATAGTATTCAACAAGCGATCGTAGAGAATGTTTTGATTGTAGACATGAAAATATTCTGCTATAGGTATTGACCTGAAATTATTTAGGATATTGTACAACCCCCCCCCCCCCCCCCCCCCCCCCCCCCCCCCCCCCCCCCGCCGCGCGCCGTTCCCTCGTCTTTCTCATATCGGGTTTGTGTATTCATTCATTTTATGATTGGAAATATGAGGTAAAGGGACTATAATTTTAATTGTCCAGCCAATGACATGTCACTGTAATTTATCAGGTGTAAGTTCTTAAGTCACTTTATTCTTGGAGAATAGGATATATTCCAGACATGTACAGTTCATTGGATGACTGACATTTATTTTGCTACACTAATGATCTTGAATCTATTGTCCATGTCCCAAATGCCTACACATTGTTAATCTACTGACTTCTATTTCTATTATAATATATTTCTTGTAGTTGTTGTCATTCTCAAGAAGTTTAAAACAGAATTATCTTAAACATGTTTAGAGTGGTGTTTCTGGCTGCACAGTTTTTTGGAGTGGATGTATGGCTTGGCTTCGCCATATTTGCTTCAGTAAGAGGGCTTCGACATGTGTCATTGGATTCGGCACTTAATATTTGGAAATTTGGCTTGGAGTAAGGTTAGTGCTTTTCTTACCATGCATTATTAACCGACTAAAGGCTGAACTTTTGTATCTACAATTTATTTTTTGATACCATGATGACATTTATATGATCTGTTGACTCTGTACATAGGAATCATTTTTCTTCATGACATATGAGAAGGTTATCTATCACAAATTTTTGTAGGTACAGATGCATATGCTTATATTCAAATATAATCTAAGTTATTACCATAAATGGAGTGTAGTTGATTGCTTTGGATACTTGGATCTTAGTTCCGAGACAACAAATCCTTTTGAGTATAATTGTCTTATTCGGGGGGGAATATATTCCTTTTGGACAATTATAACATCTATTGAGACTAGCAACTACAATTTGGCAACAGAAAAATATTCCTCTTGACAATTAAAGACAAATATAGCTCCTTTAGGGGAAGTTGCTTTTCAGTGTACTCAAGCAGGTTTGATCCTTTATGAGTCAATTGAGGTAATGCGGTCAAACTCAGAATAGACAGTTATATAGCGGCCATTTGGATATCACTGGTTACAGTATCCGCAGAGATACTGAAGGAGTGAAGTGAGGGAAGTCAGCTGAAGGAGTGAATGAATGTAAGGGATATCTGGTTGAGAAGTTGTCTTCTCTCCTATTTCTACGCAGATACGGCAGTCAGGCTGACATTATCTGCCCCCACCAATGGCCACAGATCTCTTGGTAATCTTTGATGACATGGACACTTCTTTGTTTATACCTGAAGCTAACTGACATAAGGAAAATAGCTATTAGCCTTTATCTTAAGATTCATAATCCAACCTTTGGTAAAAATGGTCATGACTCATAAATGCTGCATCTCCTACAATTAAACTAACGGTGTCAAAATTCTTTTTTGTTAATGGTGAAAGTAGTTGAGGTCGTGAAGGATATGTAAAATATATACTTCTGACTTCTGTATTATAGGTTATCATTTAGGGTCCGATCAATAGACTTTGTAGGTTTGCTATAAGATGTACAGAAGTCTGACATATAGTGGAAGAAGGATGCTTTGATTTAGTCAGTGTATGTTCTGTATTATCTTATACTCTTCAGTAGTATACTTAGAGCACTTGCATATCAAGGTTGTCAAAGGCATCCCTCAGGCGCAAGTGAGGCGCAAGGCAAGGTGAAAAAACAATTTTGCGCCTTGCATTATACGTGAGTGGTTGCAGTTTGTCGAGGCGGCTTCAAGGCGTGCGCCTCATTGCACCTTGTTCAAGGAGCAAGACGAGCGCCTTGGGAAAAGGCAGGTCGGGTTTGAAACTTTGAGGTTTTTACTTTATATTATAACCCAACTCATAAAGACTATTGGGTTTTGGGTGGGTATTTGGGTTAAATAACCCAATAACCCAACAATAATTGACTAGGGCATCAGAGAACAGCTGCAATCTGCCCCTTTCTTCATTGTTTCTTCTCTTTGATAGCATACTTTCAGATTGAGTTGGATCGGGAGGAGAGGAAGAAGTGAAGCCAGAGTTAGAGGAGGCATCGGAAGATGATTGATGACTATCATAGATCTTTCGTGTTTGTTTGACACTTGGATGCTAGTTACCTATTTCGTCTTTTTTCTAGTTTTTTGTTGTTGCTACTTTCTATGAACTATTTGTCTTTATTGTCTCGATAACTTGTTTCTTTCTCGTCAAAGCTCAATCGGGTGTTCCTACAGCAGCAGATATATCAGGGCTACTCCAAGCAGCGCTCGTCACTCCTACAAATCCGACATGGGTTATCCAAGAGATTGCCACGAATACGTTCTTCGCACACTGCAGCGACGAAGCTTTAGCCAAGGAAACAATCAGAGTCAAGGGACTAGAAGGAAAAGATTCTCATGGATTAGAGTTCTTCGTCACGTTTAAGTGGTGGTCGCGAGGCTACGGTTCGTTGAAGGCGGACAACTTCCCACCGCTATGGATTCGTCTCTACAATCTCCCCTTCCACTGTTGGGTCCGTTCGGGATTTTAAAATGTCATTCGGCAATTCGGCATGTTAATTGATATCGATAGACAGACTCTCACTCACTCGGCGAGGAAATTCGCTAGAATTAAAATTGGAGTCGCCCACAAATCAAATATCCCCTCCAAGATTGTTACCGAATTCGACAACACAATCTACGAGGTCAAAGTTATTGTCGAGCACTGTTTTAAATATCCTCCGATACGGCCGAAATTTCGGCCGAAATTTCGTTTCAACTAGCTTGCTGATACGAAATCACATATTTTATACTCTATATCGTTTTGGACCGAAATGTGTAGATTTCGGCCGAAATTGCCGAAATATCGGCTGAAATATTGGCCGAAATATTGCCGAAATTGGCGAAATATCAGCCGAAATAGACACAAATGTTATTGTGAATATAAAAAAATTGTTTTACTTTTTGCATATATGTCTTTCAATATAAGACCTTAAACTAAGATAATGTGAGAATTTCGGCTCACTATTGTTTGTATATATGCAAAGTCAAGTAAGTTTATTAACTAATACATTTTTTCTAATCAATGTAAATTCAGTTTAGTTATATACTTATATTACATTATCTTCTATATTATTGTTAAATTTTGTGAATATTTGCCGTAATTGATTCATGTCATTTGTTATATTATACAGTATTTTATATGATAAATGACATGTAGGGCATATAATATTTTATTTAGTAACCAAAAAAATATTTATTGAGTATAGGAAATGAACATCCGATATGATCACATTTTCCCGACATCTTCTCCGATATCTCCGATCCGAGACGAAACACCCCTTGCCGAGACGAGTCCGAAATCCGAGATTTAAAACCATGTTGTCGAGATTCAGAAAAACGTTTCTTTCAGAGATTTAGCAACAACTGTAGGAAGTGTAACGGATGGTGGGGATGAGAAGCCAGAGGAAGAAGATGAAGGAGCACCGCTAGATGGAAGGGTATCTAATCTCGTCCGTTCATCTCATCGCAAGGAACGAGCTACTCCAGGTGCACACAACGAAGAGTGCCAAGTTCAAATTCAAAAGGATCAGCTACACAAGCTACCGAAGCCAGCTGTGATCCCTATCTACTCAGCGCCAAAAAATTCGACGTGGCAGAGGTTACACATCATATCAATCAGCAGCCTACCGATTGTAAGGGTCTCAGAGGTATAGAGATAGCTACAGTAGGTGAGGGATGGAAAGCTACTGAGGTTGCGAAGTTCAGCGAAGTGATGGGTAGCGGCGCTCCTACAGACGATAGAGATAGATTGAGCAGTACGAAGGAGCTGAAAAAGGGGGGCATTCTCAAACCAGCTGGCAAAGTGGGTACTAGCTTTCTTAAAGAACTGGGCTTTATTGAAGAAGAGTGGATGAATTTTACTCGAGGAGAGATAGAAGGGTCTATCAGAGCAGCCTAATCTGCATTAATACACTCCAAGGCCCATCTAGATTCTGAGCCAAGGCTCAACGCAGAGGAGAGGAGTCCCCATACCCCTATCGGCAATCAGCATGGTGTGAGCATTCTGAATAGTATTAATCCCTCAACTTCCCATCCGAATAAGCTAAGCCAGCCGCAACAACAACAATTTCAGTTAACTGCAGAGCCAGACTACGGTGATGGTATTATTGGCGCGTTAGATGGGGTTCGAGAGGATAATCTAATCTCTGTCACTGAAACTAAAGGCGATGAAATAGAGGTTAGAGGTAGTGTGGGAAGCACATCAACTAGAAAGATCACTGAATACAAGAGGAAAGGTAAAAGGCAGATGATTAGTATCGAGAGTCAGGAGGAGAGGCAAGTAGCGTGGCCGAATAGAGGAATCATGTCGAAGGAAGACGACACGCCAGGAGCAGGTACCTCTAAAGTTAACTGTTCTGTTCTTAATTCTTTATCAGATGAATCACTTATTTACTTCGCAAGCATGTACGGTATAGCTATGGGATCCACTAGGGCAGAACATTTAGTTAATGTAGCTATTATTAGAGAGGATACCAGAATAGCGAGCAACTAATCAGGGGGTTCTAAGGGGGAGAGGGAGAGTAGCGTTAGATGCTCCAGTTAGTTATTTTATGATATACACATTCTGGAATGTTAGAGGGACGCGTTAGAAAGAAAAAAAAGAGCTATAGGAGTTACTTTTAACAAGATACGCCCCGACATCTGTGGATTTCAAGAAACTAGAATAAATCTCCCAACCGAAGAAGATTTCACTTCCCTTAGAGGTATGGTTGATTTTAACTGGAGATTTAAACCAGCTAGGGGATATTCTGGTGGTATAGCTTTAGGGGCTAATTCCACTCGATTTGAAATTATCGACGACTTCGTTGGGAATTTTTCGGTCTCGATTAGACTAAGACGTAGACGAGACGGTTGGATACAGACGATCACAACAGTATACGGACCATACGACAGTAGACTGCGAAAAGAACTGTGGACGGAACTTAGATATATCAGGAACAAATGGAGAGGAGCTTGGATGATAGGAGGTGATTTTAACATTACTAGATTCCAGGACGAGCACAAAGGTAAAGGCCACAACCGCTCTGATCAAGAAGCATTCAACGAGACTATAGAGGATTTAGACCTATTGGAACTAGAGATGACAGACAGAAAATTTACATGGTCGAATATGCAGCGAAATCCTACAATGGCCAAGTTAGATCGAGTGCTAGTGTCAAGCGAATGGGAGGAGGCTCATCTGCTAGCTAAGGTTAAATCAGCATTACGATATACTTCAGATCATCGTCCTTTAGTTATCGATTGTGGAATAGAGAGGAAGAGGAATCACTTTGGTTTCAAATTCGAGAAAGCATGGACTATCAATGAAGAGACTAGACAAATTATCGTGGAATCATGGGGGGCAAGCACTACCCAGACGTCAGCTGTGGGAATTTGGGTGGAGAAGATGAGACGTCTTAGACGGAAATTAAAAGATTGGAACAGAGGGAAAGTGATTGACACCAATTGGAGAAGAGTCACTTGGAAACAGAATCGGTTGTCTAGAGGTATTACAGGAAGAGAGAGATCTGCAGGAGGTTGAGAAAGACGAATTAGTCAACAAAAGACTGGAACTACAGCAGATTGGGCGGATGGAGGAGATGTATTGGCTCCAGCGATCTAGGATTCAATGGATCAGAGAAGGGGACGCAAACACAAAATACTTTTACAAGGTTGCTAATGGAAGAAAAAGACAAAACCACATCACGGGTATCTCTATCAACGGGACTTGGTCCGAAAACGAAGACCTTATCTTAGAGCATCTCGACAATCGTTTTCACGAACTATTAGGAGGTGAGTCGGCAGGAAGATGGACGATGGCTACAGACATGTGGAGTTCCTCCAGAATAGACGGAAGCGAGGGAATCGAAGCTAGATTCTCAGAATCAGAGGTCAGGGATGCAATTAAGAATCTCGGCCAGGACAAGTCACCAGGGCCTGACGGCATCCCCATCTTCTTCTACAATATATACTGGAATATCATCAAAGAGGACCTTATGAACATATTTCAGGAGTTATACGAAGGAGTGGGAAATTTGGATAGGCTAAACTATGCTATGATTATTCTTGTACCTAAGAAAAGCGAGGTTACCTCACGAAGATCTCAGACCAATTAGCCTGCAACGGCTCGTTCAAAATCATCACGAAGGTCTTAGCACAAAGATTGGCCCCACACCTCAATGAGGTAGTAGCCGACTCACAAAGCGGGTTCATAAGAGGTAGGGATATCATGGATAGCATTGCCTCAGCCCACGAAATAGTATACAGAGGCAACAGAGCTAAGGCGGACGGCTTCCTCCTGAAACTAGATTTTCAAAAGGCTTACGACTCTGTTTCCTGGGATTGCACGGAGGAAGCACTGGCTCTAAAAGGTTTTGGGCAAAAGTGGAGATTATGGATGAAAAAGTGCATTCGAGGCGGGAAATCGTCCATTCAGGGCAATGGATGGCAAGGGAAGGAGATCAGTTGCAAGAGAGGTCTGCGGCAAGGGGATCCTCTTTCCTCCCTTTTATTTGCAATTGTGGCAGATGGAATGGCGGAAATGCTAAGAAGAGCTATGGTTAACAACACCATCAAAGGGATTCAGATAAAGGGGATAGCACAGCCAATGTCGATCATCCAATATGCAGATGACACCATTCTATTCGGAAGGGCTACAGCCGAAGAAGCTGTGGCAATTAAGGTGTTGTTGGTGTGCTTCCAAGGGTGGTCAGGACTGAAGGTGAACCTTAATAAGACCAGCATTATTCCGTTATCAGAACACCTCTCCTTGCCAGTTAACGAAATTATGAAGATCCTCGAATGCAAGACGAGTGTTTACCCAATTAAATACCCCCAATTAAATACCTGGGCACACTTTTAAGACCTAGAGCTCTCTTGAAGGAGGACTGGAACTTCCTGATAGAAAAAATAAAAAAAAACTAGCAGGTTGGCAGAATCGCTTCCTCTCTCTCGGAGGAAGGATCATACTATTAAATTCAGCACTCAGTGCAATCCCGCAGTACTTGATGTCCATCTACGAATTGCCAAAGTGGGTCATCAATAGGATAGACAAACTAAGAAGAAGATTCTTATGGAAAGGTACAGACGAGGGTAATAAAGGGTTCCACCTGGTTAAATGGGGAAGAGTCTGTAAGAGAAGGGAATTCGGGGGGCTGGGGATTACGAACCTTCTGGACATGAACAAAGCGCTTCTCAGCAAGTGGTGGTGGAAGATATCAATACATCACAAAGGATTGTGGAGCCACTCTTTCGACCTTTTCCGAAGGAGGAAAAAAGTGTGTTGTGGAGGTAGAAGCGCATCGGCAAAAGGATCTCTACTCTGGAAGGGAATAGCGAAACATGGAGAGATCCTCCACACTAACACCAGATGCAAATTGGGCAATGGGAAAAATACAAGGTTCTGGAAAGACAAATGGTGTGGCGACACGACTTTGTTAAACCAATTCCCTCGAGCGGCCGAGGCTACTCAGAACTTAGATCTCTCGGTAGCAGACGTTCGGAAGAATGGCAAACTAAAATTCGTAGTCTCCCAGAATATTAGTTCAGTTTGTGTCGAGGAATTCGAAGCCCTCAACAAATTGGTTCTTCAAGAGGGGGGTCAGGAAAATCCAGTTGATGACGAGAGATGGTGGGAGAAAGAGACTTCAAAAATGTTTTCAGTATCATCAATGTATAAGTGGCTTAACGACGGAGGAACAAGATGCAAAGTACAATCTGTTATTTGGGGAGCTTATGTACCATTCAGAGTTAAAGTATTCTGTTGGCTAGCCCACAATAACGCGATCCTTTCGAAAGTTAACCTTAAGAAGTGAAACATGCATATAGACGTTACTTGCGGGTTGTGCTCAGCAGCGGAAGAAGATGTAAATCATATTCTTTTTCTGTGTCCTAAAGCACAACTAACTTGGGAGATTATATGTAGGGGTTTTGGGTCGATCCACGTCCCAAACTCGACTATTGACATTTGGGGGACCATTAGAGAAGTTCACATTAGAAAAGAGGATAATAAGGCTTGGGATTTAGCTATAGCGGCAACAATTTGGAACCTTTGGCTAGAAAGAAACGATTTCATTTTCCGCAACAGTTTATTCAGATTTCAATTCTCTCTGCATAAAATCTTTGTTCTAATACATGAATGGGCAGGTGCTCAAGAGTCGGCGAAGAGAATCAGAAACGTTGAAGAAGCCTAGTGCAGGACAGAGGCTGAGTCTTCCGACCCGGCCATGAAGGATAAATGAGCAGTACTGGTTCTGGAGGGTTTCGCTTCTTAGATTTATGTATTTGTTGTTGTTGTATTTCCTTTCCTTTGTTGTTGTTTGATGGTGCTTCGGTTTAGCACGTGTATCTGTACTTTTCTTTTCATTGCTGTACTACTTAGTTTCCTTAATGATCATTAATGAGACGATGACTACAGTCATCTTTTTATCAAAAAAAAAAAAAAAACTTGTTTCTTATTGCTAGTTGCTACTTTGTGTCATTTAATTAGTATTGGATTATGGTATTTTAATACTATATTATCTATCTATCTGGCTACCTAGTTTCTATCTATCTAGTATTGATGGAATGAATAGTGGTTTATTAGTAATGTTAATGACTCTTTATCTTATTATGATGCCATGTGTTTTCTAGATTGCTTTGCTAATGTATTGTAGGTTTTAGAGTGAGCTTATTTCTTTGGAGTTTGCAATATTACCAATCCAACAAGTACACCCTCTTCAACTTATTTTTGTTTTCAATATATAATGAATTATATGATTTATTATATTTAGTGCATATAATCTTATTTCAAACTTTTCTAGTCCAAAAAATATTTAGTGCGCCTCAGTTATGTGAGGCTTCTTAAATTGCGCCTCGCGCCTTTGGCATTTTTTGGAATTTCGAAATATCTATCTAGTATTGATGGAATGAATAGTGGTTTATTAGTAATGTTAATGACTCTTTATCTTATTATGATGCTATGTGTTTTCCAGATTGCTTTGCTAATGTATTGAAGGTTTTAGAGTGAGCTTATTTCTTTGGAGTTTGCAATATTACCAATCCAACAAGTACACCCTCTTCAACTTATTTTTGTTTTCAATATATAATGAATTATATGATTTATTATATTTAGTGCATATAATCTTATTTCAAACTTTTCAAGTCCAAAAAATTATTTAGTGCCCCGTAGTTTTGTGAGGCTTCTTAAATTGCACCTCGCGCCTTTGGCATTTTTTGGAATTTCGAAATTGCGTTGCGCCCTTCGCCCGTTGACAACATTGATGCATATGTTGCTTGCCTGGCATTATCTACCTCCATATGAGAAACTGCTCGTCTCGGATGAGAATTAATTCTTGGTCACCCATATAGAAGTGGATGTTCCATGCATTTTAGAGTCTTAGGAAATGTGCCTCGTTCTGGCAGGGTCAAACAAGTCGAGAGCAATATGGGTCGTGGGTTATTTAGCTAGATGTTTGTTTTAAAATCGTAATCCATTATAATTTTCTCTACGTTGGAACACTAGCAAATAAGGGAACGGGAAGAATCTTGGCACTAGCATTTCCAAGTCATACTCAAAGCCCAACTTCATTCTAGTTTTTAATACTAGTATGCATCGCACGTGGAGGAAGAAGGAAAAAAAAAAGGAGAAAAAAAAAAGAAGGGAATGAAAGTATTCACCAAACTAATCTACTTTCGAAAATATTTGCCAAACTAATCTACTGTCGAAAATATTTACCAACCTGGTCCACTTTCGAAAATATTTACCAAACTGATCCGGTTTGTTAACATACATATTTACCGAACTGATCCGTTTGTTAACATACATATTTACCGAACTGATCCCCATCTCTCCCATTAATATAGTAGAGATTATCAAAAGCTGATAATGTTGATGTCAAAGATGAGAGGGTATGGTAACATACTTTTCTGAAGTAGCCAACTGTTTTTTCCTTACAAATTAAGCAAGCATTATTATTTTCCTGCATGTCATTGATTGATCCTCCTTCCAACATTAAGAGAGAACAGCAAGTAGAGCTTTAGAATTCACTCTGGGTATCTCTATTACTTAACACATACTATTTCTGCTAAATTTGTTGGGCTAACATCAACTTAGCTGTAACGGAGTGGCAATGGATATATGCAGTAAAAGGTTTTTCATTTGTTCGAAAGCTTTTTTTTTTGGGAACAAACAAAAGCATTGTTTACCCCAGAATTATACTGATTTTGGCTGTGGAGAAGTTGATCGTTTACTTAACTATCGCTCGGAGGGGTTATCCGAGAAAATTTCGAATATTTTGATGTCATTGTCTTGTCAACTAATGTACTTTCAGATTTGTCAACAATATTGTCAAACAATTCACTTTATATTTGTTCAATTTTTTTATGTACTTTTCCTTTTCTTCCCCACATATTTGATACATGGCTATGATGGTTTAGTGTCAATTCCACAAATACTGATGCCTTGACAGCAGCCTTTCCCATACATATACATTGCATGCAGTGTCGCGTATATTTGCTGAAAAAGCTATATTTATGGTTGAGTCGGCTGTCAAAGACAGTGACCTGGTGGTTTTATGGCACTGGGTTTGAGCCAAAAGAAGTTGCCTACTTCTTTTATCTGCCACTATAGAGCGAATTATGTTTTTTTGTCTATGTTTTTGTGTAATTCTGTGTTCAGATTCATTTTATAGGCGAATAATGCTTAATTTAGAATTTAATTGATTTGGTTGTGGAGAAGACGATCATTTACTTAAGATCACTCGGAGGGGATGGAACTGAGCAATCGTTTGAAACTTTGAATGTTTTAATGTCATTGACTCATTTTACTGTACAGTGTACTTAATAAATTCTCTTAGACAATTACTTGATCTTTATTCAATATCTTCGGGTACTTTTAGTGCTTGTGATACAATTTTTAGTCAAGCAGCTAAGTTTAAAAAAACAAGGACAGTTAAAAGACTTATTAAACAAGGATTTTGTTGATTTGTTAGCATAATCAATAATCATAGTTTTAGATATTCTTAAGACTACATTTAGGAATGGAGCTGGTCATTAAGACGCAGTAATGACCTTTGGACAAATGTATGTGCCTATGGTCATTATAAATAGTATATTTGAACCTTTCTTGGATAAATTTGTTTGTGTTTATTAATGATACTGATGTATGCTCCGTGCTAAGAAGGAATCTTTTCCCAAACTGTCCCACTTTTTGAAAGTTTTTTCCAAACTGCCATACTTTTTTTTAATTCCCAAACTGTCTCACTCGGTTTTCGAAAAACCGAGTTTGGTTAAAACCAACTCGGTTTTTTCAAAAACTGAGTGTGGTCTTTGGAAAATCGAAGACTAACACTTGCTTTTCGAAAAGTCGAGTTGGTTTTAACCAAACTCAGTTTTTCGAAAATCGAGTGTCGATTGGGGATATTTTCCCTATTCGTCCTATTTTTTTTCTCTCCAATCTTACTTTTGGTTATCTCATCTTACTCTTTCTTTAACCCCGAAACCCAAAACCCTAGTTTCCCAAAATTGATATCCTAACCGCAAAATCTCATCTCAATCTAAATATATTTACTAATATTTTTCTAACTCTCTCACCTTCCACTCTCAAATCCTTACCCATCTTTCAAAAGATTCATATTTTGGAATTTTGATAAATTTGAAGAGGATAGCAACTTCAACTCTTCTACCTAAATATCTACGGCTATATCCTTGAAGCTTGTGAAGGTATGATGAATATTGGTCTATTATTTTGTACATTTTTTATAGATTTTGTTTGTGGGTAGATAATAACTCGTATATTCGAATAAATATACATAGGTATGGATTACGAGATTCCTATTTGGTTATACTTTGGTGGTGAAATATTTCGTGTTCCAAAGATCGGTTGTTGTCAGTGCGGTGGATTCTGAAATAGTTTGGGTATCTTGTACCATTACATTGGCAGAAATAGTTGAGAAAATTTATGAAGTTACTAATTGGGATAGGGATTAATGGAATGTGAAAATTTTAGCTCGATACGCAGCAGGAAGAGGAGATGGTCAGTATTTGATGACAGTGTCCGTATCTACTGATAATATTATGAATTCAATGATTGCTAGGACACTTGATCCCAATTGTACTTGGTCTGCATTAGAGTTATATATTCAGCAAATTCAAATCTTGAATGTTCAGCCACATGATATTCCTAATTCAAGCTTCGTACGGGTCGCTGAGGTCTAACCCCGTTCAAACTTCACAACCAATCCCACTGTCTTCACAAGAAGTCACCTTTACAAATACAACGAACCCGGATTCTACAGATGTCGAGTTACCACGCCAACTTAGTCCGGTTCATGACTATGTTTCAAATGACACTTTATTTTAATTATTTCAAAATGCTACCATTAACAACGATTTATTAGATGATGATGATGAAGAGGAAGAAACAGACGATGAAGTTGATGAGAGTGTAGAAAATAATGATGGGGACGAAGATGATTTTTTTTTTTTGGAAATAAAAAGTGACCGAGGAGGGACGAAGATGATGATGTAGCAAATGTAAATCCTACGAACAGCAGTTCTAATGTAGGGAGAGCTACTGATAGCTATGCCAATGTTAATGCTTTTGTTACCGAGGAGATGACACAAGGTGCTAGAGTACATCATGTTCCACAAGAGTCGTCTGTTTCATCCAATGTAGATGAATTGTACATTGGACAGGAGTTTGTAAGAGTCGATTCAGCAGGCTGTGAAGTTGTATTCTATCAAGAAACATCGTGAATTCGTCACATTGAAATCTTCACTGTCACTGTACACTGTTAAATGCAAAATGGTACATAGAAAACGTACAATTGAGGAGATCGTGCAAAGTTCTCTAGTAGTAAGTGATGGTGGATGCCCTTGGAGATTACGAGCAATTGTTCCAAAAGGCGGGACAAATTTTGTGGTGAAGAAGATGTTGGGCCTCATACTTGTACGAATCCCATGTTGAATCAGGACCACTGTAAAGTTGATTCTAACCTGATTTGCAATTTGATTGTGAGTGTGGTGAAGTCTGAGATAGGTTTAACACCACGGACCATTATTGAGATTGTGAAAGTACAATATAATTATCAATTTTCATATAAGAAAGCTTGGATTGTAAAACAAAAGGCAATTGAGAGGTTGTTCGGTACCTTCGAAGAAGCATACACGAAGTTGTCTTTTCTACTATCACCATTTACGAACCATTTTTTGAGCAATTTTTTGAGTAAGATCCTCAATGAATTATTGAGAGATCTTGATTGATTTGTGTTCTTCTTCGTGAGTAGATCAAAATCATATATTAATTTGCTAAAAACGGTTAAGGGGTGAATGAGAAATTGTCTCTCGAAGTGAGAAGTTTTCATTTTTGATAAAGGGTTGAGGGAACATAGTCCCAAATCGGAGATATCAAAGGAAGTAGAAGAGAATATATAGTAACCTCCTTTTAAGCATTGTAAGATAGCTAGAAGAGAGGCTCTCTTGCGCGCGCAGGGAGGTGCAAATCTCGGACCGGATTATATGTGACTTGTGTGTGCCCGCACGACCTGCGGACACGAATGTCGGGCCGACATGACCCCATTCCGTGCAGAGCCACTTTTTGCTGTGCATCGGTTTTTTCCAAAAGCAATCAAACTGAAGACTCGGTTTTTGAAAGACCGAGTTTAGTTAAAACTAACTCGGTTTTTCGAAAACCGAGTGTGAGATATTTTTTTTAACAATCGCACTCAAGACTCGGTTTTTGAAAAACTGAGTTAAGTTAAAACTAACTCGGTTTTTCGAAAACCGAGTGTGAGTCTTTGATTTTCGAAAGACTACACTCGGTTTTCGAAAAACCGAGTTAGTTTTAACTAAACTCGGTCTTTCAAAAACTGAGTGGGACGGTTTGGGAATTAAAAAAAAAAGTAGGGCAGTTTGGGAAAAACTTTCAAAAAGTGGGACAGTTTGGGAAAAAAATTCTATAGAATGACACATTTTTAGTTGAAAGAGCTGAAGGGACAACTGCAATAAATTATTATAGAAGGGTTATATTGGTCCTAGTGTGTGTCACCATGTATTTAAAAATAAATTTATCAGACAAGTATTTTTTAATAATAAATTTATTTTTTAATGTAATTTCCTGTTAATCTTCATTTTATAGGCTGTTGGGATCGGGTACGTTTAATCTAACTTGGTTTTTTGTAGAGAAACTTGATCATTTACTACGGATCACCTAGAGGGGTTGGAATTGAGAAATGTTTTAATGTTTTAATGTCAATTTACATTACAATATCCTGTAATTTTGTCTTACAATGTCTTAACAATAGATTTATTTATTTTTTCTTCTAATAATGTGCTTTATAATTTTTGTACTTCTGAAATTATTTCATAATTGATTCATGGCTATGATGGTTTAGTGTCAATTTCACTAACGTAGATGCTTTAGCAGCAGCCGTGACCATATATATACATTGTATACTGTATTGGGGAATCTAATTGCTATAAAAGCTTTTTTTGTGGTTGGAGTAAGGCTGCCAAAGTGATTTACGATTGACCTGAATTGGTTGTCTTTTGCACTCTAAACTGAGCCAGAAGTAGCCTACTTCTATTATTTGCCAATTTATAGGCGATTTATGATGTGCCTATGTTTGATGCATAAGTTTTAGCGGAATTTTTCTATTGCATTCATTTTTAGGTTGGGATTGGGCATGTTTACCTCAGAATTATACTGATTTTGGTAGCAGTGAAGTTGATCATTTATTGAAGATCACCTAGAGGGGTTTTGGATCCGAGTTAAGTTCGAATGTTTTGTCAAATAATGTATTTTCAGATTTGTCTTAAATATTGTCACACAATTCACTTTATATTTGTTCAATTTCTTCCTGTACTTGTCCTTTTTTTGATTTATTTCATACTTGGTACATGGCTATGATGGTTTCGTGCTTTTTGATATATACATTCCATGCTGTATTGGGTCTATTTGCTAAGAGCATCTCCAATAGGTTTGCCATTTTTGGCTTTTTGATATATACATTAATTTTTTTTTAATATAAAAATTGGATTGGGACCAAATATGATGTTTCGTCCTACATGGGACGAAACATCATGTTCATTCCAAGCCTCAAATTCATTTAACCGGTTAATTTATTTGGTTTTTTATTTTTTTAACTTCGGACGAAACATCATATTTCGTCCGATTAATTAAAAATATAATTAAATAATTCAGACGAAACATGATGTTTTGTCAGCTAAAATATGCATTTTGCTATGTCAAATGCTATTTTCCCCTTTCTACTGTGGCCGAATTGCAAAAAAAATGGCAAAATAGGTTACGACTGTGTGCGCTACAGTACACATAAAAAATGAAAAAAAATGGCAAACAAGCAAACGACTATGGATGCTCTAACTGAGCCAAGTACTTTCTAAAATTTGTACGGAAAGGCAATTTGTTTTTTTGTGGGCTGAGTTGTATTACACCCAAATTACCTTGAGATCATATCATCGTCAAAGGGATTTTTTTTTGTAAAAACTCTCAGGCTTACCCTATATTAATATTAGTAAGGTATTTTATGGTGCAATCATGTTAAGATAAATCAGAGAGATGAAAACAATACTGGATATTGAATTGAGAAATAACCGAGTACAATATCTCCTATATATAGGAGTGAACCAAATATAAAAATAGCCCAATACCCAATATGGGACTATAATATCTAACACTCCCTCTCAAACTCATGGTGGGTCAAACAGTGTGAGTTTGCCTATTAAATATCGAAATCTATAAACAGTGTGAGATTTGGTAAAGAAGTCTGTCGTCTGCTGTGATGAGGTAATGAAATGAAGAGAAATAGTTTCTGCTTCAAAGCGCTCACGAACATAATGACAATCAATCTCAATATGCTTCGTTCGCTCATGGAAGACTGAGTTGCTTGCAATGTGTAGTGCACTTCGGTTATCACAATGAAGAGGAGTAGGTCCTGAAAGAGTGATACCCATATCTGATAAAAGCCAACGAACATGAATAATCTCTTTAGTAGTAGATATCATTGCTCTGTACTCAGCTTCGGCTGAAGAACATGCAACAACTGCCTGTTTCTTACTTCGCCATGAGATCAGCGAATCACCAAGAAATAGGCAGAAACCGTGGTAGACCGTTTGGTAGTAGGATCACCTGCCTAATCTGAAACAGAATATGCACCCAGCTCTAGTTTGGATGTAGCAGGCGTAAATAATGAGCGAGTAATAGTACCCCGAAGATATCTAAGAATCCGAAGAAGAACACCGTAGTGAACTGATGTAGGAGCAGAAATAAACTGACTGACAACACTGACTGCGTGAGCAATATCGGGTCTGATCATGCATAAGTCGACAAGTTGTCCAACAATCTGTCCGTATCTAGTGGGATCATAAAGGAGCTCACCATCAGTGGGACGAAGCTTCACATGAAGCTCTATGGGTGTATTGGCTGATCGACTGTCAGAGCGGCATGCAACGGAGATAATATCTGATGTGTATTTCTGTTGAGAAATGAGTATTCTCCGAGAGCCATGAGTAATCTCTAGACCCAGAAAATAATGTAGTCTGCTAAGGTCTTTCGTATGAAACTGCTGGTGAACGTATTTCTGGGTGGATGTAATGCCTGCGGAGTCATCCCCAGTAATGGTCATATCATCAACATAGAGTAGTAGAAGTACCCTCCCTTGCAGTGATGACCGCATAAACATAGAATGATCATGAGAACTCTGACTAAAACCAGCTTTGGTGATGACAAGGTAAAAACACTCAAACCAGGCTCGACGGGCCTGATTCAAACCATGTATAGCCCGACGCAGCCGACAAACATGATGAGGAGTAGGGAGGCCAGGAGGAGGATCCATATAAACAATCTCAGATAAGGTACCATGACGAAAAGCATTTTTCACGTCCATCTGGTATAACAGCCACTGACGGATGGCTGCAACAGCAAGAAGAGTGCAAACAGTAGTCATCTGTGCAACGGGAGCAAATGTCTCATCATAATCAATGCCATACTCCCGAGTGAATCCTCGGGCTACTAGACGGGTCTTGTGCCGTTCAATAGACCCATCAGGTTGATATTTGACCGTGAAGATCCACTTGCAGCTAATAGGCTGAATGCCCTCTGGCAGAGGAACGACATCCCAAATGCCAATCTGATCAAATGCACTGAATTCCTCTGTAATAGCTTTCCTCCACTCGGGATATTGAATTGCGTCCTGATAGGTTCTGGGCTCACATGTAGAGTGTATAACAGTGAGATATGCATGAAGCTGTGGTGAGTAGGAAGCTAGGGTGGCAAAACCAAACTGGTCAGAGGGACCAGTGGCATCAGGTGTATAACGTGCCGGAGGAATACCAGAAGTGGAACGTGTAGACTGACGATGCGGTGGTGGACTGATAGGGTGTGGGGGTGAGGACGGTGGAGTTGGTGCATGTGTCGGAGAGGAAGTAGGCGGGGTGGGTGCTGGCAGCTGTGGAGATGTAGGTGGTGTTTCAGTAGGGGGAACATACGGTGTAAGAACTGCAGGAGATGTGAATGGAGCCAGAGGAGTGGGATCAAAAGAAATGTGGGAAGATGAAGTCGGGAGCTAGCAACAACAGGGGAATCGAGAAATCTAGCATCCTCGGGGGGAATCAGGTAGTAAGGAGAGTTTTCCACAAAGGATACATGTCGAGAAATGCGGACACGACCCGCGATGGATCAAAACAACGATAACCTTTGTGTTCGGGACTGAAACCTAGGTGAACGCATTTAGCAGCACGAGCGGAGAGCTTCGTGCACCCAGTAGGAGGGAGTAGGACATAACAGGTGCACCCAAAGGTGCGTAGCATACTGTAGTCGGGAGGTGAGTGATAAAGAGCCTCATAAGGCGTCGTACCAGCTAGGGCAGACGAGGGAGTAATGTTAATGAGACTAACAGAGGTCACGACAGCTTCAGCCCAGAAAGTACGAGGGGTCGAAGAGGAGAGTAAAAGTGCGCGAGCCGTCTCAAGGATGTGACGATGCTTGCGTTCAGCTATACCATTCTGCTCATATGTGTGAGGGCATGATTGCTGAAAAAGGGTGCCGTGAGACTGAAAGATCGATCTCATAGTGGTGGAAGTGTATCACGAGCACCGTCCGATTGGATATTCTTAATGCGCACGCCGAACTGAGTGTGAATCATAGTCGTAAAGAACTGATAAATATTAGTTATCTCAGATCGCTGACGCATAAGAAAAATTCATGTATATCTAGTGAAGTCATCAATGAAGGCAACATAATAAAGATAGCCTTTCCACGAAGGTACAGGAGAGGGTCCTCATATGTCAGAATGAACAAGTTGAAAAGGATGGGTGGTTTGAGAGGTGCTTTTGTGACTAAAGGGTAGAGCGATATGTTTGGCCAAATGACAACCCTGACAATCAGTTAAATGTTTAAAAGTAAGAACCAAGGGCACCATTACGAGCTAAAGTCTGAATACGAGACACACTAGTATGACCTAAACGTCTATACCACAGATCAGCATCAGAAGAAACAATACCGGCAAAACTAGAAGTAGAGTGATGTGCACGAAGAAAATCTAGATGATATAGACGATCCTGACGAGTGGCACGCCCAAAACTCCTCACCGGTGCATGAAACAGTAATAGAATAACTGAAAGAGTCAAAAGAAACAACAAAATTACTGTCGCACAACGCACTAATAGAAATAAGGTTTATGGATAAATGAGGAGCATAAAGAACATATGGTAATGCGAGAGTGGGAGAGCTAATTGCCCCTGAGTGTGTAACGAGAAGTGGTGAGCCATCAGCTGTGTGTAGAGATGGAGAGTGAGAGGGAAGTGCAGTGCAGGTGGTGAACTGTGTCTGATTACTAGTGAGATGATGTGATGCACCAGAATCTAAAATTCAAAACGAATTCATACCGGGAGTGGCAGAGAATGAGGGGCAGAGGAGCTAGCACTTATAGACTGACCCATGAGCTGTAGTTCCAGCTGAGTGAGGCGTTGCTGAAGATTAGCCCAATCAGCAGGAGACGGCAAGGCTGAAGTGACGGGCATGGCCGAGGATGTGAAGGAAGAAATACTGCGAGGAAGAAGATGCTGGTGGTGTCGGGATCGGGATTAGGGTAGGACGGTGCTACCGGTGTTGGAAGTAGAGGTGGGGTAGGAATTATGTTAGGAGAGGGTAGGAGGCCAGAGGCAGACTGAAGGTGGCGCTGATGTTGTTTGAATCTGGAGGAGGAAAGCGAGGCAGTTGCATCGGTGAAGTCAGTGGAGGCAGAAATATGTGGGAGAGACTGAGATGCCATCAAGTAGTAGTACCTGTAATATTTTTTTTTATTTTAAAAAAACAGGAAAAAAAAGGGTATTGGGTCGGGTTTCGGGTTTCGCGTATGTATTGAAATTGGGTTCAGGTCGGGTTTGAAATATAGGGTATTGGGTTTGTGGGTTTAGGGTTAAAAAAAATATTGGATCTGAACAATGGTAGATGGCGGCTAGGGTTTGAGAGGAAGAGGGAAAAAAATCGGACGACTAAGGTTTTCGTATTGGAGGAAGGCAGCTAGTAGAAGGGGATTTGGACAATGATGAGTTTTGGGGGAGGAGGCGAGGCACTGGAGTCGGCTAGGAGTTGCTGAAGTCGATGGGTTTGATCGGTGTTGGGTTTCGGCGAGGAGGTGGCTAGGAGTTGCTGAAGTCGATGAGTTTGATCGGTGTTGGGATTCGGCGAAGGTGGGTATGCCGGAGAAAGCAGGGGATTGCCAACGAGGAAGAAGACGGGAGGTTCCTGAAACGGAAGACGGGAGGTTGGGATGTTGTTGCTGTTGACGAAGAGGGAGCTAGGAGTTGCTGAAGTCGATGGGTTTGATCGGTGTTGGGATTCGGCGAAGGTGGGTATGCCGGAGAAAGCAGGGGATTGCCAACGAGGAAGAAGACGGGAGGTTGGGATGTTGCTGTTGACGAAGAGGAAGCAGGAGTTTTTTTTTTCCTCCAATCCAATTTCTTGTAGGGGATTTTTGGATTGAGAAATTTAAGAGAAGTAAATTTGTATAAGGCTCTAATATCATGTTAATATTAATCAGAGAGATGAAAACAATACTGAATATTGAATTGAGAAATAACTTAGTACAATATCTCCTATATATAGGAGTGAACCAAATGCAAAAATAGCCCAATACCCAATATGGAACTATAATATCTAACATACCAGAATTTAAGTTTTCGGTCTCTTACTAGTAAAATTGTTTCGAGTGTAGTACACCTACACTTGTTTATTAATGTTTGTTGTGTCCATTATCAGAATTGATGCTTTTCTTGAACTGTCCAATCCTCCAGAATGGGAAAAAGCATCAATTCTGATAATGGACACAACAAACTTTAATAAACAAGTGTAGGTGTATTACACTCGTAAACAATTTTACTAGTAAGAGATCGAAAATTTAAATTCTGGTTTGTTAGATATTATAGTCCCATATTGGGTATTGGGCTATTTTTGTATTTGGTTCACTCCTAAATATAGGAGATATTATACTGAGTTATTTCTCAATTCAATATTCAGTATTATTTTTATCGCTCTGATTAATATTAACATGTTATTAGAGCCTTATACAAATTTTTTTCTCTTAAATTTCTCCATCCAAAAATTCCCTACAAGAAATTAGGATTAAAAAAAAAAGATTGTAACAAATAACTGGCATTTTTTCACATTGCCTTCGTGTTTAACTTCGCAGCCAAACTTAACCAATTTCTCCTTAGGGCATACTCACAGCCTTTCCTCAAGAGTTGGCTTTATTTGCCTACTGGGTCACTTCTGGTTGTAAGACCTAACTATGCTATTATGATATACTTAGAATAAAAAGGATAACAACCAAGAGGAGTTTATGTGCGAAACAAAGCTACAAACTAGGCATATAATACAGAGTTTATTTATTTGGGGAACATAGTGGATACATAGTAAAGAGGTTTCCCTTTCGGGAAATCCCTTAACGATTTAAGAAAAACTTACAATGAGTTCAAGCTTGAGGAGCTTGTTCCTTACAGTACATGGAATATTTTACAAAGCGATGGTGAGGGAGAACATTGGAGTACAAGAGGAGTTTTTTCAAGCGGGGTAAATGATTTGTGGAAGAGGAGAGGGGTGATATTTATAGAGGTTTTTTATAGAGGTTTTTCTGGAGAGGATCACTTGATGGAGAATCTGCACTTCTCTAGTGGGTTCTTTTTGAGTGGACATTTCTTTACACGTTGCTATCTGGAGTCCATACCTTTCTGAGTGGAGGGATGAGTGGTCTCTTTACACGTGGATTTTTGGAGGCCATGCCTTTCTAAGTGGAGGTGTCAATCTGTGCAGGAATATTCTGAGTGGAGTTATGCGGGGTGGAGTTAGTTTGAGTGGAGTCTAGGTGTCCAAATTATGTAGGGTCACCGAATCCAAGGACATTGAGGGTCATGAGATTGTTGTCGCCACTATCTCCTATGTCTGACAGGGTTGTCTATTTGGGATAGAAGCGGTTTATCTTCAGGAATCTCCCTTTCACTTTCTGTCACTGTCTCATTTTCTTTTGAGACAGCTGTCTTTACTGCTTCTGCTACTTGTATCGCAATCATAGCTCGGATTGATTCTTTTCTTTTGCTCTTCTTGTGCCTGGGTTGGATCCTTTCTGGTTGCTTCTGGAAGCCTTCAATTTGTTGGAGGAGCTGCAAAATTTGGTCATACTTGTTGGGTTCTGTATTATCTTGATTTTCCATAGGGGCTTTGCCATTCTTTTGACTTTTTGGCAAAGTCACAGCCATCAACGGATTTGGTGTGTCTTTATCGGTAGCCGTTTGTTCTGGACTGGCCATTGCTATTGTAGACCCAATGATATCTCTGTGAAGGTTTTTTGGCAAAACCTCAGCCATAAACAGACTTGATGTGTCTTTACTGGTTGCCGTTTGAGCCAGACCAGCTATTGAATTTGTAGGCTCAATAGTACCTCTTTCTGCATTTTTAGGGAAATGCAAACCCTTCTCATCCCACTTATTATAGACCGGGGGAGCTGTCTGTGGTGGATTTTTAGGTGGAAATCTGGTCTGGAATAGTTGTTTCTCCAAGCTTGCTATCTTTCTTGTAATTTCTGTTTTTCAAAAATCAGACAATTTATATTTTTATTTAATGTTCTTACCGTTCTTGACATTGTCTCGCAATGATCACAAAATATGATTTTTCCCTGCATATCCTTTGTAATAGAGTATTCCAGGGGAGTTTCCTGCATGGACCTTAAGGAAGGAGAAACAAAATAGTTAGGTCCTAAGTAGCTTCTAGCTACATCTAGTGCTTCTGACAAATTATAGAAACCTTTATAAACTGGATTTTTGAAGTTCTTAATACTGTCTGCTACTTCTATCGAGGTATGGAATAACACCTACTAAATTACCTTGGAGAGCTGCATAAAACTTGTATCCTCTTTGGTTCTGACTAAATACTTCTGATAAGGAATTCATGGATGCTAAGAAATATTTTGTCTTTTCTATTAAATGCAATCCATAAATTATCTAAGATGCATTGTTGTTCTTTTGACGTAAAAATATGAGAATATGTTTTAAAAGGAGGATTGCCATTTGAAAGAAACAAAAAGTTCTTGGTTTTCGAATCTCAATCGTTCTTGGAGGTTCCTTGGGGGGTTCTGCTTTCACTGGTCTGCTGGCTGTTCTGTGGTGGAAACATGTTGTCTGGATGGATACTTGGTTGTGGTGGTGGCCTCGCCATCTGCATATTGTCATAAAAAGTATTCATTAGATCATAATCTTGTGGTGTTTGCAAGAGATAAGAAATTCGAGTATTAATTAATTGTTTCCTAACTAGGTTTTGATAACCGTCCTCAGAAGGATCAAAATGTTCAGCTAGGGTGTATAAAAATTGCTTGTCATAGATGCAGTTAATACTTATATCAAAAGCTTCGATAGAACATAATTGCAAAAAGTGGAATAAAGTAAAGGTTATATCTGTACAATCTAGGAATGGATTTGGAAAATTGCTAATATCGGGTAAGATATTAGTACTGCCTTTGATGTGCTCAAAAATGTTCTGGGTGCTAAGGTGAAGGCACCGATCTAGAAAATTAAGCCAACGCCGTCTAGAGTTACGTTAGCTTCTAAAGCCATTTTTGAATGAAAGGAAACTATGGCTTCACAGTCTGTTCGAACAGTTATTTCTTTTTTGGAAATAATAAATAGTTCAAAACTATCTAAAGTATAAGACATGGCTAATAATTCTGTATTAATACTGCTAATGTTACATTTTTCTTTATATTTACCACTAGCATAGCGGCAAATTCTTTCTAAACTTTTATCGGAATACTTATTTGGTTTAGCAATCGAAGTTGCGCCCTAGCCTGTATTGCAACCGTCTGATTCTATAATTAGATAGTTTGAATCTAATGGTAAAGCTAATTCTGGGAGTTCTCTAAGCAAGCTCTTAATTTGTTGGACTAACTTGACATCTTCTTGGTTAAAATATATTTGTCCTTTTTGGGAAGTTTTTGCATATAAGGGTCCTGCAATTTTGCCTAAATTCTTTATAAATGGTCTTGCATAATTAACTGTCCCTAAGAATTGTTGGAGCTGTTTTAATTCTTCTAATTTATCTGGAAATCTAGAGCTTTTTGGGCAATATGGGGTTGTAATTTAATTTTTCCATGCCCAATAACGACTCCTAAAAATTCGATTTGTGGTTTATACAGTTGCATCTTTGTCTTACTAATTATGATACTATGATTAATAAATTTTGAAATAATAATCTGCAAATGACCCCTGTGTTCTTGCCTTGTTTTACTAAAAACTAGAATATCGTCTATATAAACAACAGCAATTTTTTTGTGTTTTAGAAAAATTTCATCTATCTTCCTTTGGAAAACAGATGGTGCATTCTTAAGGCCAAAAGGCATGACGAGCCATTCAAAATGTCCTTCAGGACATGTGAATGCTGTCCATTCTACACTTTCAGGATGCATCTTAATTTGCCAAAATCCAGATTTCAAATCAAATTTACTAAAGATATTACATCCTTGTATTTGGTTTATTAATCTGGTTTTGTCTGGAATATCATATACATCATCTCTGGTATTGTCATTTAGTCTTTCGTAATTAATTACCATTCGACTTTTTCCTCTAGCTATTTCACTGTGCTTTTTAACAATAAAAGCAGCAGATCTATGGGGACTTTCGGATCTCCTGATAACTCCCAATTTTAGTAGTTCTGTAATATGCATTTTAAAATCATCTATATCTTGGTTGGTGGCATTTATTTTTGCTGTTCTAACTTTATATTTAGGGTTTATAATATCTAGCTTACACATGACCTTATCTTTATCCCAATACTTTAGTATTTCTTCACCCATTATTCCTAGTTTTTCTAATTTTGAGATTAGTTGTTCAATATCTTGTTCACATATGAGGGTGTAATAAAGATGTTCTAGTTTCATAAAGTCTGTGTGGATTTCTATCTCATACTCTTTATCTATGTAATGATCACTGTAATTGTCATTGGGAATTACGTTATGTAACTCACATTGCCTTTCACGAGGACAATTGCATTCTTTTTCTTCTTTGGGATTTTCTAGTTCTCTTATCATGGTTGGTTCATCATGTGTATAAACTGGTGTAAAGATTGTATGTTTCTGCAATTGTAAGTAATATTTACTTATTAGCATAATACCTTTATCTTTTAATAAGAAGCTTAATCCCAAAATCAAATCATTGCTTAGGTCAAGTTTTCTAACCCATGTAGATTCTTTAGGTAATGTGTATTCTATACTTTCTCCACAGTTGGTTTCAAATCTAATTTTACTATTTGGGATTAACATATCATCATACGTAAAAACTTTTCCATCCATTTGTTGGGCTGCTACAGGTTTCGAGGCTTTTACTATGTATTGTTTTGGGATTATATTTTTATTTATAATACAGTTCGTACACCCTATATCTATTAATGTTAAACACTTTACTTCATAGGTCATCATTCTTACCACACATCTAACTTTTAGTGCCCTTAGTATATCTTTATTGCATATTTGAATTAGATCAATTTGATGTGTATCTATTCTTGGTTCATTTTGATCTACTACCATTTTCCCTCTATTTAACTGTAACTCCTGTTTTTCGTTTTTCGTATTTCGTATTTTCGGTGTATTTTTCTCTTTCTTGAGTATTTGTACTCCCTTGTATTTTTTTGGACCGTATATTGGAGTTGTTTTCAGTATATATTCATTTTGTTCCATTTGAGCTCTTTGTGTTTGATTTGTTGTCTTCCTTCTTCATCGATTGTTGTTCTTTTCTCTTTATTTGGTTCTCGTTCTCTTTATTTTGCTCTTGGGTGTTCATGGTGATTTGGTTGGCTGCCCTAGTCCTAATCATATTGCTTTTTATCCCTAATTGATCACCAAAGCCAAATTAACTTACAATCCTATTTTTTTATCCTATGCTAATTGGTCCAAATCAATCTTAATTGAATTAATCCTATTACCACTCCTATTGGATCCCAATTAAACCCACATACCCAAATACCCATCTCCTACTACAAACCCTAAACTACACCCTATATATTATCTCTCCCTAATAACCTAAACCCTAACCCTAACACTACCCGGCCTCCCTCTCTCCTCTGCCTTGCGCCGCACACCCCGACACTCCCCCAATGCCTAAACCCGACGCACTCTTGGCCGCGCCCAGCCCCTACTCCACTGTCGGCCTGGCCTCACCCTTGCCGACCTGCCCCTAGCCCGACCACCATTACCCCCGAGCACCCTCATCTCCATCATCCCTCTCTCGTCCCCTTGGTCTTGCCGTCCGCTGTCTCGTCGTCTAGCAGCAGCAGTCAGGAGCAGCAGTGATCGCAAGGCCAGCCACCACTCCTGACGCCATCTTTCTCTCTTGCTCTTGGGTTTTTGCACGTGCTTGGTGTGCACGTGTATTGCTTGGATTTCGTTGATTCATGGATTCTTGTCCGTGGGTTTTGTTCGTTGCCGGAAATCCGTTCCCGTTATTCTTGGTGTTCTTCCGTTTTCGTCTTCGGTTAAGGCAAGTAACTTGTATTCAAATTCCTTTGTATGATACAAGTCAAAAATACCGCATATAGTGTAGTTGGGTTCTAGAGACAAATCGTGTGTGTTATCTTTGATGAGTTTCGTCTCTATTGTGCTATTTGACCATAGTTGCCTCACGACACAAAATTGACATGAAAACAACTAGGTTTGACCGTTCTTGATCTATTCATATGTGTGAGATAATTAGGTGAAATTATGTGTTGGATGTGATATGATGGTTGTGAATATGTTATATGCTCTATTTCATGATGTTTGGATACTTAGTAGACTCTATACCATGTTTGATTGTGATTGGAACAAGTTTTGTATGATTTATGTTGGTTTTGTTGTAAGAGAGAAATCTGTAAATTGTCGATGATCAGTCTTGAATTGTATTTTAGACCATATTAAGGTCAGAATTCTTAAATTTTGTATTTGACATGAATTATAGAAAAATCTGTCTTCTTTCCAACCCCTTTGACCTTGATTGATTTCGTTTTCGTATGAGTGAGTTATAGCTGTTTTACTAAAGAGGTGTAGATAAATTTCAGATTTTGTTTCTTTATGATTTTGATGACTAAATTATTTTGGTACTTGTCTTACACATATTATTTTGATCTGAAACTTTGGTCAGTATTTCTATATCTATTTAGGGATTACCCAGAATTTTGGTGGATTTTATTGATGAGTTTTATACGTCGTTTCATGCTCATTTATGAAAGCTATACTTGCTATATTTTGCTTGCTGTTCTGTAAAGAATCGTATTTTCACCATATTTAATTTTTACTGTATGAAAAATATTTATGAATTATGAAAGTTAGATTATTTTGTCTATTTTCATCTTCCTTTGGCGGATTTGGATTTCGTTTCACGGTTTGCGAGATATTTCAGTTTTCGTACAGCAGTGTTGGGAATTTCATATTTGCCAAACTATCGTTTCTTGATGTTTTCTGATTTTTGTTGACTGAACTAATTTTACTGGAATATTATGAAACTGTATATTTTGATGCTAGACATATAGGAGATTACCCCAGATTTTTCCTGGATTTATTTGAGGAGTTTTAATGCTGTTTTTCTGACTGAGAATTCGTTTTACTGATTTCTGGCTAAACGTATTTTCTGGAATCAAATCAGTTTTGAGTTATGATTTTGTGAATTACTATATGAATTATATATAATCACTGGATTCGTGGGGAAGTCTATTTTCTAGATTCTTCGACGGATTCAGATTTGGATTTCTGTAGTAACGGGAATCACTGTTTTAGTATTATACTGTCTTGCTGTCCTGAATATGAACATACACTGTTTTGCTCGTTTATGTGGCCGTATATCATCTATGCATGTTTATTTGTTTTTCTGAACCTAATACTGATTATACCACATGATAATTTGACACTATTTCATGCACTATCATGTCTGTTGATAACCATAATAAAAGTAATCAAGCTGGGATTTCTTAAGGGGCGATCTAGTAGTGGAATATATTGAAACGTGTACTTGGAAGGGAACTAGTGTTCCATACCGTTACTGTTATTGTTACTTTTACTGCTACTGTTACTGATACCTGAGTACACTGCCCCATTATGGTCCACTATGAAATCTAAAAGCGAAACTATTTATTGTAGCAACTATGTATTATGTTTTTGGGGCGCATGAAGTGTTACCTAGCTAGTAATACACACAAGACTGTAAGAACATAAGACTGACACTGTTGGACTGATACTGTTAGACTGAGACTGTTAGACTGATACTGTTATACTGTTACACTGATATACAGAGCTTACTGTTATTGGACACTGTTAGTTGCCATATGACACTATACTTGACACATTCATTTGTACTGTTAGTATACCATGCAAGTTGACCTTGTTTTACTGATTCATGCTAGTTATCACTGTTGATGCATTATTCTATGTTATTTGTTAGTTTTTCCATGTGCTTGTATCCTACATTATAAGTGGTCCGTAACTTGCAATTGACGGGAACTTGTTTTCTCTTTTCTTCTCCTGCAATTATGAATTGCAGATCATGATGGTCAGCTGCCCGACGATATTGGCGAAATGAGATATTAGTGCTGGATTTCTTGTTTATTAGTATTATTATTATTGTTATTTTGGAACAATGTATTTTGAGTACTTGGATATTTATTTTGTATTTGGGCGATGTGACCCAGGATGTTTGTCTTGTCCAGATTCTAATTTATTTGAAAATATTATATTTTGTTTCAAATAAATTCTGTTGGTTTACTACTTCAGTTATGTATGTGTGGTTGACTCTTTTGCTTCCGACTCTGATTATTTGTGAGATGTTGTAAAGATTCCTAAACAGCTTATGGATGATGAAAATCATTCGCTGGGCTTTTGTTGCGTATCCGTATTCTGTATTCTTTTTGGGAAGCGGGACGTGACACTAATCTTTTTTCTATTGTTTCTACCTTTGTATAAAGGAGGTTCTGGGTATCTTCTAAATTTTTTATTCTTTTTCTTAGAATTTTTACTTCATCAGTATTTACTGTCGGTTTGGGTATTGAATAACTAATTGCAATATTGTAGTTCTTTTCTATGCATTTCATGCAACTTTCTTGATAACACTTGGAACATTTTGTTCTGTTCATCTTACTAGGGTATCCTTTGCAAAATAAACATGGCATGCTATCCATACTTGTTCGGGTTTGCCAGTCGTGTTTACAAGTTTCCAATAAGCTTGAGGTCGATAATGATGGAGCCATTTGTCCCTTACTAGTAGACTCTATGTTCATCATGTCTAAATCAGAGAAGTCTATTTCTGGTATATTGGAAAATGGTGCAAAATCTTCAATTAATTCATTTGGCTGTTTTTCTTTTTGGGTCTCATTTTCTTCATCAAAGTATTTTATTGTAATACCCCACAAAATAAAATGATTTATTTTGCATTATTAAATAATGTTAAATTAGTAAAGTTGACTACTTTGACTATTTTCTTGAAATCGCAATTTTGCACGTGCAACACACGTGCGAAGTTAGGAATTTGAATTCTTGAAATTTTATGGTTAATGATTGATTTTCCTTATTTATTTATGATATTTTAATTTTTCATATTTATTTAAATTAATTTGGCTATTTTACAAATTTGTCGATTTTACACGTGCGAATATTTTTAGTACAAATGTCCAATTTTAAATTTTTATTAAATTCTCCTACTTATAATTGAGTCTATCATAAATTTTGGTATTTTTCTGAATAAAGAAACTATTTTTATAAATACCTCGAAAGAGAAGGGCTTTTATGTGAAAAGCCGTTTGGATCTCAAACAAATAATGAAAATTCGTTTTTACTGATTTTTGGGCTTTCCATGGTCATCATTGAAAATAAAATATATTTAAATTTTATTTAGATTTGATTTGGTAAAGATTTAAACAAATAAGGTGTTTTTGCAAATATGAAATTTATGTTGGATCTGGTGCAAATGTTTTCTTGGAAAGTAAAATTCAGAAATTTTAATTGGAAAATCTAATATGTATTAATAGATATTATTTCTGATTTTTCTGGATTTTTACGAATATTTTATGATATATTTGCAAATATTACAAAAAGATGGACTTTTGTGCAAAATTATCAATTTTAATACAAATCCAAATTTTTTATTTTTCTAGGCTGTGCTGGATGGCTGGAAAACTCAGTAGTAAAAGAATTTTATTTGATTTGATTTATTTTACTTATTTAACTACTTTATTAAAGAAATGTTTATATATGTAAAGTAATAATTTGTTAAGGGATGTTTCCATAAACTTGTAAAATTTCAGAAACTCCAGATTTCGGCCTATATTATAGTCACTACAGCCGTCCCTCTCCTCTGCAAAATAAAATATATTTTTACTATTAATTTCTTGGAGTTTCAAAGGGGTGATCTTGGATTTTGCAAAAGAAGGGTTTTTTCTTATTCTTCATTAATTCGATTGGATTTTTTCATTGAGGTGAGTGACTTGTTTTGTTTCATTTTGATTTGTGTATGTTGTATGTGAGTAATATAAATTGTTTTGTTTGTTCTTTGAATATTGTATGTGGTGTTTCATCTCCTAGAAGGCATGCTAGGGTTTGGATATGAATATGTATGTTGGATTGATGATAAAAAAAATTAGATCTTGTGAAATCCTAGTTATTTATGAGTAAAATCGTAGGTGGGTAATTCGAGATTGGTGAATGACTTATTGGAGATGATGGGTAGGCTATTTCTTTTGGATTAATGTTGGATCGATTGAATATGGTAAATTTTCGTGCATAAATTTAATAAAGATGAGATTTTTATCATTTTTGAGTATTGGTTGAATGAAACTTGATATGGTAATGTTATAAATTGATTATGTTTATGAGTTATAATGGTGAATCAGTTTGAGAAATTTGGAGAAAGAATTTATGAATCAAGAGATCATGTCTTGAGAATCGAAATTTGGAATCAAGTTGAGTTGGAAAAAATATATCCAAATTGGGGATTTTTTTTTGATATTCTGGTATTGATATGGTTTGGACCTGAATACGAAGCTATTTCAATGAATAATTAATTTTTTTAGAAACTTTAATTTTGATTATATGCACAATTCATGTTTTAGTTCAAAGAAATCAACAAATCGCTATTTTTATAAATTTAAGTAGTTTTGAATTAGTTTTTATGGACTATTATTTATCCTATAAGTTGTATTTGATCATATAAGAAATATGCTTTTTGTAGAAATCGTTTTCATAAAGTAAAACTACGTATCGGTTGAAATGTGCACAACCAAAAATCTGCAGTCTGCAGGTCGATAGTCGACCGGTGTGATTTTACAGTCGACCGTCGTGACCTGGCTGCTGTGTTCTCTAGTTTTCTGGAAATTTTGTTCTGGACAGTCGACTGATATAACTTAGATTTATTTTAATTGAAGTTTTGGACTTTTCGTTCTGGACAGTCAACCGATGGCTTTTTATAGTCGACTTCTAATACTTAGAATTATTTTCTCAAAGTTATTGAATTTTTCTCTCTGGACAGTCGTCCGACGCTTGTCTATAGTCAACCGATACTAATGTATCTTGATATATTTGAATGTTCTTTTAAATGATTTATTCTCTAAATGCTTTGATCTATAACTTACAATTATATACCTTATCTTCTACTGAACAAATGTTTTCAAGTTGTTTTAACTGAGCAATTTATGTTGGAAGATTGGTTTGGATGTTTGGGGGTGAGTCTTTAGAAGGTTTGTGTGACCCTAGTATACCGGCAGTTGAGATATTTGTGTTTTGGGCCTATTGAGGCATTTTAGTTGATCAGTTGTTGAGTTAAGTCTGGTAGGGTACACCATCTCTAGGAGGTTCGTAATTAAATTAATTAACTTAAAAAGATAAGGACAGACACTAGTGGGATTATGATGAATGAGAACATGGGTTATGGACCTCAGTATGGCTTGCGGTGTGAGATAATCTCCGGAATTATCTAGGTGTGAGTGAAATAGTCTTCAGAATTATCGGGGTCGAGGCGACACTCATGTGGTATACGTGTGATGAGGTACCATAGCTTGCGGTGTGGGGGTATTCTCGAAGATTGGTGTGAGTGAAATAGTTTCCGGAATTATCTGTGGATAGAGATTGACCTCCGGAATTATCAGAGCATGGGCTAGTACTCACAGTGTATCTATATCTCGTAGTAATCATAGAAGTAGGATTAGTTGCATAGCGGGGGATTAAACCCTATAAAGTGAAGACGTTAAGGGCTTGCATCGGACCTATGTAGAATGGGATGCATTGAATCCGACAAGTATGCATTAGAGAGTCAGCATATAGAATTGTGTTTTCTTGACTTGGTTTCATGCATGTGTTTTCCTGTTTTCTACACTTGACACTTAGTCTAGTTTCACTTGATGTTTTCATGTTTCATTGCTATGTCATATTTTATGTATTCTTGTTTATTACATGTCGTTTATGATTCCATGTTCTATTTATGTTGTTTGTTTTTATGTCACTCACACCGTTATGGCTGACCCCTGTAGTTTTGGGGCTTAGGGTTATCTCTAGCCTCATATTTTACAGGTGATTACTTATAGCTTGGGATTTGGATGCTTGAGTTAAAGTGATGTAATGACTTATGTAATTTGTAAAAGAAAGTGTTGTAAAGAAAGAAATTTGTAATTCAAGGTGTTTTGTATTCCGCTGTGCTATGTAAATATTATTGTAATGAAATTTTGAGAAAAATTTTATTGGTATTTTGGATTGTGTTTAATATTACATTTGAAGTTGATGCTGGAAATTGTGCCACGTATTTCTAAGATATCATATTGAAAATTCGGGGCGCTACATCTATGGTAATGATCGAATAAATTGATTCAGAATCAGATACTGTTTCGTCAATATTAATCAAATCCTCATTTGTGCATTCTATGAGTATGTTATTTTTATCATGTCTATTTATTCTTTTAGGACAAATCCTACTCAAATGTTCTGAGCTACCACATGTATAACATTCGAGTTTATTTTTATACAATCTATTTGACCTAAACTTTCTAACATGTTTCTGAGGGTCTAGATATGGTTTTCGTCTGTTTGATTTTCTTAAAAAATATTTTTTCTTTTTATACTTCGTGTTTTCTTTTGTGTATCTGCTATGTTCTTTATAAGTTCTAACCTTTCTTTCTCCTATACCATATGTCTGAGGAGTGTATATTTCTTTACAAAACCCATAATCTGAATTTTTTTGTTGTTTCTGAATTTGTATTTCTGTACATTTGTCTTTTAATACATTAATAACATGTTGTATTCTTTGTCCTATTGACCATGGATGATCTGGTCCGGCTGTCCATACTTCTGGCTAAATTTTCCATTTTTCTGCTATTTCTATTCCTAAGGCTCCAGGGAGTTTTCTAAATAATTTGTCTCCTAAATCTTGGATAAAAACATTTCCTGAAATACATGTATAATAAAAGTAATCATTAAGAAATTTCTTTATATACTTCCATTTGTATAGACTTAATTGTTTTAAAGTTCTGATAGCATCCTTTTGTACTCCTATCGTTCCCGTATTCGGATCTTATCCCGTAACTAAAGCTTGTATTTTTTTTGACAAAATTATAGGGATTGGGGCCTAGCATCAGCATTGTATTATAATCTTCCACATATGATACTTTAAAGGCTTCCCATAAGGCCCTGACACTTTCTCCTAAAAACGTTTCTAAATTCTTATACATTTATTCTCTTTCTAAATTTAAAGATGTTTTATAATAATCTCCTATCAGTGTATATTTCCATACATCTAATATATTTTGACCAAGCTTGTGGATCATGAGCAGCTAGGTTTAGAATCTGAGCTTCTCCTCTAGTCTGAAACTTAATTGGTTGCTTTAAAGGTTGTCTTCTTCCCTTAGTTTTATATTTATTTTCGGGTTCTTTGTAATCGTCTACTCTAAATCTGGGGGTATTGTCGCTTCTATAACCACTATGACCAATTACAACTCCTGACGGATTATATATTGGTGTTCCTCGATAGGGAGAAGTAACTTCGGATTCTTCTATTAGATCCTTTTGGTATGATATCTCTGAGATTTGTGTTACATTATCTATTTCTTCTTGTAGGATTCCGATTCTGATATTTTGTTCTATATCATAGTATAAATATTCATGTTCCTTTATAGAACCATCCATATAATGCATATCTTCTAGTTCTAATATTCTTTAGTTGATATCTTTTGATGCCTAATTCTGTAGGGTAGAGAATCCTATCAGTTTCTGATACTAATATTTCAATGCATTCTATATGTACTAAGTCAGATTCTACATCCATTTCTAATTCTTGTATGTTTCTGTGGACTTGTGGGACATAATCTGTAAAACGTATGCTAGTTCTACCTTTTTCGTGATAAACTAATGCCTCTTGAGGTACAAGAGTTTTTACTGGGTTTATGAAGTTGTCTAAATTCCATTCTAATCCTACTAGCCTTTGGGAATCATACGTTAATGGTTTTACCATTCTTATTCCTTTGCTGCTTAACAAATCAACTATTTCTGTTACGTTTACTCGATATTTTACCTTTGAATTGGTTGTAGTTCTTCCTAAAAATGCTATATGTACTAATAGGTTATCCCCGTTGTGGACTTCTTCATATCCTTTTGTCTGAATTCCGATATGGATATGTCTTGTAAAATCTTGAAGAGTCATCATAAAATCTGGGCTGCAATAAAATATTCCTGAATTGTTGTTCATATCAACTTCTATACTGGCTATCATACCTCTCGTAATATCATTCCATCTATTATCATATAAAGTGATTAGAGCTTTGTAGCCTAAGTTTTTTCTCATATGTCCCTTAATACCTATGACTATTAAGCCTAAATGCATTAATTTGTACCGTGAGGTTCTAAGTTCATGTCCCGCTTCCTGACTTACTAAAGGTAGACTACATGTCTGGTTTCCCAGACAACTTAGTACTTGTTCTCGGTTTTGTCAAAAAAAATCCGGTCTACATTCAAAACGCCCAGTCTGGTCAAGAATTTTTGGGTTTAGGATATTGAGTCATTCCTTTTGAAATCTGGTAAAGAATTTTTGGGTTTAGGATATTGAGTCATTCCTTTTGAAATCTGGTAAAGAATTTTTGGGTTTAGGATATTGAGTCCTTCCTTTTGAAATCTTTCATAGTCTAGTTTAGGATCTATAAGTTCTCCGAGTTGGATATCATAATTGCTTGACCTTCTAGAAAGTAGTCTATTGATCTTGTTCTACTTGTAGATCCTTGATCTGGCCTGATTGTTCTAGATGATCATGTTTATGATTGAATTTCTGTTTGTGGCCTACTCATGGTTTTGATAATTCTTTCTTTTCTAATGGTCTAGTAGGGAAAGTAAATACTACCGATTTTCTTGTAACTCTTTCTTTTCATGTTGGTTCTAGTCTTACTGATCCTAGTTTATCAGTTATCTTGCTAAGGTTATCCTGGAAATGTGATATTTCTATTTTCTGTAGTTTTTGCTCAACTTCTTCAATCCTGTTTACTAGTTTTTGTTCTGTTTCTTCAATTCTTTCGTGGATTTTAAGGATAAGCCTAATTATAGTATTATTTTGTTTAATAATAGTTCTTTCTGAGATTGATTCTGCGTTATAATTATTATAACCTCCGGGGCCAGGTTGAAAAGTCTTTGTATAATCTAAAGCTTATAAATAGGCCCTTTGCATTTATTAAGAACAATCCTTTTTATTTCTTTTAATTCTAATTTATTATTTATGACAACGTCGTGTACTTGGTTTATTGTTTCAATGAATCTAGGATTTTCTTCACTTCGTGTAGAATGATAAAAATAATTTTTAAAAAAAAGATTGTAACAAATAACTGGCATTTTTTCCCATTGCCTTCGTGTTTGTTTGGGGTTCCTATTTCTTTTGCCCGACTGTACGTGTAACACCCCGAATTTCAAAATAAAACCGAATTCGAAGTTCCACAGGATCTTTACACTTCTTTCGTAATTGAAACATTTCTTACATCAGAGTTACATTATACCTTTACATTATTATAGCAGAAGCAGTTTTACAATAATTACATGAAACACCATTTAAATCAATCTTTGAGCAGCAGGTATACTTCAATTTGTCAAGCATCTTTACCCTGCATGTAAAACTGTGGGCGCGTCAATTCATTCAACTGACGAAATATTATACACGGCCATCCTTTCTATGCCGAAAACAATATAACGATTCTCAATACTTAGCAAACCACAAACTTGTTCACAAACAAAGCTAAAGGGACAATCCTATTGATGTCATGTTGTGAATGTGCACTTAGCCCTTAATGCAATTATTTCTATTTATATGACACTAATGCGCACTTGTTCAGAGTCTATGCAGCCCATACTACATAGGTCCGAGGGCAAGCCCTTAACCGTTCTTCATCTTGTAGGGTTCAATCCCTCGTCATGACTTAATCTACTACTGTAACTACGGTAAGTATCCTAGATGTTTTATGACCTACGAACTCATGTCTAGGCGTCCTGGAGGGAATCCCAATGCACTGACACATGACTCATCATGCAGGCATCCTGTGGTAATTCAGCTCATACCATAGACATGACATCACCTACAGTCGTCAAACACCCCACGAGCGTCACCACCGGGATGGTACTCTGGAGCAATATCCACGTCCTACTCATGACGCATCATGGGCCATCCTGTGAATACTCTCACACCGCCAATCCAATGGCCCTCATACTCAATGTTTTTCTCTTACTTTCATCACATCTTCACTATGTGTCTAATTCTTAATCTAATTGAATCATGAATAAAATCAATCCCTTAGTGTTTAGCACTCCCACTATACCGGTCTTATTCATTTATTTCACAAGACCCAAACCTTGATCTTTTCATTTCAAATATCATTTCCACATTTCTTTTATTGCCGGTATAAGGCTTAGCTACACCCTAGTTCTCAATTTCAACTCACAATTACAACATTGAGCTTTTCATGCTCATAAATTCTTTTCATGATTAATCACAATTTACATTTCATAATCATAGTATTCATGTATCCATATCCTTCAAACTCATCCTATTCAATAATTCAATTCCATACACAATCTCATGCGAAAAAAAATAAAAATAAATTTCAACTAGTCACATTCAATAGTTCATTCATTCCATCAATCTCTTATTCTTATTTTCAATCTGTACTAAAAATCACAATTTATAATTTCAATTAGTTACACAAATCACAATTTCAAATTTCTCATTATTAATTCTTATTTTAAAACTCTTTTAAAAAAAAACTCATTTATTTTTCCTATATCCCAAAAGACAATTTAATTAAAAACAAGTCCTTTCTTGCAAACTAGCCTCAATTTTTCAATTACACTTTACCAAAAGTTATAAAAATTTCTCTCATGAAGTCCAAATAATTTCAGTAAATTTTCCATATTTTTCTTGAATTTTAATTTATTTTAAAAAAACTCAAAAACTCTTAATTTCTCCAAAAAAAACTTTTTAAACCAAAGCCCACACCCGGATTCGAACCCACAACCAGCGGCCCAAAGGACAGGGCCCAAGACCACTGCGCCAAGCCACCGAGGCAATATGATAAGGGTTTATTATCCCTATGTATTGGCTTTCGGTGTTTGGGGTTTTTAACCAAAAAAAAATGAAAAGCTTCTTCTCAGTATCGAACCCGAGACAAGCGACTAAGCCCCCACTACTGTAGCGACTGAAACCCTTCCGACCATCTGGTTTAAGCGACCAGATTGTTTTGAAAAGGATTTAATTAGGTTTGAACTAGTTGTCTGTTCATATCTATATTTCATGATTCTCAAGAACAATTTTGTTTCCTTTTCTTCTCTTTTGAAAGCAAAAATTTTCCAGATTATAATATGCATAAATCTACAGCAAACCAGTATTTTTATAAATATTATTTGCTTTATAAAACATGTATTTTAGTCCTAATTTGTGTTCCATGTCCATAATTTCGACATTGAGAACAATAACACATTTCTTCATATTTTAGAGTTAGAATTCCACAACTACTATGTTCTTTTGTTCTCTTTCTCATTAACATCCTACTACATTTTTAGAACACAAAATCTCATCTTTCTACAAAAAATAAAAAATATCTATTTTTGGCAATTAACTACACATGATGCATTCAACCATAACGTTCATGTAGCACAACAATATAGAGATTGCCAATACATTAATCAACAATTATTCATTAGTAATCAATCCATCAATTATTCTCTAAATTACCACTCTACTTTTAATTAAACAAGCATGGTACCAATTTTTAACTAGTTGATTCATAATAATTTCATTAAAATCATTCCTAGCATGGTATCTAATTCTAAAAGTAATGAGAAACACCCACCTCTTTGGAGAAAAATGAAATGGAAGCCCCTAGAGTCTCCTAGAATGCAAGAGAGTAGCCTTCTCCTCCTAGATTGTGTTGCAAAAAGCTCTCCTTCTTGTTCCTTGGTGCAACCCGATGCTTCACTTGTGCTTGGGTATGGGACCGGCCTCCTTTGGTTGAGACACACACACACAAATGCACTCTCAATCTTTTACTCCCTAATATATTACTCACCTATATAGTTTCTTCCTTTCAATTATTTTTTTCTTAGTGTTGTATACATGAAGGTAGGGAGTATTTATACTAGTTCTAGGATAGATTGGAGGACTAGGATTTCATTAGATGGTTGTAGATGGATGGCTAGGATAAGATGGAAAGTTGTAGCAACCACCCATAAGCAAATAACCACCCATGCACACACACCCACTCTCCCACTTTTCTCTTATGCAATCCGGCCTCCAAGGGTGTGCAAAGCACACAACGTGCATGCACGTGCCCTTCTAGTACCCCCATTTAAAGTTTGTACAAATTTAATCAATCAATTGTTCATCAATTGTGTCTACATGACAAGTTGTGACAATTTAAAAGATTGATTAAGTTTGTGGCCATCAAAATAGTGGGCTTAGGCTTATGGGCTAATTAATAAAATATTTAATTATTAGAGTGAGCTCAAAATAAGAAAATAATGTTTACGCTTTATAAAATAGGTTTTAGAAAGAGAAAGAGAAAGAAAGAAATAATTGTTCATGTTACAAAAGGAAATTTTATAAAAATAAATATGCATACGGAATTTTGCACGTGCACAACACGTGAAAATCAACATTTCTTATTTAAATGAAAATTTAGGGCATTACAGTACGTGGGCTGTTTCTTTCATGTCTTTTTTCCTGCCTTGCCTACTCACACACTAAGTAGTGGACAATTTCCCTTGCAACTTGGGTTGCATTTACCTATCAATACAACCACAAATTAGAGAAGTACAACATATTAAAGCACTTGGGTGGCAAGTGACCACAAATTAGAGAAGTACAACATATTAAAGCACTTGGGTGGCAAGTGACGAAGTGTTCTCACTCGTAAGTGTAAGTAAGATGTCACAAGTTCGATTGATTTTGATGTCAAACGAAATTAGTTTGGGATGGTTTTTTTTTAGGGAAAAGGTGGAATCCGGCCACCCTGTTTCATTAATAAGAGCTTAACGAAACAAACCCAGAGTACTGGGCCCAAGTACAAACTACAGACAGAAAATAAAATATACGTGAAGCAACATGACGCGTACAAATAACAAATCTCTCCAACAATCCTGGAGGGTGGACCGACAGATAAGCTCGGTCCAACAAAATTGTAAGTACGTCAGTTTAGCTTCGTATAGTGCCTCCATGGTACATGCACACCTGAGACAAGTCTGGCAGGATTTTATCACCCGCCGATCCCTGCCTTCACCTCGCTGGAGGGACCCCATCTATGGGCCCAAGCCCCGCAGATCGAAAACTGACCCCACGACACATGCACAGTGATTGCACCCTCCCACCATCTCCACCACTCATCCTACAAACGTGCCAGTAGCTCCTACAGCCACTACCAAAGAGATAGCTGTGAAGAGGATACCTTCACCTCTCACACGATAGCGCTTTCTCGGGTGATTTCTCACCAAACAACTATCTCGCTCACCTCACCAAACACCACGCTCCATGAGAGAGCCGTAGAGAGGATACCTTCACCTCTCTCACGCTCAAGCTCTCTCCGGCGATTTCTCACCACACAGACTTATCTCGACTCATACTCCCAATCCAAAAAAATAGGTGACGCTGTCACGAGCCAGTGGCCTAAGCGGGAGGAAGCTCAATAGCCTGATAGTAGGCACTGTGAGGACTTCACCGGGGACATCGTAGGACACTCCAGACCAACCATATCCAAACCCCACACCCCATCACCCCAACGGACCCCATACCAAACCACCGCCCTCACACACTTGAGTCCCAGATCCATGGCGTTCGCAACAACAGGCACGGGAGGATGCTCTAGCGCGACATAGTCGCTCCGCGATAGTTGAGACAAGTACCCCGAAAGATGAGACAAGTGAGCGCACATCCTGGAGGGACCCCATCTTCGGGCCCAAGCTCCACAATCGTGCAAAACAACATACGAGACCCTCCACACCACCCACAACAAAGGCGTCGACACATCAATCGATAAAGGAGGATAGCTCGGCAGTGGGGGAGCACCGGGGCGGTGGCGTCGACACCACGGCAGCGGAACGGCCTCCCCGACTGCGACGTTAGGGGGGGGGGGTTGGCACCCCTCTCGTCGAGGCCCACATCTGATCAGATCTGGGTCGGCGCCCAGGCAAGAGGCCCACGTCGGCGCCATGAGAGGAGAGCGGAGCAGATTGGCGGCCTAGCTTTGGAGTTGCCGGCGAAGTCGTGGCGGCCAGGCTTCGGAGCAGATCAGATCTGGCTTGTAGCGGGAGGATAGCTCGAAAAGGAGGAACGAAGTCGCGGCGGCCAGGTTTTCGTTGCGGCAAGATGGCGCGGCTGGAGATGGCGGTGGGTGAAGGGCGAATGGGGAGGGGCATCAAACGGTGACTGGGAAGGGGGCAGTGAGATCCCGGCCGCCACCCCCTCCAAGCTCTCTACAGATCTAGGGTTTTTTTTTGTTTTTGGATTTTTTTGGGAGCTTCTCTCTCTAGAAAATCTAGAGAGAGAAACTCTTCAAAGTTTTTTATTAGTTTGGGATGTTAGAAAATCTCTTCCTCTCCAATATGGGCGCCCATCTAACGGGTTGCAGAACTCGCCTAAATGCTGATCGCATGGGCAATGGCACATCAGATTTTAATTTTTCTCAACTAGGATGGCAGCCACACTTGCAGGCAGTTCTATATATGTAGGGTGCTTGGCTGCCGGAATTAGATGGCGGGTAGTTTATTTACTTACATAACCGTTGGTGGAAGATCATTCAAACAGGCATATATGCAGTTCCTTTCCCTCCTCAAAACTCATGCATGACCACCACCTCCTCACTACTAACGCCGTTGTTCTGTACAACCCCAAAAAATCCCTCAAGCAACCAGAGCCGATCGATAGACAGCTGGCCCGAAGAGTGTAGTGGGCTATGCATCACCATCATCATCACAAGTGTACATGGTGTTTGTTTGCAGATCTAGGGTTTTCGAGTGGTCAGGCACATGAAATGCCACTCTTTCGGTTTCATGACGAGTTCCATCGTTAAGTGTTTCGAGTTGGACCTCAACTAGACACCACCATTGGAGATGATTGAAGGTTCTAAATTCTGGTTTGGACTTAAGATTAGGGGGTGTGAAGAAAGAACATTACGGACGAGGAGGTATCTTAATTTTCTTCTTAATTTCTCTATTTATCCAGTACTGATGGCTAGAAGATGCTTTAGCGTTTCAGATGATTACATGTCATAATGTTTTACAACAAACGTACAATAGTAAAATTTAGAGTAATTTGTAATTTGTAATAAATTAGTCATCCATTGTGCTTATTATAAGATGCAACTAACAAATTGAACAATCAAGCCTCCACAACTACAGTACTGTTTCTTTAAGGAAACTACGCAGCAAAGTTAAGTATACTTTTTTTGGAGTTGACAGATTTTAATTTCCACAACCTTAAAAGTCTCGAGTCATGTTCACAGTTTTTTTGAAATAATGTGGAGTCATGTTCACAGTTGTTGGAACTAATGTGGAGTCTTCTCAGTTGACTCAAGTCAATCTCAGATTCTTCATAAGACTGTTCTAAGCACATTGAAGTCAGAATGGAATATTAAATACTGGGTCTATTGCTAGTCTTAAAGAGGATTTAGAAAGTATTTTAACTTTTAAGTACAAGCCTAATAATGTTATCTAGATACAACTAGAAATCTTGACTTACCTCATTATCTCATTCTCTCTCTCTCTCTCTCTCTCTGTTGAATAGTACCAATGACCACAAGATTTCATTAAAAAAGAGGCAACAAAAAAGATTGAGGTGACGGAGTACAAAATACTACACTAGCGAACGCGAGAAAAGAAAAGAAAAAAGTTGGATCTAGAACAGTTGGATTAGGGTTGCTATGTGTTCTCGGTTGGACAGATTTTTAAAGTAAATTTGTACATGACGAAAGAGTTACTAATCAAAAGGACCAATTTTCGTTTTGCATGAATTGGGTATGACATAACTGAAATAGAAAGCACGTACAAGACACAGATATTCAAAGTAGCCGTAAAATAGATTTTGTTTTATTTTGTTCATATTGAGAGTAGGGCTGTTAACGAAGCGAGCTATTCGCGAGCTATTCGGCTTGAGCTCGGTCAAAGCTCGGCTTGAACCGAGCTCGAGCTCAAAACTGAGCTCTTTTCCTTAACGAGCCGAGCTCGAGCTTGGGTTTTTTTTTTAAGACTACGCTCGCGAGCTATTCTGCTCGAATACAGTCGAAGCTCGGCTCGAACTGAGCTCGAGCCGAGCTCGAGCTCAAAACTGAGCTCGTTTCCTTAACAAGCCGAGCTCAAGCCTGAAGATATTCGGCTCAGCTCGGCTCGATTGCAGCCCTAATTGATAGCAAACATTGTCTATTATCACATTAATAGCAGAGAATATTAGTTTTAACAAAAAAAAAAGAGGTGTGTGTGTGTGTGTGTGTGTGTGTGAATGAATGAATAGACTGAAATCACTCTTCATATTATGTAGTTTTGAACTTGGCCTCAGCATTTTGGGCTATAGAAAGCACGGTTTTAATATGTAGATGTTGAATACAGATTTGGGAAAAATTAATTGTTATTCTTATTCATTTATTTCTTTATTGCATACATCTATATGTAAGAATTACATTATTGGAGAAGAAGAAAGGAGATTGAGAGAAGATTGGGGAGATGAGAGATTGGGAAATTTGTTTCCTATAGATTAGGAAACAGAATATACAATTACTATATTTCAACACTCACCCCTCAAGTTGGTGCATAAATATTGAACATGCCCAACTTGTCAACAAATTTCAAAAAGAGCCGATTCGTAACTGCCTTGGTTAGGATATCTGCAAGCTGATCTCTTGACTTCACTTTTGATATCTCAATAACTTTCTCACCTGTTTTTTCTTTGATGAAGAATCTGCCCACCTCTACATGTTTCGTACTATCATACTGAACCGGGTTAGCAGCAATATCACACGCTGCTTGACTATCACAATACACTTTCATAGGTTCATTCGGACCATAGCCTAAGTCCTGCAGCAAGAGTTTCAATCATAAAGCTTCCGCTATACTTAAAGCTATTCTGTGATACTCAGCCTCTGTACTAGAGCGTGCAACAACATTTTGCTTCTTGCTCCTCCATGTATGTCACGCCCCACTTCCCAAAACTACGGAATGCAAGCACGTGACATGGCCCAGCGAATGACTTGCATCATTCATAGGCTGTCATCGATTCAACTCAACAATACAAAACAGGTAGTAAAACAACCACGCATACAATAAAAGAAGTAATCACATGAATAACAACATTTGGAATTTAAGCATAAAAATAACCAACATAAAATAAATCCAACATCTGGAATCAACAATGACATTATTCGGGTCAAAAGCCCACAAATACAACAATGTTCAATTATCAAAATTCAGAAAAGAAAAAAAAAAGAAAACAATAATTATTTAAACGGCACAGCAACACAAGTCTTTCACCATTGTTGTTCTCCTAGTCCATCAGGCAAATTTCTCTGAATACCTGTAAGCTGCTCATCTAAAAGCGAGGGAAAATGTATCCTTAGAGCAAGTCGTGGACAGTAAGCAGAGAAACAAAGAACGATGAAAATAATGGTATAACGATGAATTCAGTGGACGATGAAATCGATAGTATTGAACAGTGACAAAGCGATAGTAGTACAAAGTGTAATAACGATGATTTATAATGATAACAATAAACAATAACAATAACGGTAAGCAATAACGATAACACTGTTCATTGAAGATGACAATATGTAATGACAATGCGATGAAGTCTTAAGTCTATTATTCATTTTAAACCTAATTAATGCACGTACTACTGCATCCCATACTACAGGTTCCACGCATACAATCAATTTCGTTTAGACTAAGGTGCTAGATTCTATAGGTCATGTACTCGGCACAATATAACATTTCAATAATAATCACTGGCCAATGAGAAATTTCTTGCACAATAACGATACACTGACCATTGGCAATTTCTTACACAATGACGATAACACTGGTCATTTGCAATTTCTTGCACAATGACGATAATACTGGCCATTTGCAATTTCTTGCACAATGATGATAACACTGGCCATTTACAATTTCTTGCAAAATGACGATAACTATAATTTGGGACGAGGCCCACATTCACGAGTACAGTCACTATATTATCAACTACCCTAGTCAACTCTTAACCCCGGCTTGATTAACATTCTTTTATTTAAACATGCAATACTAATAGAGAACAATAGGGGCAGAAACATCAATGGGGAATGATAATGCGATAAATAAGGGACATAAGAATGATGACAAAACAATCCTAAGATTATGCAATGTACTCTACACAATTAAATCAACCAAATACAACATTATAGATTCAATTGTATATTATTAAACATAGAAACCCAGTTATGGACAGCAGTAGGTTGTTGTACCAAAATCATAATTTTCGTTGCTACAGGATTGCAAATGTGGATCTGTCAAAAGGTCTACAAACTAGACTCCTGCCCGGTTCCAACGCATATAAATAAGATACATAAAAGTTGTGGCATTAGGTGTCAAAACAGCAAACTACACAGGATTTGTGTTCAGCCAGAACTTGTAAGATTGTGTTTATACATATGAAATAGGACCGAAACTCCATTAATTAATTCCAGAAAAATTAGGAAATGTTCTCTAGTGTGTCTAGTATCAGCATGTAAAATTTTAAGTCATTATCTTACAGGTAGAATTGTTAAATTAATTGTGAATCAGAGTGTGGCAGAAGTTTTTAGAATCTGGAATTGTACGACACAGCAACAGTAAATCTGCGAAATCTCACAAACCATAACTCGGAATTCAATTCCGTCAAAAAGATAGTAAACTAGATATCTGGGGCTATATTTCATATTCAGGAAGTTATTGATTTTGATGAAATTATCTAGGTCGAAACAGCATGGTAATGTTCAAGCTGGCAGTAAATTTCAGGGTTTCAACATATTCTTTTTGAATAAAAATGATTAAAATGTTAAAAACGATGAGTTAGGGGTTAAAAATCATAAATCACAGCGAGTTACACCTATGTGAGCATGGTATTGAGATGTATAATGTCCATAATTTTACTAATCACAATCAACTAGTACACCATCTTCAATCATATGAACAATCAACACTAGTATATAATCTACAATAGTTGTGTAATGTCATAACATGAAATGCAATAGCAATCCCTATTCCTATATTCAATAATTAACTATATGAATGCATGTAAGATCTCAATAAGTCGGAGGCAAAAAGACGACACGAAGTCAAGACTACTACTTGGATTCGCTCGTATAAATCCGTGGCATCCCAACGATAGATAACAATAATAATATACGATAATAAATAGGGATCTACTTGCGGAATTCAATAAACAATTTCGAATATGATTCAATATAATTCGAATGTGAGATGACTTGCCTTAGAACGATGTTAGATCCGAATACAATAGAATAACGGGATGAGAATCCTGACGGCAACGACGACGATCGCAAACCAAGCAACATCGATGGCGATCACTATCGGGTACGGATCTTGATGAGGATCAAGATCGGATGATCGGACGGCTGAGATCAATAGCTGCTGATGTTGATAATCTGATCGGACGGTCGCGATTGAGTGGCTGAAGCTTGATGGTACAAACAGTTACAAACAGCGAGGGTGGCAAGACGGGCTGGCGGTGTGGCGAGGAGTGCCGGGGAAGAGGGTCGACTACAGTGGCGCTGCCGAGCTGCGGTCGACGCAGGGAGGCAGGGGACCGGGGGGGTTGCGGTTGTAATGCCCCGCCCCAATACTCAGACAATTTTTATTATTTTTAGAAGACAAATTAGATACTATGTATTACAACTGCCCACTACAGGCTGCCTTTCAAAAGGTGGTTAACCAATTACGTGACTCTTGATCATTGGCAATTTTATTTATACTCAATTAATTTTTTGCGTACTCCTGATATGGGATAACTCTTCACAATTCTCATCTCTTTTTACTCAATCCCGTGTACATATGAAAGCCCGTGGGCCCCCATCCTGCACACGTCACCCCAAGAGAAGCAACACTTCTCTTATTTCATTCCGAAATCATGTCGGGGCCCACAACAATGGTGACGTCATCACCACATTTAAACCAACAGCCAACTTTGCTGTTTTTACAAATCCGTGGGTCCCCCCTTAACCTCTCTCCTCATATTATATATATATATATATATATATATATATATATATATATATATATATATATATATATATAGCTATTCGAAATTACAGGGTATTACATACACCCCACCTTTAGAAATCAGCATCCTCGCTGAGTACGGGGCATGTCAACTTAGCGCAGGATTCTCCTTTCTAGCCGATGTGGAGCAGAGTATCCTGCCAGCGTACTGCGATCCTCCTGCTAGCGTACTCGTCCCTGGTCTCTCTACCAGCGTACTGGCCTCAGCCAGGAGTGTACTGACCTCAGCCAGGCATACCTCTCCACACCTGGGGTTGAAAGTTGGCTCTGAATACCATTTGTAACGCCCCGCCCCAATACTCAGACATTTTTTATTATTTTAAGAAGAAAAATTAGATACTATGTAGTACAACTGCCCACCACAGGTTGTCTCTCAAAAGGTGGTTAACCAATTAAGTGACTCTTGATCATAGGCAATTTTATTTATACTCAATTAATTTTGTGTTCTCCCGATATGTGATAACTCTTCACAATTCTCATCTCTTTTTACTCAATCCCGTGTACATATGAAAGCCCCCCATCCTGCACACGTCACCCCAAGAGAAGCAGCACTTCTTTTATTTCATTCCGAAATCATGCCGTGGTCCACAACAATGGTGATGTCATCACCACATTTAAACCAACAGCCAACTTTGCTGTTTTTACAAATCCGTGGGTCTCCCCTGAACCTCTCTCCTCATATATTTTATATATATATTTAGCTATACGAAATTACGGGGTATTACAGCGGTCGCTGCTGCTGCTGACGGCGGTGGCTGAAGTGACGCGACAGGAGCACAGGGGAGGTGCAGGGCGGCGTGTCGCTGGCGAGGGGCTGCACTGGTAGGAGGGCGCACAGCGGAGCGGGGTCGGGGGGTTGCTCGGTCGCTGCGACGCTACAGGAGGGTGGCGCTGGGGGAGAAGGGCACGAGGAGAGGGAGCAGAAGGGAAGGAGGTGGGCGCCGGCTGTCGGGGTTCGCGATAGGGAGAGGGGAAGACGAAGGGTCGGGATAATAAAAGCGGCTAGGGTTGAAGCCGGCTAATGGGTTTACAGAAGGTAGGGTTAATATGGTGATGTATATATATATGGTAAGATAACGGGTAGGGTAAAAGGGGTTAGTAGTATAAACGGGGTACTGGGTTAAAGGGTTATAATGGGTAACGTTTGTGAAGGGGATTGTTATAGGGTTATGGAAAAGAGTTATTGCGTTTAATTAGGAACCAATAGAAAAATAAAATAATCAATATAGAATTTATTTTGAAATGACTACAAATGAAATTAACAAGTAGAAATGGGTTTTTAATAAGAAATCAAAAGTAATAATAATAGTAACAATAACAATAATGATAATAAAAATAATAGTAAAAATAGATATAATAATAATATACACAAATATGTCAAAAATGGACAATCAAAGTTTAAGAGACTTATTAAAATAATCCAAACAGTAATAATATATAATATAAATAGTTGATAATTTAGAAATGTAAAATAAAATTAAAATACACCGTCATAAATATAAATTTTGAATAATAAATGAAATAGAGAATTTCTTAGAAACTGGAATAATATTTTGTTAAAATTCGATCAATTGAAAATGTAATTGTTGAAAAAGAATTTAAAAGCGAAAAGAAAGTTATACAAATTTTAAATATAGAAAATACACGGAAAAAGAAAATACATCCAAAATACAAGAAATGGGAAACAGGGGTTACAAATCCTACCCACCTTACAACAAAATTTCATCCTCGAAATTTGCTTAGGCGGTACATAGTAAAGGAAGGTCTCAGTGCCGATGTCAGATTATGTCTTATTATTTATTGTATAAAAAAATGATTAGAACATGTATCGCACGTGCAGATTACTAGTAATACTATAATGGGGGAGGTGGGCCTGTCATTTGTACACATTCAACCATCTAATCTCAACCATTCATTTTTAAGTGGGAGTTATATTAACCATTCATTTACTCAACTTTTGTTAGCTACCATAATACCCTCAAAGTTCAAATTTATTTACGACATAATTATTATTTATAAAAGTGTCATTCATATAAAATAAAAGTTTGTTCCACTAGGGGTAATTTGTAAAGAGTGTGTGATGAGTAAATGAAGGTCACATGTAGCACTGTCACATTTACCCGTTACCCGGACGGCCAGACCCGGCATTGGACCGGAACCGACCCAATCAATCCGGGTCCTGGTCAAAAAATAAGACCCGATGTACTTTCGTGTCCGCTCAAAATAGAACTGACCCGGACCCGGACCAGTTAAAAAATACTCCAAAAAAATTATAGAATTTGAATAATAAGGTTATAGGGATATACATATAAATAGTATTTGTTGAAGATAGATGTGTAAATATAATATTTATTCATAAACTTAAGTGCAAAAATTGTTGGAACCGTAGAGTATCGGGTGCAAAATACTTGTGCACATATTTGTTCCCCGCTACCAGACCCGACAAGTAGATTTTTAAACTAGGACCTGGACCTGGTGCTCGGAAGTCCGAGTAGTGGAGGACCCGACTCAATAGGACCCAATACCAGCTCTAGTCTCAGGTTCGAGGCCATATTACGTATTATTATTTACCATATTAAAAAGAATTAATTATAATGCGCATCGCACGTGCAGATTACTAGTATTTTTTAAAAGTAAAAATTCTGATGTCATCTGCCATCGAACCTAAGACCTCATTTAAACAAACACATGCATTGCACGTGCTTATTTTGTTACAGTGCACGTGTTTGTTTGCTTACACAACCCCAACTCTCCCACTAAAGTATTAGATATTAGAGATTAGATATTTTTAAAAAGTAAAAATTCTGACATTGTCTGACATCGAACCTATGACCTCATTTAATAAAATTGCACGTGTTTGTTTATATATATATATATATATATATATATATATATATATATATAAGACCTAATCTGGCACAAACTTTGACTTTATATGAGTGCCACTTTTGTAATATATATATTTTAAAAAAAAATTATGACATTGTCTCGCATTGAACCTAAGACCTCATTTATATTAGTTATACATGTGCATTGCACGTGTTTGTTTGATTTCAATGCATGTGTTTGTTTGGTGACAAACTCTCCCATTAAATAGTAGAGATTATTAGAGATTAGAGATTAGAGATTATATATTATATTATAGATAGATGGATAGATAGATAGATAGATAATAATTTACACGTGCAATGCACATTTAATATAATTTTAAAAAAATGAAAGTACAAAATCTGACGTAGTGAGGACTCGAACCTGAGACTTCCTTCATATTAGTTATACACTTGCAATGCACACGTTAGTAGATTTACAAATTTACAAATGACACTAAGGCCTTCTCCCATTATAATATTACTAGTAATTTACACGTGTGATGCACGTTTTAATCATTTCAAAAAATAAAAATAAAAACATTGGTAGGGAGGATTTGAACCAGAAATCTTTTTTATATTAGTTATGTACGTGCGTTGCACATGTTGGTAGAATGACAAATGACACTAAGGCCTTCTCCCATTATTATTATTATTATTATTATTATTATTATTATTATTATTATTATTATTTATATATATATATATATATATATGTGTGTGTGTGTGTGTGTGTGTGTGTGTGTGTGTGTGTGTGTGTGTGTGTGTGTGTGTGTGTGTGGGGAAAAGGGGTATGTGCAACAACTTGCTCATTTGGTAAATAAGCAATTGATGATGTGGCATACATGTGATTGGAAAATCATTAAAAGGGTTAGTTGTCCAATGTATCACATGCATGCCACATAATCAATTGCTCATTTACTAAATGTGCAAGTTGCTCATATTTCTTTTACCCTTTATATATATATATATATATATATATATGACAAGTGCAGAAGGGTAATTTCGTAACTTCACGCCAAAAAACATTTCAGACTTAGCGTTTTTTTGGCGTGGAGTTTTTTTTGTCAGTTACCTATATATATATATATATATATATATATGGCAAATGCTCAGTTGAAAACGGGTCCGTTTTCAACGGCTTGGAAAACACACATCTCAGCCGTTGGATCTTGGTAGATCATGATCAGCGGCTGTAATCGAAACCCACTAAGTCTTCCACTAACGCTTCCAAAAGCGGAGGGTTAATTTCGTAACTTCACGCCAAAAAAGGTTTGGCATGAAGTACCAAAAATACCCCTCCGCTAAAACACTAAGAAAGCTCTTCGATCAGAGCGGAGCGAATCTGATCCTCTCATCATGATCTGGAGCAATCGGAGGGCTAGGATGGGCGTTTTCCAACCCGGTTGAAAACAAATCCGTTTTCAACCGAGCATTTGCCTATATATATATATATATATTAGTTTACACGTGCGATGTATGTCTTAATAAATATAGTTTTTTTAAAAGTATAAATTCAGACGTAGTCTGGATTTGATCAAAAACCTCATTTACAATAGTTATGCACGTGCGTTGCACGGGTTGGTAGATGGACAAATTACACTAAGGCATTCTCCCATTATAGTAGTAGTAGTTGTAGTAGTAGTAGTAGTGTATATATATATATATATATATATATATATATATATATATATATATATATATATATATATATATATATATATATATATTAGTTTACATATATATATTAATATTAGTTTACACGTGTGATGTACGTCTTAATAAATATAGTTTTTTTGAAAGTAAAAATTCAGACGTAGTCTGGACTTGATCAAAAACCTTATTTACAATAGAGCACGTGCGTTGCACGGGTTGGTAGATGGACAAATTACACTAAGGCCTTCTCCCATTATCGTAGTAGAGATTATTAGAGATATAACATATTTATTACGATATACATCGCACATTAGATCAAAGTTCTTATTTAAATTTTTTTTAAAAAATTTAATACGTGCATCGCACGTGTATATTGCTAGTTAATAAAAAAAAAAACAACCGCGCGGATGTTGGAGAAAATAATGGACAGCAGTCCATAATTTGTACCCATTTTGCTTAGCAAAAGAAAGAATTAGAATAGTTGGGCCATTACAAAGCCCATTGTCCAAGATGCCAAAATATAATGATCCTGAAGGTAAAAAAGCCCAAAATCTCCACTAGTACAACTAGACAGTTCGAGTTGTTTAAAGTCAATAACTCAATTTATAAACCTCAATCATCTATATAATAAATTACAAAGAAATCTATCAAGCGGCTCTCATTCGATCTCTTCAAAATCGAAAGCCCAAATTCATTCTCACAAAACATATTTTTCCGCTCAAAATTTCAAACCCCAATCTCTCAACTCAGAAACCCCCCTTACTTACCGCTTCTCTATCTCTCTCTCTGTCTTCTCCCGATCTCTCTCTCTCAAAACCCCCTCCCTCTCTCTCTCTCTCTCTCTCTCTTTCTCTCATCCCGAATCCCCCCCCCCTTCTCTCTTCCCGAAATCCCGAACCCCCACCTCCTTGCAACCCTGCCATCCCCGCCACCTCACTGTGCACCCAACCAACCTCCACCCACTTGCACTCCCGACCTCCTTCGAAGCTCCGTCAGCCCCGCCTCATCGAAACTGCAGTCGAACCTCCACCTCCTTCGAAGCTCCGTCAGCTCCGTCAACCCAACCTCCACCTCAGCAAAACCCACACTCGAAGCTCCGTCACTCTCATGTAAGTTCATCTTAGTCAAATTTTAGGATTTCATGGTTAAATAATTTTGTGTTAAGGTTTTTTGCTGACTTTTGATGGATTAGGGGGTTATGTAGGAGGTGGAGGGGGAGGAGGTGAATGGGGAGACGAGGAGGACGTCGGTGATGATGTCACATATGTTCTGCAAGACGTTGACGGCGTCGGATACTAGCACTGATGGGGGGGTTTCGGTGCCGAGGCGAGCGGCTGAGGATTGTTTTTCGCCACTGGTATGATTGTTGGGTTTTCCGCCAATGTCTTTGTTTGTTTCTTTGTTGATGTTTGAAAATTGTTGGGTTTTTTGGGGATGATTGATTTTGAGTGATGGAATATGTGGGGGGTTTTCGTTTCTTAGAAATTTGTTGACCGGTGTGAGTTTGTAGTTTTTTGGGGTATGCACATAATTGCTATGCTCATGAACAGTACACTTCCTGTAAAAGTTCTTCGCTGTTTTTTCTGCTAGGTTACTGTTTAATTTTTGTTTATGTTTTTGGTATTTTTGTTTCAGGTTTAGGTGTCAGGGTTCCGCTTATAGAGAAAGGTATTTTTTTGCTCTATGAATCTTTGGCTTGCTTTATTTGATTGTTATTTCTGCACATATGTCATTTTTGGGTGTTGCATGTTGTTAGAGTTCAATTTTCTTTATTGTACGTGTCGTTGGTGAGGTGCAATTTGCTGCCTGTTGATTCTATAATATTGCAGGTCTTTTGTTAGAAGTTTGTTGGTTGGTTTTGTTTTTTGTATGTATCGTTAGGGTGACACATTTTACTTTCTGTTCGTTCTATAATTTTCAAGATTTTTTGTTAGAAGTTTGTTTGGCAGTGTTAGTTGCTGGTTATTGTTGTTGTTGTACATGTTCTTGCCGTCTTGATAATCAGTCCAGTTTGACCTATTACTTATTTTTTGGGGTTGGTTATATAGACAGCCCCCCCCCCCCCCCCTCTCCTCTATCTTCAGTTCTAGTGCGCTGTCGTATCATTTGGTTTTATATTTTTTTATGTGATGGTGATTATAAGTTTCTTCTTTTGTTATCACTGTTTAATTTGATTTTATGTTTTTTCTGTTCAGGTTTAGCACGTCGGCGTCTACTTAACATGAAAAGGTATAATTTCTTGCTCTCAGGTTCTCCGAGCAATTTTGTTTCGTTATTATTACTACATGGGTGACTTTTCATCTTACATGTTATTTGTTGCTGTTTATTTGTTGTTGGTTCTTTTCAGATGTTCAGGCTTTTCGCATTTAGGGAGCTTCGTTCCTTTATCTGTGTACTTGGTACGGTTGGTGGACAAGATAATTACCTTACTCTACCATTTGTTATTGCATGCTATGTACAATTTAATGTGTTCCATGGGTTAGGTTAAAGAACCCTATGTTTGGGATGAAAATTGTTGGGTTTTTTGGGATGATTGATTTTGAGTGATGGAATATGTGGTGTAGGTTTATAAGCAGCAGAGGCCGTCGCATGAGTTGGTTGCCAAGGATTGGCATGGGACGGAGTGGAGGTTTCGACATATCTATCAAGGTATTATACTAATAAAGCACACTTTAGCAAATTGATTGAATGCCAAATTTCTGGTTTGAAACTAATATTTGTCTTCTTTTAATACTTGGGTTTTCTTAATTTTGTTAGACTTTCCTCCTTAAGTAAATGTTTTTTTTTTACTTTGAAACTTTAGTAGTTCCTTTTGTTTTCCCAGATTACACTATGTTATTTATTTGCACTGTTTGAACAATGATGTTGATGGATGTTCAGAGGTGTTGAAACTATACTTTTTAAGGTTGAATGTTTGTGCTTTGATTGGTCAAACTTGACACGTTGTAATTTAAGGCCCCTACACAACAAAAAATAAAAATAAAAAATGAAATTTGTTGAAAGCAAGTTTGTTCCCTGCTATTTGCTTGTGCCAATCGTCCTCATGGAAAGCTAAGTTGATTAAAGTAATCTTACAATATAGTGTTGGTTCTATTGAGATGGTTTTTATAAGTTATTGTTAAACTTGATCATATTCTGCTTTTGATGGTTTTGATGATTTGTCCTATATGTGCAATGCATCACTACCTTTACAATTTATCATATAGGGGTGCCTCTGCTGCCTCTCCTACCCCTACTCAAGTAAGGCTCTTGAATTTAGTATATAATTTACAGTTTTTTTAATAGTGGAAACATGTTATTTGATCTCATTGTGGAATAGATAGATTGGTGATTAGTTTAGTTTACAGTTCAATTTTACAATTTAGTTTAGTTTTGGAATAGACAATTTATATTGGTGATTAGTTTAGATAGATTGCTGAAAATTCGAAGAACAACAATAGGCATTTTAGATTGTGTTTAGTTTAGTTTAGTTTAGTTGCAGTTTCGGGATAGTTTAGTTGCAGTTTTGGGATACTTCAATTTCAAATTCCCCAACTCTTCTGTTTTGATAGTTTAGTTGCAGTGTTCTGTTTTTCTAGCTATTTTGTACAACTTCGAAACTCTTGCATTAAGACCTTTTATGTTTTATTTTAATTGCTCTATCTATTCTATCAAAATGACAATAAAAAGGTAGTAATTGATTGCACTGGAACACCCATGTGTTCCAATACTAGGAAAAAAAATCGAGAAAATATACTACGAATTGGTGCACTGATTTTTCTATGGTGAAGTATGGTTGTTTTTCGTATGAATTATGTTATTGTTGTCGGATCTTAATTATGTATATAGATAATAGTGTATGGTTATTATTATTGTTGTCGGAGCTTAATTATGTATATATATAATAGGGTGCTAAATTGCTTTCCAAGATGTTTACGGCATGAGACGAGTATTCTTTGGGCTTTTTTGTGTATTGGTTATTTATATGGTAGAGGATTATTGAGAGTGAAGACAAGAAATCTCAAAAGAGATGCATTTTGTCTTATAATTTAGAAACATTCCATTGGGTCTAAGAAAGAAGTGTTGGTTCGTAACGTTGGCTGCTAATTTAATTGAGAATTATTTTGGTTCCTTTATACGGAAAAAAGGGGCCTTTGCTAATGATAAAAAGGGGCCTTTGCAGTTTGCACTTTATGTTTGCCCCATATGTTGGGAAATTATGATTGTTCGCATTGATGTGCATTTGCAAATGTTAATATGTTAACTGTACCTGGGGAGGAACTATGTCAATGTAAGGTTTTAGAGAGATGTACTATTAGTAGGTGCTAGATACAGGACTCAACTTGGGTATTGCTAGGTGTTAGTCTGGTATTTATTTGTTGTAGAAATAATAACAGCAACAACAACAACATAGTTTTTGTTTAGAAATAGCTGTACGAATCTCTCTTCCATCCAACTTTATTAAACTTCTCTGTCACATTAATGACTATTGTACCTCTTTTAATTGCATGAATTCAAGTTCGTGCAGGTCTAACCTAATTCTACTTGCATTATTAACTACCTTCTATGTTCTGTGAATATCAGGTATATATACTATATTGTCTTTAGTTTTGTTGGGTTTGTGTTAGATTGGTAGTTTGAGTTAGATGAAGTGAAATTGAGGATTGGTGTTTGTGTTAGATGAAGTGAAATTGAGGATTGTTATTTGTGTTTGTATAAGATGAAGGTAATTTGCAATATGGGGTTTGAATGCAAAGATATGGCATTTTGGATTGTTGTTTATTTCATGCAAAGATAAGGTGTGATTGAATTTTTGGTTATTTGTTCAAACATGTCAGTGCAATCTTATTGACTTACCCTTCAAGTAATCCAAGATTCTGGAGTTTGATTTATTATTTATGAGTTGGTGGGGTGAACATCAAAGATCATTTAACAACTAAAAGTTGTACTCTGAAATTATGTATAGTATTGTATTAATTATTTGTATGCTAGCACAACCTTCACAAAAATTTATACTCTGATATGAGCCTCATGAAGTGTCAAATACACACAAAAGTGACCGAAACAAGCTTATCTGATAGGAGTTTGTTCTCTTTGGTAAATTTATTTTACATCACTTAAATTTTACAGAATATCGAGTTTTTTTGGAGGTTATATCAATATAGAGAATTTTTTAAGGAAATAATCCTACTATTTACTGACCATTTCATCTTTTGTTTATCTATGTTCTTTGATCTAGGTACATCTTTACTGCTGTGATCTTTCGCAAAAAGATGCCCGAGGTATTGAGTGCATGTGCTTCCCTTTTCACTTCAATTCCTGTAGAAACCTAGCACATTTATGAAGGCTACCAGATAGTTTACAAGAAAAGGCTTGCATCATCCTCACATACCAGTTGAATGAGAAAAGAAAATCAACTCTAGCCTCCTCCTAGAAGGCCATAGCGCTAAAACAGATCAAACAGGTTTTATTAATTTCTTATATGAATATGCTAACCGCAATTTTTACCTTCGCGTCGCATGCAATATTGGGTGTAGTTGTTTATACTGAAAATTTTTGAAACTTTTATTTGGCATGTTGGTAGTACATGTTCTTATAATATAGTTGTTTATAAAATTGAGGTAAATATGTCAAGGTTAAGATACCTAGAGCATTGTTAGATAGTTTTATATAGCTTTAGTTTTGTTAGCATAATTTTGCATCTTAAATAGTTGATTGATTTAATGTAATTGGTCTTTAGTTTGTGTAGCTTTAGTTGATTTGTTTTTGGGCGGAAGGTGAGTGGTTTGGTAGGGGTTTGGTCGTCATTTGGTTACCTTTAGATTCATGGAGAATTTCATGTTTTCATATGTGTTTGGATGCTAAGTTGAGGTGAGGAGGAAAAAAAGAGAGTAAGGGTGGAGGTAAGGAAAAATTGAAGGTGGATTATAGTTTGGGTAGCTTTTGGCCTTTTAATATCTTAATTACTGGAGGCATTTTGTCTCCACAGTGAACTCTAAACAGATTAAAGTTAGAAATACAGGAATTTTATTCTGATTGATTTATTGTCACTTATTAGTGTGGAGTGCAATTTAGATTAACTCTGGATTACTGGAATTTGGAGTTTAACTATCTGGATGTACCTAAACTTTGAAGTAAATCCGAAACGGGATGTTAAAATACCTAGAGGTATGTCAAATACCTCCTGATACTTACTTTAAGCTATTTTGTCATTAATTTAAACATGGTTAATTGATTTATTAATCTTTTATAGCGATTGCTCTTTAGTTTGAGCTGATTATAATGTTTAAAACAATGTTGTGTTTGACAATATCTTTTCGGGTTTCTTTGGTGAGTGAATAGGGATTGAATGGATTTAAGTATATCAGTCATTTTTCTTCTTCTTATAATTGGTTTAACTAATTGTTAATCCTAACTTGGTTTGGGTGCAAGTGCGTTGAGTCTGTGAATTATTACAAACAAAGTAGAATAGGTGGAATAGTGTGAAAAATATAATTTTGACTTCCAAATTTTGCCCTGTTGGGAAACTATGGTAAAATAAGATAAATGGAGGTAAGTGGATGTATCTTGCTTTTACTTCTATGACACCATCTAACATTGCCAATATAGTGTCAATTTCTTGATATTGAACATCTATTAGTCTAATGAAATTGTTGGTTTCTATGTTGTATTCCTGCATATACCAATGTTACGATTTATATATACAGTTTCATTTTCTTAATGTTGTGTTGAGTTTTAATTAAGGAAAAATATATTTTAGATTTTGGAAAAAATATTCCCTCTAGTAAGGGTAAGAAAGGATGATTGGCAGAATTAAGTACAATCATACGACATGAGGAAATTGAGGAGAAAGAGAAAAAACCAAGGGGCATGGAAACATGTTTTCCATTGCACTAATTCCATGATCTATACAATGCCAGTTTAGCTAGCATATAACGGTCTTATACTTTTGTAGTACTTTTCTAAAACTATAATAACTACATTGTTTATATCGTTCCGTATATGCTTAAAAGGTAAGAAAACTCACAGTTAGTAGTGTTTCCCTATAATAAAACATGGTTAGCAAGTGGACAAATCGGTATATTTCATGCAACAACAAAATATTAAACATAACAAATATTAAACATGAAACCAACTAACAAACATTAAAAAAAAACTCAGAAATGCAACTGCAGCTGCAACAGATGTAGGCTTCAAATGCATGTACCCATTACTCTACAGTTTCCAATGTAGATAGATCATAGTAGTTAATAATTACTCTACAATGTCTTGACTGGTTTGTTAAAATAATTAGAACGTCAAAGTTAATCATCATATATTTTCCCTTCTTTATATACAGATCAATTGCTTCATCATAATTAAAGAATAGCGATGGATGGCATCACTATATATGGCCATGTAAGTATCTCATTTTTTAAAAAAATCTACAACTCTTGATATAATAATAGGTTTTTCACATTATAATGTTTACTTTAGTACCTTGAAGTCTTCATCATATATTCTTTTTTTTCCCCAGATTGTCGTCTACACTCAGAACTGTTATTTACATATTGACAGCTAAAAGGCATCGTCCTATTTGAAAGGTAATGGTTTCAAAACTCTTACTATTGTTTTAAAACTCTTATTGTTTTAATTGATTATTGTAAACTCTTACTATTTGTTTCAAAACTCTTATTGTTTTTTTAGGGTCACTTTTTGATCCCATTTTTGAAGACTTGAAGCATTGTGTTTTTCTACAACCCTGTAAATTTATTTTTTGGTCATTCGGTTGATTGGTGTATATTTTGGTGGAGGATGTAATAATTGTAATATTTAACATTTTTGGAGATGATGTAAGTATCTGTATATAATGATGATATAATATAGTTATGTTAATACCCGTACCCGCAAAGTTGTGGAGTATTGGGTTCTGTGTATGGTTTCTGAAAGATTTTTCAAAGGTTTTTCTAAAAATCCATTACATTTTCAAACGAATTTTTGGTTTTAATTTTGTATCTTGCATTATATTATGATTTTTTCCCCCAGAGCTTTATATATATGATGTCTGTGTGATGTTGCTTGGTTTGGCCTGGGGAGGATTGATATTTATTGCCTGTGATTTTATATTTTTAATTGTTAGCAGAATTTCGTAAGGAATTGCTGTAAAAAGGCTAATATTTTAGAGCGGACTCTGTCAAAATTTTTACTAAATTTTATAAAATCTATTATGTTTTCAAACGATATCTTGGTTTTTATTTTGTATCTTTCGTCATATGAAGATTTTTTCCCCCCATAGCCTTATATATATGATGTCTGTGTGATGTTGCTTAGATTTTCCTGGGGAGGATTTATATTGACTGCCTGTGATGTTATTTTTTAAATTGTGAGCAGAAATTCGTAAGAAATTGCTCTAAGAGGGCTAATATTTAAGGGGAGATTCTGTCGAAATTTTTACTACAATTCCTAAAAATCTATTACATTTTCAAACGAAATCTTGGTTTTTATTTTGTATCTTGGCTAATATGAAAATTTAGTTTTTATTTTGTATCTTGGCTAATATAAAAATTTTAGGGCAGGATTAATATTAACTGCCGGTAAAAATTTAGAGGAGACTGTCGAAATTTTTACTAAACAACTTAATTAATTAATCTTCACGATGACGTGCCATAGGAAACAATTTAAAGGTGATTGTATTAGAAAACAATTAGGAAACAATAAAATTTCAAAGGAGGGTTGTATAGAGAAAATGATTGTATTAGAAAGGTAGTTGTATTTGTTTAAACCCAAAAAAAAATATCGGCATGGTGCATATTTTTAATGGATGTGCTCATATTTTTTTAAAAATAGCTAGGTTTTTGGAGAATTGGATAAGTCAATATTGAGAAATTTAAGGGCAATAAAGACGAAATAACTAAAAAACTAAAACAATTTAACGAATAATTGTTAAAGATGTATAGTGAATGACTTTTGATCTTAGCATGTATATACATACATAAATTTATATGCAGTTCACATAATCGAATACGTGCCGTAGGCACGTGCCCACGAGCATACCCAGTGCATTTATAACTTCGATCGATATCAACCATTTATTTAATACTATAAATGGTTGAAGTTATAATCTGACACCAAACGTGATATCAATAATACTAGTGTGTGCAGTATGATCAATATTTATATTAATACCATAAACATTTGCTAGCTGAATTTACACAGAATATGGAATTGAGCCAAAAATAGAAACATGTGATTGAGTACCTGCGATGTTGTCGTAGCTTTTTCGCTTTCCCACCCTTTGATAAATGTCCTTAACTGTCATTGGCTTTCCCCCTTGCTACGCTGTCTGTCACTGCGCCTGTGACCTTCTTTAGCCTTTCCTGACTTTTTCTTTATACTCTCAATGACCCTTGGAGTCTCTTCTACTCTGCTCCCCCCCTCTGACAACCTCTGATAGCTGATCCTCAGACCTAATAGAGTCATTTTCTGAACTAGATGAGTCATCTGAATTTTTTGAATTATCTGTGGCCCAACTACCTAACATTGCTTTCACTATCTTCTTTACTTCATGTTGTATTCTCTTTTCCACTTCCTTTTTAAGAATAGTGTCAATCTTGCTCGCCGCCGTCTCTTCTTCTTCTCCCTCTTTGTCCTGAATATTGTCCAAAGTTTTACATATTGGTCGATTAATCTCCTCCCTATCTAAACCGTTCTGTCCTTCCTCTTCGTCCCTCCTGTGAGATGTTTGCATCAGAATTGGTTCCCGGCTCACAAAAGGCCCAGTCTTGTTTGCAAAACCTTCCAGCCCATCTGATTCCCCCCCCCCCCCCCCCGTCCTCCCATGATTTGAACTTGGCCCAATATGATTCCCCCCCCCCCACCACCACACAATTTGAATTATACCGTCCTCCCATGATTTGAACTTGGCCCAATATGATTCCCCCCCCCCCACCACACAATTTGAATTATACCCGCTCAAAATGCCCCCCGCCATCACAGTGTTTCCTCCCTGCCCATCTGCCATAACTATCGCCTCAGACTGAATGCACCCCTGCTTGTCAGAAATAGCATGGTGCACCATATCGTTGGGTCCCATCACACGTTGCCTCTCCTCGAACCCCTCCCTCTCTGCCAATCCGCTCCTGCCAGTTGTGTCAACCCCCGTAGTTGTCACAAGCTTAGGTCCCGGCTCCAATTGTGCCAACTGTACACGCATGGGACCCACCTCCCTTTGCACCAACTGCATCTTTTTACCGAACGAGAATTCCCCAACCGTTAGATCGTCTTCCATCTCGTGATGATTGATGATGAGCGGTTGATCAGTAGAAGGTGAACCTGGTTTTCGCTCGCACCACCCCTGTTCAGCAAACCCAAACCGCTCGTCTTCAACCTCCAACCAGGGGCGAAGCTAGGACAATTTTGTCGGGGGGCCAAGTAATAAATAAAATTAAGAAGAAAAAACAATTTATAAAGTAAATATAATTTTTTAGCATAGAGATCTAGTCTTTAAAAGATAGCTCACATATCATACTTTTAAACAAAAATAAATAAAAAAGTCAATTGTCTTGCTTTCTTACAAAATCCCCAAAAGTATATTTGCCCCATTGCAATAAACAAAAACAAGTGTAACTTAAAAGAACTGTGATCTGCGTTCTTTCATAGAAACAAACTCTTTGATAATTGTATCTATGCACAAATCCTCTGCTATTTCTCTTTCAATAAAAATTATCAAGTAGTTCGAGAGATAATCATCCTCCATCTTGTTGCGAAGCCTATTTTTCACAAAACTCATTGCCAAAAATGCCCTCTCAGTAGTTGCTGTAGAAACCGGTAATGTGAGCACAAACCTAATTAATCGGTCAACAAGAGGATAGATAATTGACTTTCTAGATCTCGCTAATACTTGATATAACTCGGAAAGAGATGACAAATTCTTGAATTCACTACGAAGAGGAATATCAAGTATATAATGTTCTAGTGGATACTTTAGATGTGTTTGATCTTGCTCAAAAAAATCTCCAGGATAGAATTTTTTCAACTTTTCCATGTATCTCATACTGCTTAACCTCCCCTTTGGCAGACGAGAAAGCTGTAGATGATGCTATGAGATTTTTTCATAAAATTGACCCATCCCTCTACTATCCACATTGTCCAGTACAGTTCATGCATGTTATTTACCCATCAACTTATCTACTGTACAGAGAAAACATAGAGAAGCTCATATTTGTTTTGTTACCTGATCAACCCTCTGAGCTGGACTAAGAAATTTACCGTAACAAACGAGAAAAACTTCACAGACCATTCAAAGCCTTTTCTTTCCAACTAAAACCTTAATTTTTTTTTCTCCTATTGATAATAACTTCACATTCTCTATTCACCATTTATAGAGATAAGCAAAGCAAGGACACATATCATTATTGACAATTTGACATACATTCTGTAGATAATCAAATGCAAATATACTCAAACCAATCTTTGATCATTTTCTTCATTGAATACTTCTTGATGGTTGAATAATTTATTCAATTTAATGGAAACAACTTACCCTAATTGGGGAATAATTGAGTTGATTTAGTAGATTTAGTTAAATTGGGGAATAAATTTATGAGTGGATTCTAATTAAGGGACTAAATCGCGACTGCTCTGATTTGGGGCTAAATTGCATTAAAACCCCTTCTAACTTATGGTGAACAAGATATTTTCTATAAATATTTATCATATGGAAAAATACTTGTATGTTTGATATGAATCGCTAACCTTCCTCTGATTCTCTTGTCCTTCTGTGCGAGGAGAGCCTGCGGTGGCGCAGGCGGTGCTGGGATGAAGGGCTCCCGGGGTGCAACAGGGCGAGCAACGGTGGCGATGAGAGGGTGCAGGGGGCGGCGAGGAAGGGATGAGCGGCGATGGCGATCGGGGATGGCAACGAAGGTGATCCGCGATCGGAAATGGCGATGTTGTGGTCGAGGACGGATGGATTTCAGATTTGGGGAAATTGTTTGGATTTCAGATTGGGGATATGAACAGACACAGTCAACAATCCTATATATATATATAGGGGGTTTTCTAAAAATTTTTAGGGGGGCCAAACTGTAAATATGAATATATTGGGGGAGGGGGGGCTAGGCCCCCCCGGGCCCTCACAGTGCTCCGCCCCTTCCTCCAACCTTCTCTTCCCCGCCGCAATTTCTGACCACTTCATCCCCGTTCTTTTGTTGGACTATTCGTCGAACAGTTTTTAAAAAACGGGCGTTTTCATCCCCACTCCCAGGCCCGCTTGTCCCATCACCTGGTCCTCGACCAAGATTTTTACGACGATGTGTCTGTTGTCAACCATTGTATTCACCGTTGCCGGTATTTTATCTCTCCGAACACAGCCACCTTAACCCTGGCGTACCCTCCTTTCAGCTTGGTCGTCCGATCGTCAATCTCCAAGATCACCGCAAACTTCCTAACCACGTCTTGGAAACCGCTGAGCTCCCAATAGTGCATTGGAAAACCCTCCAACTTGATCCAGATCCCAGACGTGAAGTCTTGATCAACGGCACCTTCCTCCGTCGTCCATTGCTTAATAGAAATCGCGAAGCGCCCCCCAACAATCTTCAGCTCATTCCTTCGCGCCAGTGCCGCCACCCCCTCCGGCGATGGAAACTCAGTCACCCAGAAGTCTTGAACACGATTAAGCTCCCACTGTCGTTTGTTGAACGATTCCGATAATTGACGCAGACCCGAAATAACCTCCGAAGTGGATAACCCCCAAGTTTCTCTTAAGCACCTCCTTAGTTGCCCTCATCGTTCCGGTGACCGTGACTCTAGCGTTGCTGCAATCTTTCCCCCTGCCTGGCAGCCTCTGCTCATCGACTTGCCGCCCTCTCCTCTTTCCTCCCCTAATGGCGCAGTCGTGTACCTTGTGCCCTGGCTCTTTGCACTTGAAGCAGATGAAAACTCCGATGGGGCAATCTTCTTTCCTGTGAGAATCGCCGCAGAATAAGCATGAATTAGTACCCCACTCCCGGCCCCTAGCATTTTCCTGTTTCTTCGACGATCTGGAAAGGTAAATCTACCATGGCGCCTAGTTACCGTCTTCCTTCTCAACCCCCTCCCCATCCTTAGGCCTTATTTCTTTCAAAGCTGCCACCAGCTCTTGCTCCGTGAGATCGATGGCTGCTGTAGGGGACTTCGACGTGGGAATGACAGTGGTTGGTGAAATTCTGTGTTGTCGAAGCTGTGGCGATCTGGCATTGTGAGGTGGGCTCTTGTGGTGGTGGTGGTAGCGTTGCTGCTGGTGTTGAAGGGAGGTGTCCACGAAGATGTGGCTACGCTGATGTCGTTCCTTGTATCCTCCACCTTGATGTACCGTTTGCCTGCTGCGTGGGTGGCGACGCTCTTCGTCACTGCTGTATTCTCTCGGCACCCATGCCTTGGTTCTGCCTCTCTCTCTCTCTCTCTCATCTCTTCCCCTCTCATCGATGCCTATCAGATAGGAATGAGAATAGTAATGGTGGAAGGAGGGTGGATGGGGGTAAGGTGAAGAGAAACGGGGGTAAGCTGAAGGGGGGATGGTGAAGGGAGTAAGGAGTTGGAGTGATGACGAGAGCTTGAGGTGGGGAGGAGGGTGGGGTAGGGATAGATACGGGTGTTTAGGGGGTTTTAGGGGTGGTGGAGAGTGGATTTGCATGAGGTTGAGGGAGAGGGGTAGGATGGGAGGAGAGAGAACGTCCACATTTTACATTTTCCGAATGTTTTCAAGCCTTTTTCAATCTCTTATGATGTTTATGATGTAGTAGGTTTTTATTTTGAGTATTTGATATTTGATGTAGAAAACTTGTTATGGCTTGTATTTGGCTTTACCCATTTACGACATTTGTTTGATTAACCTTTCATTAGAACTGGTCACAATAGTCACCATGTTCTAAATAACTTTTTTTAAATTAAAAAAACCCGTGTAATTCAATTTAGTTCCCGTTAGGCGTACAACGTTCAAGACTTCAAGTGTTATAACTAACTGGCCCATGTATTAAGTATGCAGTATAATTGCCTCAGTCTGAACAATGTCTTGTGTACCACTGGTTCAGATGTTTTCTCTCAAATTCAAAGTTCAAATTTTGAAAGGAGGATAAAATACAGAGTAAAGCAGCTTAAAATGCTCAACTGCTCCAGTACTACTCACCCACACCCAATAGCTGGAGCCAATAGCTGGAGTTTGTTGAAGCATCAAGACCGTGCTTCCGAACTCCAAAGTTATTAAGATATCAATCACTGAATTTGGAAGATAAGAAATTGAATGAAAGAAAGAAAGTATGTACCCCTTTTATCCGACCAACCACCATTAATTTAAATGCACTTAACTTTCATCTATCTATATATACAGTCTAACCATCAAATATATTGAACCACAGACAACTCATATGTGGAGAAATCAGGTGCAAATTCAGAAATAGATAATACCATCTTTGTATGATCTCGTATTTGATTAAATATGCATATTTGACAGTAACAAGTTAGTTTAGTGTAGCATACCGAGATTAACATTACGTTTTACTGGAATAAAGATTCACCGGATGTTAACAAAAATTAACACATGAGTACAACCTTGTACTTCTTAATTACTCGTATATGCTTCATCGATACAACCCATGATCCAAGCAATCATCTACAGTGTATATTGGCAGAATTTCATACTCCCTTGGAGATATAAACCTTGGATGTAAATATATGCATATTTCAAAGTGTCTAGTTAATCATTACCATTCTAACCAAAAATTTTGATTACGGTTGTGTATATCGAGAATAATTTTGTAGTTCCCATACAGTTATAGTACTCGCTTGCCATTTAATTTGGTCCTACAACTTAGGAAAGGAAACAAAATCAAAAGATCTATTTGGTTAAACTCAAGGAGTTTCTAATCACGTGTAATTCATGTAATCTTAAGAATAAGGTTAAAAGAAATAGAGTTGTACTGCCATAATTCTAAACTTGGTCCAAAATCCAAATCTTAGTTTGGAAGAAAGAGCACCTAAACAAAACTGAAAATTTTGTCGTACTGACCCACTTTTGAAAAATATTTGCTGCTCTGCCCCACTTCCGAAAACAATTAGCGATCTGCCCCTGTTTAGGACACGTCAGCATAAACTGTTATTGAAAATAACGGCATATGTTATTTATGTGCCGTTATTTTCAATAACGGCATCTATATTTTAAAAAGTGTCATGCCGTAATTTGGAGTAACGGCATAGATTATTTTGTTTTTCAACAGCTTGTAGTCTCTATTTAGAGAAAAAAATTGCAAGTGTGAAAACCTTATAACAGATGTCGTTATTTCAAATAACGGCATTCTCAATACTGATGCCGTTATTTGGGATAACGACATCAGTTATAGATTTTTTTAATAAAAAAGTAACTTATTATTCATCCTCTCTGACGAATAAGTCAATTAAAAAAAAAATTATAACTGATGCCGTTATTCCAAATAACGGCATCAGTTATAATTTTTTTTTATAAAATTAACTTATTATTCATTATCTCTGTTTCCAAACAACGACAAGAGTTCATTTATATATAACTGATGCTGTTATCTCCAATAACGGCATCAGTCATTCGAATGTCGTTATTCATGATAACAGCATTATTTATAAGTTTTTTTTTTCACACTTAGAATTTTTTAAAGCTAGAAGATTCATACTTGTAAGAGAAATATACTAATGCCGTTATTCCAAATAACGGTATGGGAAAAAAAGTAAAATAGATGCCAATATTGAAAATAACGGCATGTAAATAATCTATGCCGTTATTTCCAATAACAATTTATGCTGACGTGTTCTAAACAGAGGTAAATCGCTAATTATTTTCGGAAGTGGGCAGAGCGCCAAATATTTTCAAAAAGTGGTTCAGTACGGCAAAATTTCCAACAAAACTGGAAGAAATATACATACATTTGTTCGTGTTTTTATAATCGTGCTTTGAACAGTCAACGCATCAAATTGGACAGCAATGCACAATCCAGCCTGGAAAAAGTTCCAAAATAATTCAACATGCAGTATCTATCACCCATCCCCATCCTCCTCCTAAAGTAAGATAATAATAATGCTCAATTACCACGTGATCACCATGTGACCCCTTCTTTTTCTCCCTTATTATTAGCCCATCGTGCTCCAAAGTCTTCAGGTCCCAACATTCATTTCCACGGCCCCATCATCATCATCATCATCCTCTTCCCCGTTCCCTTTCTCCCATCTTTAAAAAAAGAGAAGAAGAAGAAAAAAAATTAACTCAACTCCAATAGTATCCTCAAAGAAAAAGACAATCAAGAAAGACGAGGAAAACAATCCAAACGAATGGAGAAGGAAGATCACGAAATCATGATGACTCCAACATTACCAACCTGGAAACTTTACGACAACCCACACTACTCTTGCCGACGTCATCATAACTCCCCGCAACACCAAAACCACGCCTATATTTGTCTATCTAAATCAAGATCCTCATACCGCACCTCCGACCTCACCGCCTTTTCCACGCAGTATCCGATGCTCGACCGAGACCTCACCCTCTCCGACCTCGACAACGCCCTCGCCGAAATCAAGGACCTCCGATCCGAGCTCGACTTCGAGCGCCGCATTCGGCGCAAGGTCGAAGCGCTCAACAGCGCGCTGACGTGGCAGTTGGCGGAGGAGCGGCGGAAGCGGGAGGACGCGGAGGAAGCGTGCCGGAAGCTGATGGAGGAAATCACGTGCGCGAGGCGTGAGGCGGAGGTGGCGGCGGAGGATGTGGAGGAGGAGAGGAGGATGCTGAGGATGGCGGAGCTGATGAGGGAGGAGAGGGTTCAGATGAAGATGACAGAGGCGCGAATCTTGATGGAGGAGAAGATGAAGGAGATGGAAAGCGGGTCGAGTGAGGGGTTAACGGTAGTGGATAGTAATACCCGGGTGCGTAATAATGAGGTGGAGAATCCGCATATTAAGAGGGGGATGAAGGGGATGGTGGAGTTTCCGAAGGCTGTGCGCATTCGGGTACGGGGAAACGGGTCGCCCGGGTCGAGGGAAGGGAGAGGGAGGGAGTTGGGGTGGGATTTGGAGTGTCAACGGGCGCAGTTGCGGGTTCTGATCCGGAACAGGAATCCGGTGGGTTCCGGGTTAATGGGTGGTAATACTGGTGAGGGTTTGGTCATGTGAGTTTGGATTGATTTGATTACTAGCGACCGAGGTTATGTTTGGTACACGATCTGGTTTCTACATGCTCTGCAAATGGATGTATTGGTTTTTGTTGTGCACCGAGTTGTAATTTGCTCAATCTGTTGTTTGGACTACTGTAGGAATAATAATAATAGCTCTGTAACATTTTTTTTGCTTCTTCTTTTCCCTACAATGAGAATAATAAAGTTCCTATATTGTTGGAGAAACGTCAGCTAGTTCTATTGTGCCTACCAATTGACTGTAAAAAGTATCACCTTAGACCATCCACACTTGTTTTTTTTCATATTTAACAAATTTGGCAAATTGGTCAAATGACAAATGATATAAGAACTTACCGCTTTCTTTCATTCATAGGCAACGATAGGCAACGATCCAATCGTATATCCTCGATCTCCATTCAAGGGATGGAACTTACCTCCGATGAGGCTATTCATCAGGAGTTCCTTTCTTTCTATAAAAACCTTATCGGATCGCAGAAACATCGTGCGATTCAGCTCGATTGGCCCCATCTCTATGGTTACCAACTCCATGATCTTTCGTCGCTTGAGGCTCCCTTCACTTTAGATGAAATTAAATCGGCAGTGTTCGCGTTAAAAAGCGACTCTGCTCCTGGGCCCGACAGTTTTCCTGCCTTCTTCTTTCAAAAATTTTGGGATTTGCTTAAAGCAGACCTTCTCAAAATGTTTCAAGACCTTCATCAGGGTCACTTCTCCTTTGACCGTATCAATTATGCGCATATTGTTCTCATCCCCAAGTTAGCCGGGGCTCACTTGGTTACTGAATTTAGACCGATCAGTCTCATCAATACCTCTTTTAAAATCATTATGAAAGTCCTTTCTTCTAGATTGAGCTCGATCATCTCACCAATGATCGACTCAGCCCAATCGGGATTCATAAAAGACCGTTTCATTCTAGATAGCGTTGCTTCGGCCCAGGAAATCATTTCTCATTGTCATAGGACTCACTCAGAAGGCATCCTTCTCAAGCTTGACTTTCAAAAAGCCTACGATAATGTGAACTGGGATTTCCTTCTGGACATCCTCATTAATCGAGGCTTCGGTCCCAAATGGATCGCGTGGATTAAATCCAGCCTATTTTCTGGTACTTCATCCATCGTCATCAACGGTTTGGAAGGCCACAAATTTAGAATCAGATGTGGCCTCCGTCAGGGGGATCCCCTATCTTCGCTTCTTTTTTCTCTTGTTGCGGACGTCTTTAGCAAGCTTCTTCGGAATGCTTGGAATTTGCATATGATTGAGGGTCTTGGTAGTTCTCCCCTCTTTGAGGGAGTGCTGAACCTTCAATATGCAGACGACACTATTATTTTCATCAAACTCAACGCCCACTCTCTTCGTAATCTTAAACTGCTCCTTTACTGCTTTGAATTGGCATCGGGACTATCTATCAATTTCCAAAAATCTTCTGTGCTCTGGCTGGGCAGAGCCCCCAATCGCCAAATGGAGATCTCCCAATTTTTTAATTGCCCCATTGCTTCCTTTCCGATTTCTTATTTAGGCATTCCCCTTCGTTGGGGAAAACTACATAAACCTGACTGGTTCCCTCTCATTGATAAAGTGGAAGCCAGGCTCAATGTCTGGTTGGGTAAACAACTGTCTAGAGGTGGCAGACTGATCCTTATCAACTCTGTGGTTTCGGCTATGCCTCTTTATCTTATGTCTTTCTACTTTTTGCCATCCTGGGTAATCAAAAGGATCGACCAAATCAGGAGTAATTTTTTTTGGACGGGTTCTTCCTCCTTTAAACCTGGATCCCACCTGTGCCAGTGGAAACTTATCTGTACTTCCAAAGAGGAAGGGGGTCTAGGTGTTTTGGATCTTCGTCTTCATAACATGGTCCTGTTAGGTAAATGGTTGTGGAAATTCCACAATTTTGATCATTTACCGTAGATTAAAAGCATCAAGTGTCATCGATCCACCTCTTCTAATTGGTGGGAGAGTTTCCCGCGGTTGCTTATTACCAAGCTTCTCCTTTTTGGAAAGGTGTTTGGAAGGCATCTGCCGCTTTTCATTGCGGCATCTATCGTACTTGCCATGACGGCTCTAGAGCTAAGTTCTGGATCGACCTATGGATCGGCAACTCCACGCTAGCCACTGCGTTCCCTTCGCTATTTCAGATAGCTGCCTCCCCGACATCTTCTGTAGCAGAATCTTTTACCTTGGTCGGCAATGATCACCATTAGGTTATTCCGTTCACGGTTAATCTTCCTCTATCTTTATCAGAGGATTTTGATAATCTCATTTCTTCCCTCAATAGCTACACGTGGAGGCCTTCTGAGGGCATTGCTTGGAAATGGTCTTCTTCGGGAACCTTTTCAGTTAAATCTTTTTATTGCTTCCTCAACTCTAGGGGAGTTAAATCGCCGGTTGCTACATTTTTCTGGGACACTTGTGCCCCTCTTAAAGTGAAAATCACTTCTTGGCTTGCTTTTAATAACAAGTTACTCACAATTGAAGTTCTTAACAAAAGAAATTTAGCCTGGGGACAGCTCTGCTCGTTTTGTGAGGCACACTCAGAAGATGTTAATCATCTTTTTATCCAATGTCCCGTTATCTTCCCGTTATGGAAGATTTGCTCGCTTGCGTGGAACACTGGCCCTATTCCCTCAATGTTAGACTCTATTTGGTCCGCTAAGCCTTTGAGCGCCTCGCTTCGAAGTGCTTGGATCTTGTCGGTCCATATCATCATTTGGATCATTTAGAAAGAGAGGAACACCAGAGTGTTCCAGCAGCGCATATCGCATACAAGTGCCTTGATTGATGATTTTTTATTTTTGTTCAATCTATGGATTTTGAGGTCGAAATCCGAAGACATCGTTTCTTTTGCTAAACAAAGATTATGTGATGCTTTTTACTGTCTCCGCACCCTTCATGCTTTATAATTCAATGCTGTATTGATTATGTGCTCACCCTTTTCTCTATTATCCCCCTCTTGATTGCAGGTCTGAGGTCCCCCTAGGGGATTAGGTGGCTTTTTAGTTTTGTGGATACGTGGGTCTGATACACAATCTTTGGAATGCTATGGCTATTGGCTTGCTTTATTTTGTGCGGTTTTGGTAGCGCTTTTTGGCCGCAACCTGGCTTCTTTTCTTCGGACTGAGGCATTACCTTCTTTGCCTTCTATGCTATGTTATTGACTTTTGTTCACCACAGTGCTCCATCTTCCCTTCGGCATCGTACCTCTCTCGGCCTAGGTCTGCAGATGTTCTTCTTTATCTTGTTTCTATAACCATCAGTATTTCTGTGGGACTATGTTGCTCTTTCTCTATTAATCCATCTGTGGCTTGTTTGATGGTTATGTGATTTCTGATGGGTTTCTTGCTTTTATTTTCATTATTACTTGGAGTGTTTGTTGATATATTGTTGCTTTGCTGCGGTTGCGGTACTCTGTTTGCTCTGGTCTCTATTTTGAGCGCTATTGTTGCTTTGCTGATATATTGTTGATATATTGTTGCTTTGCTGCGGTTGTGGCTCACAGTTTGCTCTGGTCTCTATTTTGAGCGCTCTTGTTGTTGGTGGATCATTCCCTCCACTGTTTATGTCTGGTTGTTTAATTCATTTTTTGCTTGTTGCCTCTTTCACAAGGGGTCTCACAACCAGAGCTATTTTAGTTGTGGTGGCTAGCTCTTCGAGACTTTGGTGGTGCCCGAATGCCTCTAGGTATGCTGTGCGCGTGAGGTATCTCTACTTGTTTACGGTGATCGTCCCTCAGCCCGCATTGTTCCTCATTTCCCTGGGTGCGCTCTCTGATCCACGCCAGGAGTTGCTCGGGTCAGGGTGGAAGGACCCAGCGTCGTGTGTAGCCCCGTGGACCAGTTCTCTTTGCTGTGTGGTTCTCCGAGCCCTAGCTATTTTGTAATCTGGCTCTTTATTGTTGTTTTTTGTTCCGGTCTCATTGTGCTCGTTGTGATTGAGTTACTCCATTTTACGGCTTGTAAAATTAACCTTTTACTATCATTAATAATATTTTTATGTAATGGCTGGGGTCGTAAGACCCTATCCGATTCATCAAAAAAAAAAAAGACAAATGATATAAGAAGTATTTGTACTGCCATGATTTTACACTTGTTTTTTTTCATATTTAACAAATTTGGCAAATTGGTCAAATGACAAATGATATAATAAGAAGTATTTGTCTGCAGTCGTTGTTGGACAAATTTTGAGAATTGACGCACGGTGATGCTCTGTTTGATCAAATTTTATTTTTTTGGTTTATGGTGAGAAGGATTTTTTTTAACAGTTTATGATGAGACAGAACATGATATAACATCAGAGAATTTTTTGTTATTTTTACTTCAATTAAAAAATTCATTAGTTATTAAATTAGTGATTAGATTAGTTTTTATACCAATAACTTAAAACTTAAACCATAATTAAAGTGGTCATTATCTCATTTTAATTATTCCATTGGTGGGACGGGACATGTAGTCATGTTCAAGGAGTTTTTGGTGCATTTCCCGTTCGATGTCTTTTTTTTTCATATAAATTTCTTAGGACAAAACATGTTGTTTCGTCCGATCGTTAAAATAAAACAAAAAATATTAAAAAAAATCTTGTGTATCATCCAACTACTTTTAAAAATAAAAATAAAAAATTAGGGAGACGAAACATCGTATTATGGCAAAATATCATGTTTCATCCCCTATATTTTGACAATTGCCAAATTATTGCTCAAATATGAGAAGCGACTATTTCCAAATTATATTATGATATTATGGCAAAATATCATGTTTCATCCCCTATATTTTGACAATTGCCAAATTATTGCTCAAATATGAGAAGCGACTATTTCTCAATTCTCATATTCTAGAAAAATAAGAAACGAGTGCAACTCTTAGAGCATCCACAATCGTTTTCTATATTTGCCAATTTCTCATTTTTTGAGAAATGAGGCTCTGCCTGTTTTGCCATAAAATGGCAAAATTGCTACACTTCCTTCTCATAAATGAGAAACGAAATTGGGATTCTCAAATTATAAGAGACGAAACATGTTGTTCCGTTCCTTTTTTTAAAAAATTTTTAATGAGATCAGACGAAACATGTTGTTTCGTCTCACCTTTTTTTTTTTTAAATGATCAGGCGGCACATGTACCATCTGGAAAAAAAAAAGAAAAAAAAAAGGCTCAAACGAGACATTTTGTCCCGTTTCAAGCACTTTGGGCTCGAAAGGTCCCACCCAATTTTTAGGATTAGGATAGTGTTAAGTTAGGTTAGTGTATAATTTTAAGTAGGTTTAGATATATTTTATTATTTAATTTATTTAATTAACCTATTTTAATATCTAATTATTAATTAATTAACTCTAAAAAAAAGCAAATGAACGAAACAACATATACCGTCGCTTCTCAAATTTTAGCAAATCACCGTTGCACAAGAAATTCTTTGCTATTTTCATTTGTCATTCTTTGCTTCTTCCAATAACTATGGCATAACGGAAATTCCGACAAAAACACATCATAAACCTTACAGATAGCGCCTGCATCATTCTGCAGAACAAATCCAAAAGCATCACAAAACTTACAAGGCAAAAATACATCCATCAAATGATCAATCCAATATGTGATTTGAACTAAGTGCCATAAACAACTACAATTTATCATTTGTTTGGCAATATGATTTGAACTAAGTGCCATAAGCAACTACAATTTATCATCTGTTTGGCATTGCTTTTGCAAGTGCTTTTAGGTTTCAAAGCTCTTTTATGCTCAAAATATGTGTTTGGCAAACTAAATTAAAAGGGTGTTCAATTTATCATTTTCCTCAAAGCATCTAAAATGGCGTTTAGCTTTTCATAAAGTGCTTTTATTTACTAAAAAAATTTGGGTAAAATACAAAAAAATACCCACAACGTTTAATTTAGATTTTAAAAAACACCCACACGTTTGCAAAAGTATAAAGTAGACCCCTGTCGTGAGTTCTCTCCGTTATTTCTCTCCCCTCTCCTATGACTCAGCATTGACTACCTTTGACCTTGTTGACTGTATTAATAAAATAGGGAAACCCCTAAACTATCCCTCCCTTTCGGGGTTTTTCTTAAGAGTGTTTTTTTTTTCTTTTCTTAATACAGTCATGAAGGTCAAAGGTGGTTAGTGTTAAGTCATAGGAGAGAGAGGATAAATAATGGAGGAAACTCATGGCGGGAGTCTACTTTGTACTTTTTACAAACGTGTGGGTGTTTTTTTGTAGGGCAAAAAACAAAGTGCCCCCCAACGTTTGGGCTTAATACAATATGCCCATATAACGTTTGAAAAAGTATATTTAACCCATTCCACGGTTAACTTAACCCCATCTGTTAAGTTAAAATTATTGAATTACATTTTTACCCTTATCATGTCATAATTAAATCTCTTCTTCTTTTTGCTCTTTCTTCATTCTTTTTCTTCATTCCTTTTGAGTTCATGCAGGTTCCCTTTTTATTTTAAGGAGTTTCTTTTTTGAGTTCATGTGGTGGGTGGAGACTTACGATAATGAAGATGATGCTGAAGAGTGAGAGTTCCATGAAAACTGATCAAATATGCGTAATATAATTTATGTAGTAAATTCATTTCAATGACAACTTCTTATCAAGTTTGGGAAAGAAAAATTGAATAACTCAGCATTATACTGTAGCAAAATAGTGTTCTAACTGCAGTAGAATTCTCAAAAATATTGTTTCGCAGGTCATCGAGCATTTTAAAAATATTATGACAATACAAAAGAAATAGTGAAATCCAACATCGGCTTACCTAGTCTAGAGGTATATGCAACCAACATGCCTCAAGCTCAAATGTGGAAACATTAATACTTAAAAACAATATCATGCACTGAATTAATGCTCAAATATGCAGTTTCGATGGCCATCAGAAATATACAATTGCAAGTATTCTTATTTCGAAAATGATGATCGACATCAAATGCCCCAAGAATATCAGATTTTCTGATGAAATAACTAATAAGAATGAAGAATTAGGAAAAGGAAGAAGAGATTTGATTATCAAAGGGTATGGATAAAAGGTAAGTCAATAATTCTAACTTACCGGATAAGGTTAAGTTAATGGAGAAATATGTTAAATGTACTTTTTCAAACGTTATATGCATATTGTATTAAGTCCAAACGTTTAGGGGTACTTTGTTTTTTGGCCTTTTTTGTATCTAATTCAAACGTTTGGGGGGATTGTATTTGCCTTTTGAAGTTAAACATAATTCTTGCAAACAGTAGTTTTGGTACCAGCACTTTTCATTCATAGCAATACCACACATAATCGTGAACTAAGTAACTAACTAATGGTACTATCTAAAGAAAGCAGCTTTCGATCTATATACATACAAGTGAAGTCTTCTCGCTATCAGACACAAAAGAAGTCCATTTATCAAAGTACGCCTCGCCATTTTTTGGCAACGCTTGAATTTTCTCTTCCGTCAAATCACCTGCATTCAAGTAACAAAATAACTTACAAACAGATGAAAAAATGACCGACTTATCGAATAATTCTATATAAAATCAACATCGAAGTGGGGATCAAGAAAACCCTAATGGTTGGTTGGTTTGTTTGTTTGTTATTCGATTGAATTGAGAAAGAGGATCTCGGGTTTGGGGGATTGTGAGAGGAAAGGGAGACTGACCTGGTTGATTGGGCGAGGGTTTGCGAGTTCCGTTCTGTTGGATTGGATGATTTTGTTGCAGGTTCGCCATCTCCTCTTCCATGGCCCCCTCCTTCTCTCTCTCTCTGTCTGAGGAGGATGACCAACGTCTTTATTTTTAGACTTTTTGGCCGTGCTAGGCCACTTTTTGAAACTATATGTGATTATGGGCAAGTTTTAAAACTATTAATGCTCGCGGACTACGTGGTGCCACATCAGCGTGACCGTTATTCTTATTAATGGCCTCTTCATTAAAGGTCACTGATGCGGTTTATTTCTGGGAGACGTGTGGATGCACCAGGTGTGAGTTCAGACTCAATTTGTGTTGAAGGAGAAAGCTGCTTGTCAGACGACCCTCGGAGTGACCTGGCGGCTCCTGCGACGGGCTCGGAGTGAGGTGGATACCTGGCTCGGATCAGAGGGTTCGGATCCGAGGTCTTGTGTACCTGCAGACGGTCCTGAAACACCGGGGTTTATCCCGGTGGCGGACCCTCCGACGATCTAGTCAGTCTCTGTGAGAGAGTAGCAATAACTAGGGGAATTTAAGTGGCAAAAGATTGGTTACCTCTAAAGGTGGGTGAGGGTCTAGTATTTATAGAGAATTCTAACCGGGTTCGGATCCGCTTGGGGCCGGATCTGAACCCGAAAGCCTATGGGCCTGACGTGGCAGAAGGCCCAGGGGGTTTAGGGCTGACGTGGCAGTACCAGGAGTGGTATAGGACTGATGCGGCAAAGCCCTTGGTGGTATTTGGAGCTGACATGGCAGATCATGGGGCTTCTGTGCTTTCGGGAGGATCTGGTGGTCCAGGCTGTGCCAGGTCATCCTCATTCTACACCAGGAGGGGCGGACGGCCCGGAGGGTTGTCGTGGATCGGAGGTCGGGGGTCATCGCCGCTCATCGGATATGAGGAGACCAGATCTGTGGGGGTGAACTTAAGGTTCGGCGCCGACCCTGCAGTGGCTCGAAGCCGAACTAGACTGCTGTTTCTACCAATTTTTGAGTTAGAGTTGTATTGGGCCCTGGTTGGGCCCCAAGCCATTTTTACCCTACCACACAAGCCCCCCACTCCTGCGGTGGTGCGGGAGCTAGCCGTGGAGGAGTGTTTACGGTTGTAGAAATGGGATGGCGAGCCATTGTGCCTTCATGAGGGGATTATCTTGGTGCCAGACCTAACCTCGAGCAGGCGAGGGATTATGGGTCGGCAAGGGTGATGGCGAACCGTTGAGCCTTCCTGAGAAGACTACCCTGGTGCTAGACCTGACCTCGAGCTGTCGAGGGATTACGAGTTAACAAGGGCGATGGCGAGCCATGGAGCCTTCCTGAGAAGACTACCCTGGTGCTAGACCCGACCTCAAGCTGGCGAGGGACTTATGGGCCAACAAGGGTGATGGCGAGCCGTTGAGCCTTCCTGAGAAGATTACCCTGGTGCCAGACCTGACCTCGAGCTTGGCGAGGGATTACGGGTCGGCAAGGGCGATGGCGAGCCGTGGAGCCTTCCTGAGAAGACTACCCTGGTGCTAGACCCGACCTCGGGCTGGCGAGGGACTTATCGGCCAACAAGGGTGATGGCGAGCCGTTGAGCCTTCCTGAGAAGACTACCCTGGTGCCAGACCTGACCTCGAGCTTGGCGAGGGATTACGGGTCGGCAAGGGCGATGGCGAGCCGTGGAGCCTTCCTGAGAAGACTACCCTGGTGCTAGACCCGACCTCGAGCTGGCGAGGGATTTATGGGCCAACAAGGGGGATGGCGAGCCGTTCAGCCTTCCTGAGAAGACTACCCTGGTGCCAGACCTGACCTCGAGCTTGGCGAGGGATTACGGGTCGGCAAGGGCGATGGCGAGCCGTGGAGCCTTCCTGAGAAGACTACCCTGGTGCTAGACCCGACCTCGAGCTGGCGAGGGATTTATGGGCCAACAAGGGGGATGGCGAGCCGTTCAGCCTTCCTGAGAAGACTACCCTGGTGCCAGACCTGACCTCGAGCTTGGCGAGGGATTACGGGTCGGCAAGGGCGATGGCGAGCCGTGGAGCCTTCCTGAGAAGACTACCCTGGTGCTAGACCCGACCTCGAGCTGGCGAGGGATTTATGGGCCAACAAGGGGGATGGCGAGCCGTTCAGCCTTCCTGAGAAGACTACCCTGGTGCCAGACCTGACCTCGAGCTTGGCGAGGGATTACGGATCGGCAAGGGCGATGGCGAGCCGTGGAGCCTTCCTGAGAAGACTACCCTGGTGCTAGACCTGACCTCGAGCTGGCGAGGGATTACGGGCCAACAAGGGTGTTGGCGAGCCGTTGAGCCTTCCTGAGAAGACTACCCTGGTGCCAAACCTGACCTCGAGCTTGGCGAGGGATTACGGGTCGGCAAGGGCGATGGCGCGCCGTGGAGTTTTCCTGAGAAGACTATCCTGGTGCCAGACCTGATCTAGAGCCGGCGAGGGATCTACGGGTCGGCAAGGGCGATGGCGAGCCGTTTGAGCCTCTCTGGTATGACTACCCTGGTACTAGACTTGGCCTCGAGCTGGCGAGGGGTTACGGGTCGGCAAGGTTGGGGGACGAACCGTTGTTCCTTAGGAATGTTGAGCAGGGTGGTCCGCTGTCTTTGCGGAGCATTAAAGGCGCCCCGGGATCTGTGTGATGTTCCAATTTCCCAGGGGCCTTAATGGCGCCGCCTAATAAATGCATGGTGCATGGCCTTCCGTCGTTTGGTCTTCCCCATGTCATAAAGGCCGGCCTATGGGGGAGGCTATAAGTACTCCTCTCTCTGCAGTGGGTTGGATCACAGCAAGGGTGGTCCATTGGCCATCAAAGGTGTCTGCTCTGGCGGACGTCTGTTTCTTGCAAAATTTTACCCCCGGTCGTGTCGGAGAGGTGGTTTCTCTGCCGCCCGGATCTTCTCTTGGATCTGATGGCTCTGATACGGTAGCCAGATCCATGGGGAATCAGGGCGAGAGGGGTAACGATCGAAATTCGGACCGGTAGATGAGGAGCCTCGGATTGGTGATGCTCCTGCCGTCTGGATCCCTTTTCGGGTCAGACGACCCTGATATGGTTGTTTGGCCCGAGAGAGATCCAGACGGGAGGGGCATCAACCATATCCCAGGCTTGGGGCTGAAGAGCCTCGGATAGATGGGTCATCTCCGATTGGAGGTTGGCCACTCTGTCTTCCAATAGGGCTCCAGGTGATGGCGGTTTCTGTCTCACCCTCGAACAGTTCGGGGTTTCGGCTGTCGAGGCTGTAAGCCCCGAGCTGCTCGCGGGTGAAAGGGGAACCGACCGAGCCCTGGAGCCCGGGGCGTCTGTCTAAGGACGGTGCCTTAAATCTTAAGTAAAACGTTCTCTTTGCCGAATACCCCCTCTGAACTGACCCCCTCGTCTGGCTGCCAGCCTGGCGTTGGATGACGTCAGCAGCGCACGTTTTGAGGACGTGGCGCGATTTCCCAGGCGGCAGTTGCACGTCAATAGGTGAACAGTTCTTGCGGAAATCGAGGAGTCGCTTTCATCCTTTATAAATACTCCCCCCTCTCCCTCTTTAGCCCACTCCTTTCTTGCTGCTTTCTTTTTCAAAATTTTCCAACACTTCAGCGCTCGTCCCTGCAGTTTGCTGCACTAGACTCGCCCTTCCGAAGTGACCCCAGGTGAGTTGGTAAGTCTGTTTAGTTTAGGCACAGATGGATAGGGCTCAGTCTGGCTCGTCAGCGTCGACGTCTAGGGAAGAAGTGAAACCTGTCTCTAGATCGACGTCATAGGAGGAGCCCGTGCTTGAGGAGGAGTCAGTACATGGTGCGAGGCCGTTACGCTCCCGACGTCCCTTCGTGGTGGAGAGTAGCGAGTCGGAGGAAGCGAATGATGGCTCGGACGGCGTCCGTGTTCTGGAGTTGACTTCCGAGGAGGAGGGAGGCGAGGGCGGCTCAGTAAGAAGATCCACAGTTCAGGGTGCGGGTCCGAGTTCCACGCCGACTGGTCTGGGGCCCTTATCTACTCCCTCGCCGGAGCGAACCAAGAAGAGGAAGAAGCCTCCGAGGAAGGCAGGACCGAGGACTGGTGGTTCGAGCCAGGCGCCTGTTTACCGCAATTTGTGGACAGGTTCGCCCGTGCAGCCAAAGCCTTTCCGTCAGTATCCTGACGACCTATCTGACAAGGAGCTCTTCGGCGTGCAGGCCTCTTCGTCGAGTCGGAAGAGGGTGATGGTGGACGCGATTCAGACCGTCTTGGAGGGTGGGGACTTGGAGGTTTTGCAGCTGGCGTACCACATAGGCCCTGGCTACAAATTGATGCTGCCGAGCCCTACTCTGCGCCCAACCGATCCCCTATCTGCCTGGTATTGCATCTTCCCAGTGGATGCCTTCATCTCTGGACTGAGGCTGCCAGTCCACCCGTTTGTTCGGGAAGTGCTGAACTGGGCCTCCTTGGTGCCGATGCAGTATGGGCCGAACTCTTGGAAGCAGATAATTTGTTTTGTACTAATGTGCGAGGAACAAAAGGTACCCCTGCGGTTGAACATGTTCCGAGCGATGTTGATGATCAGCTCGGCGGCTGAGGGTATTTACTATATCTCCCATCGGAGTAAGGGGAAGGTCGTTCACAGTCATCCGGACTCTATCAAGGATTGGAAGAAAAAATATCTGGTGATCCGGAGTGAGGAGCCCTGGGACATTCCGACTCGATGGAACCATTCCAAGCCGAGCTATCCACCGCCGAGGCCGAGGGATCTGACGGCCGAGGAGTGGGGGTTTGTCGAGCGCCTCCGTTTGTCCCCTAGTATCGATTGGACGAAGGTGACGGAGGCCCACCTGGCGAGCGTTGGACTGAGCCCAGCCGTTCTGCGTATGTAGTTGTTTCTTTTCTCTCGGTCTTTTCGTACTTTCTTGCTCATTGCTCTTAATGGTTTTTTCTGTAGATATGGATGAGGCATTGATCAAAGCAAGGAGGCTCGCCATGAAGAAGGAGAACGCCGAGAAGAAGATGGGGGAGGCGACGAAGAAGCCGAGGGAGCCGTCCCTGGTTATCTCGGAGGCCCCGCTCGAGCCGAGGGCTAAGAGGACTCGCTCGGAGACGAGCAAGGGGACGGCCCCTTCGAGGGGTAAGGGCCCAGCGAGGGTATCCGATCTCGACAAGGGGAAAGGTCCCTTGGTAGAGGTTGAGGAGCAGGACCCGGTGGTGGAGATGTTGCGGCAACGGTGGGCGCCGGACTGGTCGGTTCGGATGGGCGACTGTCTGACTGAGGAAGCCCAGGCCGTTGAGGTGGTGGAGAAGTTGGCGACCCCTCGCGATTGCCAAGTGATGGAGAGCGAGCCCGTAGAGGTGGCATTTATGCGCCTGGCGCAGGCCACCGTGTTCGTAAGCTTGTCGACCGCATCCCTCTTGTTAATCTTGCTTCGGGAGTTTTCTTCTTATCTGTGCTTGTCGGTCGCAAGCTTGTATGCAGGGAGCTAACGTAAAGAACCTCTACGAAGCGTCCCTGTCACAAGAGCGGGCTTGGGCGGACAAGAGCGAGCGGGAGATGAAGGAGATGCGGATCGAGCTCGAGGGTTCGCATAAGAGGGAGCAGCAGATGAAGCTCGAGCTCGAGGCCAAGGACGCCGAGTGGGGGAAGAGGGTGGTCTCCTTGAAGAAGAAGTTCGCCAAGGAGAAGGAGGAGTTGACGGCTGCGTTCGCCAAGGAGAGGGAAGAGCTAACGGATGCGGGTCAGCGGATGGTGATCAAGGCCCAGGATGAGTGCTACGCGAAGGCCCTCAGTCATGTGAGGCACTTCTACCCGACCGTCGACCTGTCCAACTTTGAGTATGACATGGAGATCGAGGGGACACCGAAGACTCCTGCCGAAGAAGGGCCCGTTGGCAACCCGGCCGTCGACCCTCCTGCGAACCCGATCGATGCCGAGGTGGGAAATCAAGTTGTATAGTCTTATCTTTCTTTCTTTTTTCCCCTTCGATTGTATTTGCCTTCCGCGGACTGGCCACCGCCTTTTTGTAAGAAGCAGCACAATTTATAAAAAAGTATTTTTGACTGGCCAAGTGTTTTGACCTTGGATATTTCCCAACCTCCTTGCTTATGTGCGTTGAGTTGGTTCTCTTGTAGGTTGTGGCTTCCCTTCCCGATGCGGACCCCCGTCGTTCCGACGCGGCGTGGCTCCGGAGCAAGGTTGAGGCATTGGAGGCCACTTTGGCTCGATACCGTGAGAGGGCCCGTAACGCTGATGCGGCCTTTAATTATTACAGGAACATGTCTGAAGCCCTTGGTGAGGAGGCAAGCCGTCTGAGGAGGGCGATGGTGGATCGGGAACTCGTGGGTGTCGGACTCGGATATACTGTGTCGAGTTCCTCGGTGCAGAGGCCCTCCTCTGAGAAGCTACTTCGCGATGTGATAGTGGAGAAGGAGGTGGAGATACACCGCTACCGGACGATGCTGGGCGTCTCGAGACCTTCCTCGGGTGGTCAGCGAGCGGAGGGGGTACCCTCTGCGCTGCTGTTATTGGAGCGTATGCGGCCTGCCGATGCCCAGAGTTCTGTGGCCGGTGCGTCGTCCGTGGCCGAACCGAAGGACCATTACGACAAGGAGAGAGTTCCAAGTTGTTCGATTGGAGTGATCCCGTCGTTCGTCGGACCAGAGGGGCCTTGAGAGGGCGGCTTCCTACTGTTTGAGATGAGAGGAGTGTTTCTGTAACGGTCTTTGTTTGTTTCCTCCTAACCCAATAAAGGAGTATGAATAAGGAATTCATTTCACTCTTTGCTCTGGTTGATAGTGTACGGAATTATGAAGGGAGTGTGGTTCGGCTCTGTCGGTCCGTGAGGGATCGGCGTGGGGCGTGGTGAAGTCTTCCGGCCTGGGTCGGATCGGACCTACCGAGGCGTCGGGGATGATCCCGGGGTGAAGACTTGGGTGTCGATCCCCTCGTCTGGTATTAGGTCGGATCCGCCGAGGCGCTTGGAGTATGATACAAAGAGATTTCCTTAGTATAAGATAGGGGGGGCTGCTAAAACGGCCCTTTACATACGAAAGCTTTACAAAAGGTTTACTTCTAGCTAAGTTAGAACTTAAGCTCGTCCCTCAAGGAAATTCACTCGGTGCTCGGCGTCCAATGGGAATCCCTCCGGCTCGACAGCAGGTCCGGGAGTAGGGCCGTCCCTCCCTGGTTTGAATTCGACGGCGTCGAGGGGGAACACACCACCCCCGACGGTGGTCATGTAGCACGATCGCGCCGCTTCTTGGCTGCCTCAGACGATGCCGACTCCTTACGGGGTGGGAAATTTAAGCTTCAGATGGTAGGCCGAAGGCACTGCTTGGACGGAGCATAATCCGGGTCGGCCGAGTATGGCGTTGTAAGCCGCCATGACGTTGACCACCATGAAGTCCATAGACTCGGTCCTCTTGATGGGAGCCGATCCTGCGGTAACGTCGAGGGTAACAATCCCTTCTATCACGACAGGGACGCCGGAGAACCCATGCAAGGTATATCCGGCCGGCTTGAGCTTGCCTCTAGGTAACTTGAGATTCTCAAAGGCTTCGAGGAAAAGAATATTAACCGAGCTGCCGTTGTCGACGAGGATTCGGTGAACTTCACAATTAGCCATGTGGAGGCTAATGACGAGGGCATCGCAGTGGGGCAGGCGAACGCCTTCGAGGTCCTCTCCTGAGAACGAGACTGGCACTGGCTGTAGCTTGGGCGAGGGGTTGTCTTGGACAGCATTCACCTCTCGGATGAAGGCTTTTCGGGAAGTATTCGATTCTCCTCCCATCGGCCCTCCGTGGACACAGTGCAAGATGAATGGCGTATCCGCGGCTCCCTCGGACTCGGGATCCCGACCCTGGATGCGGTTCGGAGTAGGGTTCGGAGGCGAGAGCCTCCGGCTCCTAGTATCTCGTCGATCCCGTGGGACTTCTCGAGTGAATTCTCGGAGGTACCCCCTGGAGATGAGTTCCTTAATCTCGTCTTTCAGGGCCCGGCATTGGTCGGTGTCGTGCCCATGGTCTCTGTGGAAGCGGCAGTAGAAGCGCTGATCTCGGTTCTTGCTGTTGTTAGGTCGGGGAGGTAGTCGAACAATGCCTTTGTCTTCGATTTCTAAGAGGATGGCGGATACGTTATGTGTCAAGGGAGTGTACCTCTCGAAGCGGGGGACCGGCGGGATTTTCTTTATGGCCCCCGCGTCCCTCGGAGCCTTCTTTGATGGTTCGACTTCTTCGGCCTTCCGTTTTTCCTTCGAGGTGGCCTCCCTAGCATCTTCGGGGCTAAGGGCCTCTTCTGTCCTAATGTATTTCTTGACCCTGTTGAGGAGGTCGGGAAAGTCGACGGGGGGTCTCTTCGCCAGAGAAGCTTTCAGCTGTCCATGACGGACGTTGTGCCGAAAGGCCGCAGAGGCGACGCCTGGATCAAGAGAGGAGACCGACCTCGCCTCCGTGGTAAATATCCGGACGAACACTCTGAGGGACTCTCCCTCTATCTGTCTGAGCCCAAGTAAAGAGGCGCTGGTCCTTTCCACCTTCCGGCTGGTGACGAAGTGGGCAAAAAAATTGCCCTCTAGTTGGTCGAAGGAGTAAATGGAGCCGGGGGTGAGTTTCGAGTACCATTCACGAGCCGGACCCCGAAGTGTGGCGGGGAAGGCTCGGCATAGTAGGGGATCCGAGGCGCTGTGAATCATCATGAGGGTTTTGAAACCCTCCAAAGGGGGCTGCTTCCTCCGTCAACCGACAGGACTCGCCCCCACCAACCGCTAACGCCGATCCACACCCTTCAAAACACAGGGCTCACCATCATGGGTCCCAAAGGAGCGTCACCCGTCAGGTCCAGCCTAACCTACGGAGAGTAATCGTCAACCGACAGATTAGCCGCAGCAGGGGAAGGGCCGCTTCCAACCCGGCTCCGAACCATCCTAGACCGCCGCCCGAGGGATGGAGGTCAGCACTCAGCCGCATCGGAAGGCAGCCTTCAGACTGACCCAACAGGGTCGAGGGAGCCCCCGTCACTCACAAGGAGTTCCAAGACTTCCGGAGAGAAATTCTCGGGGCCCTCCGACGGGCCCCCAGGGACGAAACCCTCCATGTGATCAGCGGGATCTCCCTCGCCGTCGTAGGTCTCGAATTGAGGTGGTCGGAAATTCCTGGGTATTTCCGCTTAGAGGATGGGGGCGGAGAAGGGAGGACGGACAGGTCTGTACCCCTGAGCCGCTCGTTGGTCGCCGTCTCCTATATGATCGAGGCGATCCTCCATTTCTTGGAGGCGCCTTAGGAGTACGCCATCGTCTTCTGGCTGGATTGTTGACGGGCGCGACACGCTGGCCTCGGCATCCGATCCGGTTTGGGAGTGGAGGGTTTCCTCCCTGGGGGCCCGTCGGAGGGCCCCGAGAATTTCTCTCCGGAAGTCTTGGAACTCCTTGTGAGTGACGGGGGCTCCCTCGACCCTGTTGGGTCGGTCTGAAGGCTGCCTTCCGATGCGGCTGAGTGCTGACCTCCGTCCCTCGGGCGGCGGTCTAGGATGGTTCGGAGCCGGGTTGGAAGCGGCCCTTCCCCTGCTGCGGCTAATCTGTCGGTTGATGATTACTCCCCGTAGGTCGGGCTGGACCTGACGGGTGACGCTCCTTTGGGACCCATGATGGTGAGCCCTGTGTTTTGAAGGGTGTGGATCGGCGTTAGCTGTTGGTGGGGGCGAGTCCCGTCGGTTGACGGAGGAAGCAGCCCCCTTGCTCTTGAAGGCCATGAGAGTTCGGCTGTCGAGGTGCCTTGATGGTCGTGCTCGGGTCGGCTTCTGCAGCAGTTTCCCACAGACGGCGCCAACCTGATGCGGTTTATTTCTGGGAGACGTGTGGATGCACCAGGTGTGAGTTCGGACTCAATTTGTGTTGAAGGAGAAAGCTGCTTGTCAGACGACCCTCGGAGTGACCTGGCGGCTCCTGCGATGGGCTCGGAGTGAGGTGGATACCTCGGCTCGGATCAGAGGGTTCGGATCCGAGGTCTTGTGTACCTGCAGACGGTCCTGAAACACCGGGGTTTATCCCGGTGGCGGACCCTCCGACGATCTAGTCAGTCTCTGTGAGAGAGTAGCAATAACTAGGAGAATTTAAGTGGCAAAAGATTGGTTACCTCTAAAGGTGGGTGAGGGTCTAGTATTTATAGAGAATTCTAACCGGGTTTGGATCCGCTTGGGAGCCGGGTCTGAACCCGAAAGCCCATGGGCCTGATGTGGCAAAAGGCCCAGGGAGTTTAGGGCTGACGTGGCAGTACCAGAAGTGGTATAGGGCTGACGCGGCAAAGCCCTTGGTGGTATTTGGAGCTGACATGGCAGATCATGGGGCTTCTATGCTTCCGGGAGGATCTGGTGGCCCAGGCTGTGCCAGGTCATCCTCATTCTACACCAGGAGGGGCGGACGGCCCGGAGGGTTGTCGTGGATCGGAGGTCGGGGGGCATCGCCGCTCATCGGATACGAGGAGACCAGATCTGTGGGGGTGAACTTGAGGTTCGGCGCCGACCCTGCAGTGGCTCGAAGCCGAACTAGACTGCTGTTTCTACCAATTTTTGAGTGAGAGTTGTATTGGGCCCTGGTTGGGCCCCAAGCCATTTTTACCCTACCACAGTCACTAATCACGTTAGCGGTCTAACAAGAATAACGACAGTAAACAAAAAATTTCAAATATTTTAAAACAGATGATACTATTTTCATTAGCGACATTCAAAATGAAGATATCGCTAATAAGAAGATTGACGTGGCACAAAGTAGATCACGAGCGTTAATAGTTTCGAAACTAGCTCATAATTGTAAATATTTTCAAAAATTGGCCTACTACGGCTAAAAACTATTATTTTTAACGCCGGAAAATATTTATTTTGTATTTCTAATTCTAACTAACCAGTCGCAATTTACGCATGCACATCTTAATAAATATAGTTTTTTAAAACAAAATTCAGATATAATTTGGACTTGAACCTAAGATCACAAGCATTGATAGATTTACAAATGACAACTTCTCTTCTTATATTATACTATTAAATAGTATTGTAAACTGTATTGTTTGTCCCCCAAAAAATATTTTAAACCGGTTGTATCTATCTACCCATCCATTTCTCTTTAAAAATGTCAATATATCGGCGACCCATAGGAACATTGCAGTTGTACACTGCAATGTACTGTATAGCCGAGTATGTGAATCTTTGCAACTTTGCATTTTCTATCAAACTAATGTTGGTGAGTAGAATTGTCAAGCAACACAACAAAATCCTTGACGAATTTACATCCTTATGCATGATTATCATGAAGATGTTACGAGAAAACACGATGGTCTTCTCCTCAATATTCGTGCAGCTCAGGCTATAGTGATGTGCACATTGTTCGGAGTTTCCTGTGCCATTGACAGTCAAAATTTAAATTAAAGGAATGTAAAGAAGAAAGAAAAACAAACATCTTTCATTCAGCTGCGGTTGCGGTAGATACTTTTCATCTAACACAATGTACTCAGAAGTTGAACAGAGCAATAATACCACGACAAATGACAACAATAATAACACACAAAATATTTGAACTAGATAAATGGTAACTAGATAAATGGTATGAGAAAAATGTTACAAATACAATGCAAAACCCAGGTCAACTCGTTATGCAATGCTCAAACATTGACAACTCTATTAATTTAACTTCAATGCAGAGATCGAGGTCTCATGTTAATTAGCCATACAAATACAACATAAGTAAATGAAACTAACGAAACTCCCGGATCCTTTCTGTTGGAACACCAAAATTCATCCTTTGTCACGTGCATCACACACGTCCAAGAAGTTGTCTTAGGGTTAATCAGTTTCAGAAGCACTAGAAATCGACAGACGATCCTTTCCCACAACTGCTGGTGGTTGCATAAGAGGTTCCACTTGAGCCATCAACCGGAGCTTGGTTCAATCGCTCTAAGATCAATGTTCGTCGCCGGTGCAACTTTAACGAGAAAGTGCTTGCCTCAAGGATGACTGGCACCTGCTTGCCACCATGTAAAATTCATTTATTAAGAAACTAACAAGTCATTATTTTTCGAACTTTTTTGGTTTATATGAAAGCTCTTACTTCCAGCAGCAAGGGGGTAAGCCAGAAATTAAATATTGTGGGGAACAAATTTCAGTAAAAAAATAACAACAACATAATTCAATGCTTTACAATATGAAATGTCGCTGCTCCTGAACTATGCTGCCTGAAATATGGTCAACAAATTTACAATATAAAGAAAGACATATTGATGAGGACATCTTTCCTGTTTAGTTTATTTCAGTACCTTTTTTATTTCTGGCAATTATAGCCATATGTAATCTTTTTGTAATTTTAGATTTTGAGAATATTTTGGAGATGTGTTTCAAGATGTAATTGAGCCTATTTAAAGGCCTTGAGATTAATGAGAAAGTATGTCATTATTGATTAAAAAATCTGTGTTGAGTTTTGTTCTTCCTCCTTCTCTTTTGTGTGATACAACTGAGATCTACATTAGGGTTTGTGATAAATCCTAATCAAATTTTAGGGTTTGTGATAAACTCTAAAATCTAACCCAATTTAAAAAATCCCCAAATACAAATCCCTAATACAAACCCTAATCCCCAAAATCCTAAACTAATCCCCCCTCTACAGCCGCCACCATAGTAACAGCTTCTTCACCTTCTTCTTCTCCATCCCTCTCCCGATCCCCACAAACTCCAAACCCATCGTCTTCCTCCCAAACCCTACCCTACCGCCACCAGATCTCCATCGCCCTCTCCCTCTCCCGCCACCAACACCCGACCCAGAACCCACGCCACCCAATCCCGCACCTCCAAACTCCGTCGACCCTCACCACAACTCCGTCAGCCCCTTCGTCTTCTCCTTAACCTGCCGACCACCTACCTCCTCACCCCACTTCCCACCACCGATTGCTTCTTCCGCACTGCCTAGCCCCGAATCACCCCTGAACCCATCCATCGGCCCCATCAGCATCGACGCCAGCCGTCGTCACCTTCACCGCAGCATCCTCCGCCGGCGCTTTTGCCTTCTGCCGTCGACGCTGCTCCACCCGTCGTCGCACCTCCCCGTCGGCCAAGTCTACAGCCCTTGCTGTTGTTGCTGCCACTTTTATCTTGTTGCTGCATTACTGTGTTCTTGGGTACTGTCCAACTCCAAGATCTGCGCTGAGTTTTCTTCGCATTCGATATACTCGTTCCCTTATTAAGTATTTGTATTTTACTGCCATATTATCTAGCATATTATCTAATTTGCCTGTCGACCACAAAATACTGAGATTGAGTGATCCACATGCTAGATTAGAGTACGAATCGGTATTGCACTTTTTACTTGCTAAAACACGTAGGAATTTACTTATTGATTATAAGGTTGAATTATTAATTGGGACTGTTACATTTAATTCAATTCTTGAAAACCCAACAAACCTGTTAACTGTTTAAAAATTTCTAACTTAGATCCGCACTTTCATGTTGGTAAAATTAACCCATTAAAATTCTTGGAAATTCTCTATTTTAAGGTTGGTTTTACATCATTTTGGTATCAGAGCGAAGGTTCTTAAAACCCTAGTTCTTGCATCGTAGGCATCATTTTTGCATTCATTTAGGATTGTTTAGTCTTTTATTTTATTTTTGTCTTTCTTTTATTTTAGGTCATTTCAGATTCATTAAAAAAAAAATTAGGACACACACGACCCATAGTTTTCACTTTTGGTGAATGCGTCTTCGCAGCACCATCACAGACCCTGAAGAGCCTTTCCTATCGCTTCCCAATCACCCAATTAGGAACCCTAGACTTCCCAGACCTGAAATGGACAACTCTGATATCTCCGCTACCCTAACTGCCATCCAAGCAACTCTTGCCAATATCAATCAGAGGCTTGAGAAAGTGGAGCTAAATCAAACCATTGTCCCTGAGCTTCATGCCCATCGTCAGATCCCTCAAGGGAATGTTCATGACGATCGACGTCAAGAACGTGACCCTGACGAACAATACAAAAAGAACGTTAAGGCTGACGTTCCCCAGTTTGAAGGCCACATGAAACCCCAAGCTTACCTCGATTGGATCCGTGCCATGGACCACTACTTTGTGTGGTTCGAAATGAGCGAAGCCCTTAAAATTAAATTTGTCACTATGAAATGAACGGTAAAGCTCAACAACATTGGACCAATCTTGAACATGCCCGCAGAGGCCGAGGCCTGGCACCCATAGCCACTTGGGAGGCCATGAAAGAGAAGCTCACTGAGAGGTATGTACCGTTATCGTTCCACACCCGATTGCTAGATTCGTGGAACCAATTGTATCAAGGAAGTAAATCCACACAAGAATATGTTGATAAATTCGATGACTTCCTTATTCGGTGCAATGCGTTGGGTAAAGAGAGTGAAGAACAAACTCTCTCTAGGTTCAGAGCTGGACTACGAGCTGACCTTTGGAACGAGCTAATCTATAGAAACGTGGACTCAATAGCGGCAGCCTACGCCCTAGTCCTCGACATGGATTCCCTTAAAGCTAGTTCTCATTCTAGGTCCAGCGACTCGAGAGATCATTCCTCTAGAATGACCTCTACTGACCCACCTAGACCTAAGCCTCCCTCTCAGCACCCCAACAAATCTTACCCCAGCAAATCTAATTCAAATTTTAATTCACATAGAGATGAACATAAGGGTAAAAACACCGAAAGAGATTACAGTAAGATTGACCCTCTCACTAAGTGCTATAAATGTAAGGGATACGGCCATGTTGCTGGCAACTGTCCTAGTCCAAGTAGGATCAATATAGTAAAGGGTACCGCAGTCATCGATGATGAGCCCGACAATGAGTTTACCTATGAACCTAATATAAGTGATGACTTTGATGAAAAAGAGGATGACCAGTCTCTCAATTGTATTCAGCCTATCCAGTCACCTCCATTGAGTATACCCGAGACACCCATTCCTTCCCAAGTCACTTGGCAACCCATAGATTTTACTCATGTATTAGAACATCACAAAGTCACAGAGTCTGTACCCACATTTGCATATAACATTCATGACTTGCATAGAGAAATTTCCAAGGAACTTAATGAGAATAATTTTAACTACAAGTTAATAGCAGATACTAGAAGGAAATTTATAACTTTTGATATTGGTGACGAAGTGATGGTTCGGATTCATCCGGAACAGTTTCCTGTTGGACCCGTTAAGAACTTGAACATACGTGTTGCAGGCCCATTTAAGATTCTACATACAATCAATGATAATACCTATGTCGTTGACCTTCCTGAAGGTTTTGGCATAAGATTATCAATATTGAGGATCTAGTACTTTATGAAGGCTCAGAATTCAACCCTAGAAATTTTCTTATAGATGAGCCTATCCTGCAGCCTAACGGTGAGATTCCCCCATACCTCCACTACCAGATATTACTTACCCATCGACAGAAGAATTGGATAATATTTTAGATGATCAGATAATCTCTACTAGAGATGGTAGAATGCACAAGTATTTGGTAAGGTGGAAAAATAAGCCGAAGTCGGATGACACTTGCAGTGATCGTGAGGGGCTCCCGCAACTGGATCCAGATCTTTTGGAGCACCATGGTAGGATCACTGGTTTTGACTCGACTGGGTCGAGCTCTCTCCCACCCGGAGAGAATGATGAGGACATCTTTCCTGTTTAGTTTATTTCAGTACCTTTTTTATTTCTGGCAATTATAGCCATATGTAATCTTTTTGTAATTTTAGATTTTGAGAATATTTTGGAGATGTGTTTCAAGATGTAATTAAGCATATTTAAAGGCCTTGAGATTCATGAGAAAGTATGTCATTATTGATTTAAAAAATCTGTATTGAGTTTTGCTCTTCCTCCTTCTCTTTTGTGTGATACAACTGAGATCAACATTAGGGTTTGTGATAAATCCTAATCAAATTTTAGGGATTGTGATAAACTCTAAAATCTAACCCAATTAAAAAAATCCCCAAATACAAATCCCTAATACAAACTCTAATCCACAAAATCCTAAACTAATCCCCCCTCTACAGCCGCCACCATAGTAACAGCTTCTTCACCTTCTTCTTCTTCTTCTCCATCCCTCTCCCGATCCCCACAAACTCCAAACCCATCGTCTTCCTCCCAAACCCTACCCTACCGCCACCAGATCTCCATCGCCCTCTCCCTCTCCCGCCACCAACACCCGACCCAGAACCCACGCCACCCAATCCCGCACCTCCAAACTCCGTCGACCCTCACCACAACTCCGTCAGCCCCTTCGTCTTCTCCTTAACCTGCCGACCACCTACCTCCTCACCCCACTTCCCACCACCGATTGCTTCTTCCGCACTGCCTAGCCCCGAATCACCCCTGAACCCATCCATCGGCCCCATCAGCATCGACGCCAGCCGTCGTCACCTTCACCGCAGCATCCTCCGCCGGCGCTTTTGCCTTCTGCCGTCGACGCTGTTCCACCCGTCGTCGCACCTCCCCGTCGGCCAAGTCTACAGCCCTTGCTGTTGTTGCTGCCACTTTTATCTTGTTGCTGCATTACTGTGTTCTTGGGTACTGTCCAACTCCAAGATCTGCGCTGAGTTTTCTTCGCATTCGGTATACTCGTTCCCTTATTAAGTATTTGTATTTTACTGCCATATTATCTAGCATATTATCTAATTTGCCTGTCGACCACAAAATACTGAGATTGAGTGATCCACATGCTAGATTAGAGTACGAATCGGTATTGCACTTTTTACTTGCTAAAACACGTAGGAATTTACTTATTGATTATAAGGTTGAATTATTAATTGGGACTGTTACATTTAATTCAATTCTTGAAAACCCAACAAACCTGTTAACTGTTTAAAAATTTCTAACTTAGATCCGCACTTTCATGTTGGTAAAATTAACCCATTAAAATTCTTGGAAATTCTCTATTTTAAGGTTGGTTTTACATCACATATCTATATAATAAAACACAAATAAAGCTATCAAGTGGTTCTTATTCAATAGGATTGAAATCAATGGTCCAAATCTAACCTCACAAAACATATTTCCCGCCCAAACCCTCCCCCCCCTCCAAAACTCAAATTCAAATCCCCCAAAACAACTCCTTTATTTATTTCTCTCTCTCTCTTTACTCAGAAATTTATATTTTCAGTTCAGGTTTGTAAAGTTTCAATAAAACAACTCCCTTATTTATTTCTCTCTCTCTTTACTCAGAAATTTATATTTTCAGTTCAGGTTTGTAAAGTTTCAATTTTTTTTGGCAATTTTTTATTGCTCATGTTATATTGAAAATAGCAAATATCTCATGAACAGTTAAATTTCATCATTTTCCACGCTCAAAGTTCTAAGAAGTTGGATTTTACACCTCCCATTTATAATGAAAACATGGACTTTTATTTACAACTAATTATTGTTTTACTATTCAAACTTGAGCTACATAATTGTTGTTTTACTGTTTACAAGATTTTCATATGTTGTATCGTTCCGAAGACGTGCCGTAGGCACATGCCCACGGGCAAATCTATTATACAATAAATCACTAGGGGCCATTTGTTTACAAGTATCAAATAAGAAAATCAGATTTCTATGGAAACAAACAGTCTGTCATAAGTAAATAGTTAAGAATCTTTTAGTAACCATTGTAGCGTGGTTCCATAAACACAATCGGGCATTCCAATAATGAACATAGGGTGACGATATATAAAACCAAATTAATGGACAAAACATGAAAAGACAGCCAGTAGTTTTTGCTATATTGTAGATTGCGACTGTTGCAAAGCTATTAGCTTTGATGAAAGATATTTACCCTAAAAAATGAAAGGAAAAAAGGAAGGGGGGGGGGGGGGGGGGGGGGGGGGGGGGGGGGGGGGGGGGGGGGGTGGGGGGGGGGATGCAAGCTGTATGCACTGCAAACGTAAAATGGTAACATCAGAGTATGATAATATGCCACAAATTATAGTGAGGCAAATAGAGCCAATTAGTATCTCTCCATACATGTAATACTCTACTATTATAAGTTATAACATGATAGTAAATCCAAGTAACTGGTACATAACCAAAAATTGAATGTAATTTATATAGAAAAACCAACAACAGTGCATTAATTACCTGGGTATTAATCTGAGCCACCTTATGCACATGCAAAAGTCCAACCATGTCTTGATAACCAGTGAGTAATTTTGCCAGATCCTTGTCTTCATCTGCAAGTAGTTTATATTCAAAAGAGTTGACCATAGAGAAACAAAGTCATAAAGAAAAGTACTGGGATTTGCCTGGAATTGCTCTAACTGACAATACTGTATCCGCTAAGTGCTGCCATCTCTTAGAGAAGGACAGTGGAAGAAGAGAAGCCGGGAATGTAATCACAGCAACTGCATTAGAAGAGCGTACCATTGCTCTCAGAGATCTGATAAAAGAAACGATATCCCAATCCTACAGTATTTTATTTTAAATAAAAGTAAATGAAAACTAATAATTAATATTCATGCAGGAGATTTAAAAATAAATAAATAAGCAATTGTAAATTTAAAATATTCAAACAGAAAACTTGCCATCTCAGTGTATCCACATTGAGGGGCACAAAGTGATTGAATGGCAATTCGGCCAGCATTTCCATTGCTCAGATCATTTCTGAACGGGAAACAAACGAAATAAGAAATAAATTAGAATGTAGTTGGAAAATTGAATTAGTGGTCCCAACTAAGAAGAATATGATATATTCATAATAACATGACAAACAATATATCATAGATGATATATTGAAAGAACCAAATAACACATGAATTAACAAAAATATCGTGGGTGACAAAAATAAAATAAAATAAAATAAAATCTTACCGGGGAAATCTATTTAAAAAAGTGGAACAATGATCATGAAGGACTGAAAGATTTGGAGAGCCCTGAATGGTTACACAGTCCACATGTTGTGCACTGAGCAAGTGTCTTTCAAGAGGCTTTCGCAAATCAAAATCATTGTTGAATTCATATTTAATGTCTGCACAACATTTCAGGCCTCTATTAGTATTTGACAAATTAGAGACCAGTTACACCAGTATAACCATTAAAATCAAATAACTACATATACTTATCATAAGATTTGACTGACATGTTATTAATCATATGATACAAATTAAACATTTCACAATGGCAAAAATTCTACAGATCTATATGCCCCAATCAAGTATCCATGGCTTCATACAACATGCTTCTAAGTTTCGGACCAAGCATATTATATACATCACACAGTATCTATATTTTGAAGTTATTTGATTCACTATATTTGTTTGTACCAATGTATTCATGTTGTAAGTTGTGTCCATGTCCTGTACCCATATTGTAGAAGTTGATTTATAGATTCATTCTTTATAGGCTTGAAGTCTATGAATTACCAAATTATTTATTACTCAAGGTTAAAGAGCATCTCTTGCAACTAAATGGAGCCCTACTTCCATAAACTGGAGCCCTTCTGTTCATATGAATAATCAATTGTAATTAAACTCTGGTCTTGCTCCTATACGAACAATAGAAACGAAACTTCCACTATTACTAACCAAGGCTATGTTTGGGAACAAAGCTAAAGTAAGGATAACTGGAATTAATTCTCATAACTTTACTAAAGTCCAATTATACTAATTTTGACCTGTTTGGAACTCATTTTTTGGAGTTAAGATAACTACAGTTATCTAACTCCACTCTTATCTCATTTTTGTGGCAATGCCAAACACCAAGATTAAAAGATAACTTTAAGATGGAGGTAAAGGTAGGGTAATCAAATTTAGCACACCTTGTGCCTCCAAATTCAAGATAACTTTGGCTATCTTAACTTTCTTCCCAAACAGGGACCAAACAGTCTCTTGTTGTTCTAAGAACACTCTGAATTTCTTGAAGCTATGACTCTTTACAGCAAAAGTTCAAAGCTAACTAGTTAGAAGACAAAGCAATTATGCATTATTTTATCCATGAAGTTACATAGTACAACAATTACAGATTACATTTAAAAGGAGAGGAAAAACACTCAAATCAAATAGAATATGAGGTGATAAGTTTAGGTGTCAATCGGTTCCATATGCCGCCTTTTTCTATCCGTGCGTCAAAACTAAGGATTGACACCAAAATCTAATGCTTAAATTGTTTCATTCGAAGAATTCTATTTCAAATCAATCTCGTGGGAAGTATAAATTTTATATGAGGAGAAATAAAAGTATACATGCCTGATCCATCATATGGTTCAATCAAACTGAACTTGTTAAGAATGAAGGGCTTCCATGTTAAACAAAAAGTTCACATTCTAGCTGTTTTCATATCTTCTACTATCATGTGTGTAATTGTATCAAACCATAGCCGAGTCTTCAGGCTTTAGCGGAGAGTTTACAGCATAGCTGTCTTCTTATCTTCTAATATCATGTGTATTTGTTTCAAACCATGCTAAACCGGTTTAATTAGAAACAAAGGGGTGACACCAAAATTTAATGCCTCAGATTCAGATGGTAGCGTTCTATTTTAAATCAATCTTATGGGAAAATTAAATTTTACATGCGGATAAATAGAAGTTATACACCTTTGTCCGCCATAACATTCCGTTCAAATGGCCATATTAAGAAGAATTAAAGGGCTTCCATCTTAAATACTGAGTAGCCAAAAAATTATATAGCGAGTCTATAGGCTTTAGCTAAAAGCCTAAAAGTCCACATTCTAGCAGTCTTCTTATCTTCATATATCTTAAGGTCAAAATCAAAAAGATATATAAACACTTCGTTAAGATCAATCCAAGGGTAAAATAATGCTAGAGTCAAACATGAGATGCACTCAGTAGTAAATGATTAAATATCTTTGAAATTCACACATCCTTGACTTTAATGTCTAACAGCCTTCGGATAACATACCAAACATATTAAACATAACAATGAAAAAAGCAAACTTTATATCGATAACATCCATAAGAGGTAGGGACTTACCCTACCTTTTCCCCTCAAAAAAATAACATCCATAAAATTATCCTACTGCTCCAGTTGCTCTCCCACAAACAGACAGCAAACATTTAAAGCATCCTAATAATTTAGCAATCCCCTGCAAGGGCAAACTGTTACCCTGCAAACAAACACATAGATAACCAATAACGAGTTGCATCAATTTGACCCAAGAACGTTCCCATCTCAACCCTAACCGAAGGTTTCCTAAATCATCCTCCAATATTAGAAATATACAATTAAAAAGTGAACCGAAACCCCACTGAAAATAACATTTTCTAAGATGTTTATTAAAGAATTAAGAATTACCCACTTCGCAAATCTAATACCTCAATGATCAGTAACTCAAATGATTTCATTCATCAATTTTGCAAACATTGTTATTACCATACACATTAAATATTGAACAGTAAAACTACATTAACCCCTCAACTGTCAAACAATATATTGTGATATCTTCTGTGATTAATTAGCTAAGGCCAGTTATACCTTTGTTGTATGCCTCACTCGAGGGTTGCTCCCCAAAGTACTTCTTGTACTGCCACGCGATTCTCAGTCCCTTCTCCTGCACCCCATTTCAAATACATAACTAAAACCCATCACCCAAAAAACGAAAGGGAAAAAAAAATCATAGAAACTAAATACCTCTTGCGTCTCATTTTTAGAGGAAGACGACGTAGCAGGAGCAGGTAAAGTACCAAGAAAGGCTCTTGGGTCATTGGAAGGACTAGCAAAGAGAAGAGGTTGTTGATGCACTAACCCTTGCGACATGAAATTTCTCAAAAGAAGAAGGTGGTGTGGAGCATCAACGTCCTCCATCACCATCACTAGCGTCCCCAAAAGAAACCCACCACCCAAAATCTCTACAAAGTCAAAATAATGCAATGAAATGAATCCTAAAATGATGCAAGAAAAAATACAATGAAAATATGTTTATTACTGTCAAGGTCTGGGATGCCAGAAGAGACGAATGTGGCGCCATTGTGACCATTCTTGACCCCCGCATGCTGCTGAAGAGAAGAAGATGAGAAAGACGAATGGTTACGAGAGAAACTGCTGATTCGGCCACTTCGAGCAGTAGTTGCCATGATTCAACTCTTGCTTTCCTTTGGTTTGGTTCGATTATAATAGCACCTGATCAAATTCAGGTACAAAACTAATAAGCTACATTGACATGTTAGTGGCCCTTTGTTTGCAAATCCCTAAATTTGCAAAATTATTGTTTCTATCAACTATCAAACAGTAGGTTTTTATGATCTTAGCTCAAATAGAATCCACAAAATCTTGAAACAATAGTTGATGTTACCGACCATATGAATCAATATTCATGAATATATCATGTGTTGATTTTGCATGCACAATTAGTTAACTTTAAGATTAGGACGATAATTATATCGATATAAAGCTCCCAAATCAAAACAATCCGAGCTCTCAACATCAAATGTAAATAAGAAATTTCAAAAAAAAGACTCAAATTCAACTCAAAAAAATAAATAAATATCCCGACATTAGAAATAGATAATGCGCTAATTGTATAAAAATGATATAAATCCAAAGCAATGAGAACTTAAGTTGCGAAAAAATACTGGTTCGATAATTGCTACAGAAGCAAAGAATCTGAATTCCGAGTTGTAGCCCAATCGTTAATCAATTAAGAGCACCAACGTCAGATCAGAGAAAAAAAACTGGACTTGATCGGCGAAATCGAGCAGTTAAGAATTAGGGTTTACGATTTAGGAATTGAGAGGATGAAGAGAAGGGAGAGGGATTTTGGCCGGGCTATTGGGCCTGGACCTGGGTTTGGGCTTGTGCGTATGAATGGTGGGCTTGAATCATCCTTTCCACATAATCAACAAAAAGTTATTCACCCAAACAAAGAAGTATGTTGTAATATTAACATACTAGTATACCGTACGTACCATGCACGTCTAAAAAAGTAAAGTCGTCAGATTAAATGAATATATATCGAATAAGAAAAAAATAGTTTATATTTTGAATGTTTTGATTTGGGCTACACGTACGGTGCACATTTATATTTGTTGGATATAGTTTGTACGTGTATTATACATATTTATATAGTTACAAAGTTGGGGTTTGTTTGTTACAAACCCCAACTCTCCCATTAAAATAAGTAGAGATGTTACCCCCTAACAAATAATGTTTGAATATCATATTTACCGTTCACACATACATGTATTTTCGTATTTTTCTCCAACAGCGTGGACTATGTGCTCCTTTGATTAATGGACTTTAAATATGAACAAACTATTCTACCCTAACTTATGACAGATGTTGTGGAGGTAGATATGGGAGATAGGTCTCTTCAACCTTTCAGGCTTAGCGTTATGACGATGGACATCAGCTCGAAAATGAAGTAGTCGGTGTTACATGTTAGAAATGAGTGTATTAACTGGTTGAGCAATTTTTTTTAATAAGATCTTCTATGAATTATTGTGAGATCTTGATTGATTTGTGTTATCTTTCGCGAGTTGATCAAAATCATATATTTATTTGCTAAAAATATTTAAGGGTGAATGAGAAATTGTCTCTCAAAGTGAGACATTTTCATTTCTGAAAATGGGTTGAGGGAACATAGTCCCACATCTAAAAAATCAAAGAAATTAAAAGAGGATATAAATTAACCTCTTTCTAAGCATTGTAAGATAGCTAGATAAGAGGCCCTCTTTCGCGCGCGCAGGGGTGCAAATCTCGGACCATATTACATGCTGCTTGTGTGCACCTACACGTCCTGCGGATACGAATGCCGGACCAACATAACCACACCTCGTGCATGTTACAGTCTTTAATCCTGGCCCTATATTTATTTACAGTCTTTTTCCGTTACGCATTTAATAGATTATCTAATCTTGTCTGCTGTTACAGTCTCTAACCCTTGACCTTATAAATAGAGCCCCCCTCTCACTTTCTTCTCTACACAAAACCTCCTCTCTGTTCTGTTCCATTTTGTAAGGTAATTCGGTGATAGAGTTTTGATACTACCAGTTCGAGAGCGTTCTGTGCTGTCTACTTTCTTCCCTGCACAAAACCTCCTCTCTGTTCTGTTCCATTTTGTAAGTTCATTCGTAATTCGGTGATAGAGTTTTGATGCTACCAATTCGAGAGCGTTACGTGGTGTCTGCGTGAACGCTCTTTGTCGTTGCATCCTAGGATACAGACGCCTCAACTAGCTCCAGCACCCTGACAAGGCGAAAACTGTTTTAAGGAGACTGTGTGCTACACAAGCCTCGACGCTCATCTACTTTAATAATCATCTGGTTTGTAATTTTGTAAATTCATTTCTATTCAATTTTGTTTATTTGAAAGTTTTCTTCCTCTTCTCCTTCTCTTCTGATTTTGTGCCTCTTAATCGTATTGGGTTTCTCTTTGAAATATTTGTAAATAAAATCTCAATACTTTTGTAACATTAGATGGGAAGGTGACTTGGCTTGTCGGTGGGGCCCCACTTATGTTCTCCATTGGATTTAGGCTAGAAGATGTTGGGCGATCTGTTGGCCATATGTTCGGCACCAACGTCGTCTTTGCTTTATTTTATTTAGTTTTATTTGCTTACTATATTTTTTAAGGTTTTTGAACTTTGTTTCATTATTTTCATATTAACAAAGCAGAGTGGCGATACATTATATTTGTCTCAAAAAATAAAAGGAAACCTATGGTAGTTTATTGGAAAAACTGTTTATCTCTACTACTATAATGGGAGAAGGTATTAGTGTAATTTGTCCATATCCCAACCCGTGCAACGCACGTCTATCTCTATATCTTCAGTCTTCATATATCTCTACATATATAATAAAAAATGGGTGAAGACTGATGAGTCTACAGTGTAATTCTTTTTTTCTTTTTTTTCCTTTTCAATTTTTTTCCCCAAAATTTCCCTCACGTGCATAGCACGTGTAAAATACTAGTAGTTTATGATAGTTTCTCTTATAAATAAATAAAAGTTTCAGTTATATAATTTTATTTTACGTTGTATAAAATACAAAGTAATAAAGTTATAACATTTATCTTAGAAACACCTAAAGTAAATAACAGTTTTCGATAATTTGACCTAAGATATTCATACAATGAGGATTGCATAATGTACAAAAATCTTAACCTTATGACCCAATTAACGAGAAATTAGTATAATGTACGTGTGATGCACGTCTCAAAAAAGCAAAGTTATTGAATTAAATGAATATATATTGAATAAGAAAAAAATAGAATGTTTTGATTTGGGCTACACGGGCAGTGCACATTTATATTTGTTAGATATAGCTTAGACGTGTACTATACGTGTTTATATAGTTACAAAATTATGATTTGTTTGGTACAAATCCCAACTGTCCCATTAAAATAGTAGAGATAGGTTCAAATGGGTGATGCAAAACAAAATTTCCAAATATCTATATGCTACATTTGCAAATAAATCCACCTTTTCGAGATACCCATGAGCACATAAAGGAATTCAGACCCTCTCCAATGATTTAAATCACTTGAGTTGAGAGCATCCACAGTCGTTTGCTAATTTTCAAAGTTTTTCATTTTTTAGCGATCGAAGTTCTGCAATCGTTTGCTATTTATTCATATTTTGACAAAATCGCTACATCCTGTTGCTATATATGAGAAGCAATTTGAGAATATGAATATTATAAATTACGGATCTTGAAGATCTGTCCCAAATAAAAAATTAAGTTTTTTTTAATAGGACGGAACTCGAAGTTCCGTCCGTTGAAAAATAGCACTTATTCAAAATAATTTTTAAAAAAATAATATTTTAGTGGGATTTTTTATTTTTATTTTTTGGCCTTGGACGGCTCATGAAGATCCGTCCGTGAAATAGGAGGAAGAATATTTTAGTGGGAAAAAATAATAATAATAAAATAAAATTGGGCCATCCGTCCATGCTATAAAAAAAATCGCTGCTAAATTCTTTTTATCTAATAAAAAAAACCGCGGAAACTTTTTAAAATTTGTAGGACGGATCAATTTTTTTTTGTTGGTATATTATAACATTTCACCACTAGCAGCAAACGCCAATTGCTATATGTATACTATATATTTTGCCATTTTTTTAGCAAGCAACGACTGTAGATGCTCTGAGGGGTCATATGCATTATCCAACCACAATGGAGAAGCACTAATGGAGGAGAATAATGCTGGTGCTGTGAAAGTTTTTTTTTTTTTTTTTTGAGGAAATGGTGCTACGAATGTTTCCCTCTTCTTCTATATGCAATTTTGTATAAATTGAAGTGAAAAAGTTCAATTAATAACCACAATCAAAACATGGATGATTATTAGAGATACATATATATTGAAGGGCCGCGGAAAGGAATATGAAAATGTAGCTTGGCTAGCTGTTTTTTTTCTCAACTGATACAAAGGTTGATATAGGTTGTTAATTGAGTGTTGGTTATAATAGATAAATTCTAACCTTTAAAAGAAGTTTTAAGTTAGAGCGTCAAAAATATAAGATCCATTTATCTAAGATTGTGGAGAAAGTGACAAGCACTGGACAAGTGGTAAAGGCATGATAGTCGGAGAAACTTAATTCGGTAACAGCGGATTATCACAAACTCAATATATGACAGTGGCACCAATCTATTCTCGTAAAGATGGATTTTGCATCCTATCTTTGATTTTTTTTACCAAACTATCCCTCTGTTTGTAAGTATGTACCAAACTATCCATGTTTGAAAATTTAATACAAAAAAGTCCCTATCGCTAATGAGTTAGCGCCTCTAGTAATATTATCTAGGGATGCTTTCGAATCGGATATGGGTCGGATATTGGGTATACCAACATCCGTATCCGCATTTCAAATACGGATTCGGATACGGATACGGATATGAATCGGAAAAAAAAAATCATGTCCGTATCCGCAAATTTCGGATACAGATGCAAATCGGATACTGCCTACCGGATAACGGATACGAATTCGGATATCAAACATATAGTCTAGAGTTTTGTTTAAGAGATTGTGTATTTTGTTTGTTTGTTTTCAATTACAATGTAGAGTATAGCCATCCTGAGAATATTTATTTTGTTACTGCTATCATAAGCGCAGTTAATTAACTCGATATATACATCTATTTAAATTTGGTGATGTGTCTATTAAGTATTATAATCTAAATTTGGAGGTCAGCTATTATGTTAGAAATTGAATAGTTGTGGATGTGTGAGAACTTACTTAGTCTTGGAATATTAGATATAGCCAACTCATATTCGCCAACATGAATTAGGAATTCAGTTTTTTTACTTTTCATAATTTGTAGAAGAATATCCAAATCCATTTAATGTTCTTTCTATCTTTATTCTTTAAACAACCAATTACACAAAACTTTGAAAATGCAGTTGGAAAAATAAACTGATTATTAGGAGAAAAAAAATATATAAAACAACGATTTATTCAATAAAACCCTAAAATAGATAAGCTTTTTCTAATCTGATTGTAGCCTTTGAAATTTTCAAAAGCTCGTAAATAAAGACCACAATTTATCAGTTTTCACTTGGGCCTAGGAGTTAAAATTCTAAACCATGTGTCTAATAGGCCTAGTTGGTGCAAAGTGAAAAAAAATGATGTAAATGTGTTCATGAATGATCTAGGAAATATTGGGAAACACTTCGAATTTTCAAATGGGAACCGTATCTTACAAGATCCCTTTGCAATCAAGATACATAAACAGCTTAAGAAGTTTGAATTCAGTCATTAGCTAATTCAAATCCACCACTAAAGTGTATTAAATTATGCAACAATTAAAACCAATATCATTTATGGAGTACCAAAAGTCCACTAATCAAACAACAAAAAGTAACTAACATAGGATTGTAAATAATTGGGTAATCACCACCAGTTGAAAGAAACCCTAATTTCCTCATACCGAACGAGCGCCATTAATCGAATTCAGAATCTAACACACCAGATCCACAGACGAATTATACAATCCAATGGGAAAAAAACGACAAATGTCTAAGAAAAGTTTGTCGCTGACCTATTATGGTGAGAGAGAAACGAAGGAAGTGGGATATTTGAGGAGAGGTTCAGATCGCCATCACGGTGCCGTCGAGGGTCAGATCGCCACCGCCTTCGAGGTCCAGATCGCTGTCACGACGCCGTCGGGGAGGGAGATGTCGGTCGAAGAAGGAGGCGAGGAGGGGATCGGGGACGATTAGGGTTTGGGGAGAGAGAAGAAACTAGATATTATACAAGGGAAAATTGTTCCGACGCCCATTTGTGTATGCCGACTTTGAGTCGTTGGATCGGGATCTTGATGAAGCTGGAGATCGGACAGCTGAAAACGCAGATCCAGTCTTCAAACTGCAGATCGGGATATATATATACTAGATTTGTTTTGGGATTTGAGAGAGAGATAAATAATTAAATAAATTAAGAAGTTGTTCTGGGATTTGAATTTGAGTTTTGGGGAAAAAATTTAGAGGAAAAATGTGTTTTGTGAGATTAGATATGGGCCTTTGATTTTGGGGGATTAAATGAGAGCCACTTGATAGCTTTCTTTGTGTTTTATTTTATACTAGATCTGTCCGTGGGCACGTGCCTACGGCTCGTCTTCGAAACGATACAACACACGAAAAGCCCTGTAAACAGTAAAACAACAATTATGTAGTTCAAGTTTTAATAGTATGACAATAATTAATTGTAAATAAAAGTTCATGTTTCTATTAGTATATGTTGAAAATCCAACTTCTCAGAACTTTTTTTTTTTTAGAATAAAGATGGTCCTGCCATCATTTCATTAATGATTTGTTGACGAAACAGAGTAGTACAAAAAGGACAGTAACAAAAGTAGATGCAACACGCGTCAATACTATCAAAAACATCTACAAGCAAGAAATAACAACAACAACATGAGATAAAACCAGGCACAAACAACATCTAAGTCATCGCTTCTATGAGTAGGCCCACAACCACCAGTAGCCTCACGATACTCTGCACTTCCTGGCCCGCCATATTGGCCACAAAACATCTACCAATGAGTCCTCCTGTTGAGGTGAAGCCCGGTCACATCACCGATGCTTTCTTAGGCTATTCTCCTTCATTGTTCTTCATCTTCTTCCTCGCTTGCTCAGCCCCTGCCCAGTCGTGAATCAACAAAAAAAAATTATGCATTGAATTTGAAAATCTATAAGAAGTAATGCGGAAAATAAAATCATTTCGATCTAGCCATAGGTTCCACAAAGACGCCACAGTAACTATGTCCCAAGAGATTTTGTCGCCTAATCTAATGTACTCCTCTCTTAAAGTACCCCAAATGTCTGCGGTTGAATTCGGGCGTCGATTGCACCCAAATCCCTTCAAACTACCTCCCAAGTAAGAACAGCCCCAGTACAATGGAAAAGAATGTGGTTGACATCCTCTTCCTTTGAAAGACATACCCCGCATGTGACGTCTATTTGCAAGTTTCTCTTCCTAAGATTAACTTTGGACAGAATCGCGTTGTTGTGTGCTAGCCAGCAGAAGACTTTGACCTTCAGGGGTACCTTCGCCCCCCAAATGATGCTTTCCTCTTTACATCTCAGTCCTCCATCGTTGAGCCAATTGTACATCGATGAGACTGAGAACTCTTTAGAGTCGTCCCTATTCCAACATCTGACGTCCTCGTTGTTGTTATGTGGACTGCTCTCAACTTGGATGAGTCTGTTCATTGCTTCGAATTGGGTGCTATTCTCCTGGGTAATACTACTAGACACAAGAAATCTGAGTTGTCCTCTTTTCCGAACTGCTGTCACCGTACTGTTTAAATCTAAAACTGCATTAGCTGCACTTGGGAATCTGTTTTGTAGGGTCGTGTTACCGCACCACTTATCTTTCCAGAATCTAGTTCTTTTCCCGTTCCCTACTTTGCTAGTAGTGTTGGTGTGGAATATGTCGCCTGCTTCGTGATCCCCTTCCACATAAGTGAGACTTTGGAGGAGACACTTTTTCCTCCAAACCTAATTTTCCTTCTTCTACGGAAAAGATCAAAAGAGTAGCTCCACCAGCCGTTACGCTTCTGAGTCAACTTCCACCACCACTTGTTTAATAGAGCTCTATTCATGTCTTGGAGGTTCAAGATTCCAAGACCGCCAAATTCCTTTTTCTTGCACACTCTTCCCCAATTGACCAGGTGCATTCCTTTGTTACCCTTGCCCGTACCTTTCCACAGAAATCTTCTTCTCAATTTATCAATCTTAAGAATGACCCATTTCGGAAGTTCGTAGATAGACATAATATACAGCGGGATTGCACTAAGAACCGAGTTTAACAGCACTATTCTCCCACCTAGGGAAAGGAGTCTGTTCTTCCATCCTGCGAGTTTCTTGGCAATCTTTTCGATCAAGAAAGTCTAGTCTTCCTTAAGTAGCGTCTCTGGCCTGATGGGCGCACCCAGATATTTGATTGGGAATTCCCCTATTCCGCACCCTAACAAGCCCAAGATCTCTGAGATCGGCGTAGATAGTTTGTCGCTAATAGGAACGATGCTTGTCTTATCTAGATTGACCTTCAGACTCGACCACCCTTGAAAGCTGGCCAGCACCACCTTAATAGCTATAACTTCGTTCTTTTCAGCTTTCCCGAATAGGAGTGTATCGTCTGCGTATTGTAAGATCGTCATTGGCTGTGCAATTCCGTTGATTTTGATTCCTTCGATAATGTTAGAGTCTTAGGCCCTCTTAATCATTTCCGCTAACCCGTCTGCGACGATAGCGAAGAGCAGTGAGGATAGAGAGTCCCCTTGCCTAAGCCCTCTCTTACATCTAATTTCTTTTCCTTGCCAACCGTTCACTTGGATGGATGATTTTCCTCCCTGCACGCACATTTTCATCCACTTTCTCCATTTCTCTCCAAATCCTTTGAGCTGTAATGCTTCGTCCAGGCTATCCTAGTTAACCGAATCGTATGTCTTCTGAAAATCTAACTTGAGAAGAAACCCATCCGCTTTAGCTCTGTAACCTCTGAACACAATTTCGTGTGCTGATGCGATGTTGTCCATAATATCCCTCCCACGAATGAATCCGCTTTGCGCCGGGGAGACGATGTCTTGAAGATGAGGAGACAGTCTTTGGGACAGAACTTTGGTGATAATTTTAAAGGATCCGTTCAGTACGCTGATTGGTCTGAGGTCTTCGTAGGAGGCAACTTGTCGTTTCTTCGGGACCAGTATGATAGTCGCATAGTTAATCCTGTCCAATCTTGCTACTCCTTCGAACAGTTCGCGAAATATGCTCATCAGGTCGTCTTTAATAATGTTCCAGTAAACTTTGTAGAAAAAGATCGGGAGTCCGTCCGGTCCTGGGGCTTTTTCCTGGCCCAGGTTCTTGATTGCTTCATAGACCTCCATTTCTGAAAAGCAAGTCTCGATACCTTCTGATCCGTCCAGTCTGGAGGAGCTCCACATTTCTGGTTGAAGAGTGCATCTAGCGTTAGCTTGGTTGCCTAGCAGTTGGTGAAATTTCTCATCAAGATGCTCTCTGATAAGCCTTTCACTCTCTGACCAGCTTCTGTTCACTAATAACCCTGTGATGTGGTTTTGTCTTCTTCTTCCGTTAGCTACTTTGTGGAAGAATTTCGTGTTTGCATCCCCTTCGCTTAACCATTGAATTCTTGATCTCTGCTTCCAATACATCTCTTCCATATTACCGATTTGCTGAATTTCTAGTCTAATGTTAGTTATTTCGTCTTTTTCCGACTCCAACAGTACTCTCTCTTCTTGGCTTCTCTCCAAGGCGGAGTGTCTACTACCTAACGTCTCTCTTCTACGATTGATCTCGACCATTTTAGCTCTGGCCCACCCTTTCAATCTCCTGCACAGTCATCTCGTTTTCTCCACCCATTTGCCTACTACCGAAATCTCATTGGTTGTAGCGGACCACGAGTCGGCTATCACTTGCCTTGTCTCATCACACACCGTCCAAGCTTTCTCAAATCTAAAGATTGACCGTTTCTCCTGTCCTTCATGATCACAATCTATAACCAGGGGTAGGTGATCGGACGTGTAACGCAATGCAGATTTAGCCTTTGCTAAAGGGTAAACGTCCTCCCACTCGTTGGAGACTAGGACTCTATCCAGCTTTGCCCAGATCGGGTTGCGTTGCATATTCGACCAAGTGAATTTTCTGTCTGACATTTCTAATTCCATTAACTCCAGATCGTCAATTGCTTTGTTGAAAGAATCTTGCTCATTTCGACTTTGTCCTCTACCCATGTGCTCGTCTTGGAATCTAGTGATGTTAAAGTCTCCTCCGATCATCCATGGACTGTCCCATTTGTCTCTAATGAATCCCATTTCCTTCCAAAGGTTTTTACGATGTTTGGAATCGAAAGGACCGTACACCGAGGAAACTGTTTGAACCCAATTGTCGCTTCTCCGCCTAATTCTAATCGACACCGTGAATGCACCTATGAATTCATCGATGATCTCAAATAATCTTGAGTTCGCTCCAACCGCGATCCCCCCCGATAAACCTACCGCCGACTTAAATCTCAAGTCAAAATCCAGTAACCCTCTAATAGACGTGAAGTCCTCAAGGATAGTCAAGTTAAGTCTAGTCTCTTGGAAACCTATAATACTAGGACGAATTTTGTTTATAGTGAATTCTAGCGCTCTTTTTTTTGTTTTTTGTCGCATCCCCCTTACATTCCAAAAGATGTAAACCATTAACAACAAGATGACTCTACCCCCCCCCCCCTCCCAAAAGAGACCGACAACGTTGGAATTAAGTAGTTGCAACTCTATAATCCTCTCTAATGATAGCTACGTTAATTAACTGTTCTGTCCTGGTGGAACCCATGGCTAGTCCGTACAGACTGGCAAAGTAAATGAGTGAATCATCATTTAAAGAATTGAGAATTGAATAATTAGGATTCGATGTACCTTCCCCTGACGTATCTACTTCCTTTCCTTTGCTCCATCTAGCCGCAAGATCTTCTTGAATCTGCTCTTGCGCTCCTCCTCTGTCCACCTGTCTTTTCCCTTTCCTTTTGTATTCTGTGATCTTCTTGGAGACTGAACTCCCCACACTTCCTCGAGTATCTTTATCCTTGCCTTCTGTTTCCGTAACGAAGATCAAGTTATCTTCCCTCACTCCGTCAAGAGCTTCTATAATGCCATCCTCCGAGTCTAGCTCCATATTACAAGACTGCTTTGGTGGAAGAATATACTTAACCGGGCTAATCTGTTTGATGGAAGGGCCCATTTCACACTCCTTTGAAGCCTGGTCCGGTATGACACTATTAAATCCACATCCCATGGCCATGGGCCCACATCCCTCTCGTTTCTTGCTTTCGAAAAGATTAGCCAGAGCTGCTTTAACAGAAGCTTTGATATCAGCATTTGAAAAATTCATCCACTCTTCATTTGCTAGTCCCAATGATTTAGTCACCTCACTTTGCACATCCCTCTTTTTAAGGATACCAGCTCTGACAGTTGCTTTTTGTTCATCCATCCCATCGCCGCATGGGGTTACATCTTCATTTAAAGCTCCTGAGCTCACACGTCTCCATTTCTTAAACACTCCTTGTTCTGGTGGGTCCCGCATAGGTATTGTAGCCTTAGGTGCATAGAGTTGTTGTACTCTCGTGGGGACCATCGATGCAACTGTTGTGGGAGCCAGATTCGAAAATTTTTCATCCGACGGTGCGCCTTCGTCTTCTTCCTCGCGCCATCCATCTCCACCGCCGATTAGAGCCCCATGATCTGCCATTGCCACACCGCAGAAAGACACATTTTTTGCACCTCTACGATCACCTTCACCTCGTACAGAGAGCTATCAAACTCAGCGATAATTTTGGACGGGATATCTGCCTTACTCGTGACCCCCACTCGGATTCTCGCGAACTTGTGAGCGGAGTGCATCAATGTCTGCCTATCCATCTCTATAAGCAACCCAAAGCATCTAATAATGTTCTGGAAGGCTGAGCGAACCCAACAATGAAACGGCAAATTGTATAATCGGATCCAAACCGGGGAGAAGCTATCGGCTGTCAGCGCGCCGTGTTCTCTCGACCAGCTCTTAAAGGTGACGAAGAACTCTAAACCGCGCGAATCTTTCCCTTCTAAGCCTTTAACCCTGATCGTCTCCTTCACCAATGCTGGGTCGTTGCAATGAGCGTAGAAGATATTAACGGCAATTTCTTGGATGATCCATGTGGGCTGCGGAGTTGTCACGATAGCTGCGTGAAGAAGCTCAGATATGTCGGAGGAAGTTGGGTTCCCAGTTTGAGCTTTAATGACGATGCCTCCGTTGTATCGATGCTCGAAATCGGCCATTAATGGCGTAGGAGTGATGGACGCATGGATAACCCTCCTATCTCCTGCTGTGCTTTCTTGAGTCTTGCTACCCTCCGATCCCGCGACGGCGACACTCTTAGATGGCTTAGGATCCGACGTCGCAACTTTTAGATGCTTAGGGCACGCCGATGAGATATGGCCGGAACACCTACATGCGTAACAAAACCAATCGAAGTTACACTTACTGATCGAATGCCCCGGTTTCGCACACTTATGGCAATTTTGATTAACCCCGATCTTTGAGTTAGCTGAGGAGCTTTTACTCGAGGTGGGTTTGCGGATCTTCCATGGTTTAACGAGTACCCACTCTCCAGCTTCGTCTTCTTTAATGTGGCGTGTAGGTAATGGCAGGGGCGGGGAGCGAATATGAGGACTATGAGCTTCGACTGGTTGGAGCTTGCCTCTGGTAACTTCAGCATAAGATCTACGCCTCCGATGTACATCTCTCTCCTCCAGGTCGTGCTGACTTGACGCCCTAATACCCCTGTCGGCTTCCCGGCGACGTCCAGCACCATCGCCTCTCTCTCTGTGCTCTTCCTCGCGCCTTCTATGGAAGTCTGGCGACCTCTCTCTAGCTCGACGGAGCTCACTGTGTCGCCTGCGCTCCAGATCCCCTAGTCTCTTGCTTGGCCGGAGAGCTTCGCCTTCTTCCATATCGCGCTTCGCCATCAGCTCAGTGTCTGCTCGAGGGTACTTCTGGTGATGGGTAGGAGCTGTGTGTGGAAGATGGGGGTGAGGAACTCTAGACATGCTGTTTTTCAACCACAACTTCTCAGAACTTTAAGGATTGAAAATGATGAAATTTAATTGTTGAAAAGATATTTGCTATTTTTAATATAACATGTGCAACAACAAAAAAAACATAAAAATTCTGAAAAATTTACAAACCTGAAATATTAAAATCTAAATTTTTAAGTAAATAAAGAAAGAATGGGAGAGAGGGAGAGAGAGAAAGAGAAAAATATGAAAAAGTGAAGAGAGAAGAGAGGAGAAAGATAGTAATAGAGTAATGAGTTTTTTAGTTTTGAGAGGGGAAATATGTTTTGGGAGAATCAACATAGGCAATTGATTTTAGGGGAGATTGAATGAGAGTCACTTGATAGCTTTCTTTGTAATTTATTATATATACTATGTTTGCCCGTTGACACGTGCCTACGGCACGTCTTCTGAACGGTGCACATTGTTTGATCATCTAAAATAGTTTTGGAGGTCCAGCAAATTAGTTAAAGTAGGAAACATAAAGCAAAAAACATATTATATGATTTTTTTTTATTTTTTTTCGAATTATTTTTTTAGTTTTTAAATTTTGAATTTTTTAAAAAATTTTAAAATTTTTATTTTCTTAATTTTTTGAATAGAAGAGGGATGGAGAGAGAGAAAGAAAGAGAGAAATAAAAAAATATAGGAGTTGTTTTGGGTGGGGGATTTGAATTTGAGTTTTGGGAGGAACTTTTGGAGGGAAAATATGTTTTGTAAGGTTAGATCTGGGCCTTTGATTTTTGGGGGATTGAAGGAGAGCCACTTGATAGCTTTCTTTGTGTTTTATTATTATTATTATTATATATATATATATATATATATATATATATATATATATATAGAGAGAGAGAGAGAGAGAGAGAGAGAGAGAGAGAGAGAGAGAGAGAGGCTTCTTCAGTTGCAAACGGGTCTGTGCGCACAGACCCGTGCGAACGTTAATCTGGGCCGCTGGATCAAGATCCAACGACCCATATATTTTTTTATAATATTTTGCCGTAACCCGTCGTTTCCAACGACGGGTTAGGGCAAAATTTTATTAAAAAATATTGTCTTAACCCGTCGTTGACAAGAACGGGTTAAGACAGCATTACAACCGTCGCTGGATTCACCGGGGCTTTTTTATAGATTCACCAGCGCTTATAAGCGCCGGTGAATACCCTACCGGCGTGTCGAACAGCGCCGCACCAACCACCGGCATTGCGCGTGCCGGGCATTCACGGTCAGGTATTCCCGGCGCTTTAGAAACCGCCGGTGAAAGCTGTGTAATGGGCGGCGCTTGTAAAAGCGCCGGTGGATATTTGTTTTTATTTTTTTTTTAAAACGAATTTTAATCTACCCCGGCGTTTCGGAAAACGGCGGGGTATGTGTACCTTTTTAAAAATATATATTTTTTAAATTAAAAAATTAAAAAATTAAAAAATTAAAAAAAAAATAATACAATTTTTTAATGGAAGAATAGATACAAAATCCATAATAAATTACAGTAATCCATACAACAAGTAAAAAATCTTATACAAAGAGTATTAACTATAGCAATCGTCTAATAACAATCAACAACTAGGAAAACACAGAGAAAATGACAGTGTCTAGTACACTACCAGTCCGTCTTTGAACCACCTCTCAGGTTTGTACTCTCGGCAGTCTTTCCCCCATATGCTCTCCATTCGCCCCATTGAGTAGATTGCGTATATGATCTTCGTTCCTTTCTTCAGTACAGTTCCATCTGGAAATACGTCATCTTCTGCAACCTAATTAAGTACCAAATTAAGTGAAATATAACAGTTGATAAGTTGATTAGTAGCTTGTAAGCTAAGGTTGGTTTCCTTCATGTAGCTTTCTTTTGATTGACAAAGAATGCATGAGGCTTCTCAAAAAGGTTCACAAAACTTGTATTTTGAGATGAGTGATACTAGTTGCTGTTGGAATATATTTGTACCTGTATATCATACATGATTCATGCTAGCTAATGCATTTTATTTTACATGGCAGATATTAGTTATTGCTGAGTTTGTAAAACTTTAAGACTCCTATTTTACTGTCGATTATATATTGAGATAATTTTGCTTTGGCCAAATTCGAAGATATATATATATATATATATTGAGACTAATAAAGTAACTAATTGTATGAAATCTGCGTAAATTTTCTTGCAATCATAATATCTATATTTCTTAGGCTTCAACACGAAATGACTTGCACTCCTGCCTGAGTGACTCAGAAACAATCAATTTCTGTCTTGAACTAATTTAGTTATCAAATATAATCCTGTTCATTACTTATTATGCATGCACCGATAAAGATTAGGGATTCTCCTTATTTTATTGCTATATATATGTTAACTCTAGCTAGTTTATAGCTTTTGCACCTAATAATCAGAACTATGTATATCTGAAAATGACAGTGAAAAAACAATTGTAGCTCATCCCATATATATTATTTTTTACTTAACAGGTAAATTGTTGGAACTTTCTCATGCTCACTTAAAAATAATAGCACAATTTTGTACAAATATATATATATATATATATACAGACTTTTATGAATATTATGAAAAAATTTCTCACGAAAAAATACTCAATTGACACAACTACCACTGTCATAATGGTGCTACACATGCCACATTTCCAAACTAGATTTCATTCTCTTGTCTTGGTTTTAATAATCAAATTGAAATTGAGTTGTTTGTATCCCACATCATAAATCTTTTAATGTTAAGCTAAAGTATTTACATTCAATCCACATCAAAACTAGATGGAATAGCACAAAAGATATATAATAAGTAGTTAAATAAAAGATCCTACTGCACGAAAAATGAAGAACTGGGATAAATATAAAAAAAATATCTCAATACAGAACAAACCTTTCATAAGCTTTAAACATTAACCGCTGCAGTATTTACTGAGACACCTCATCACTTGGGTTCTTGCAGTATTTGCGCAGAGCCATGAGAAAAACCCACAAGTATCTCAAACTGCAAAACCAAATATTGGAAAGAAAAATAAAAATAAAAAAGGATTCCAGCAAACCCTATAAGATCAAGATTGATTCCTGCTAAGCCTCAGCCTATTGCTCTCTCATATGCCTGCCATCCTTCTTCCACTTCTCAATCATCTGCAACAATCAACAATATCATAATAGCATGGCTAACATGAACAATCAAGCCTAATTATTATGATGCACAAAAATAACTCCACACAGATGCACATGGAACTGAAACAACATTATCATCTAACTAAGATTCTTTTTTTACCATTAGAAGATTCGCTATAATTTTTTCACTTATAATTCACAAGGTAACCATTATGATGAGGGACCACACAGCACTGATTATTCATCTTTGCCTATTGAAATAGCATCTACAACAATACATATACGGACCACAAAAACCACTGATTCTTCTTCTGTGCATATCGAATAGCATCTAAGACAACACCCAAACAAAAGAACATACACACCACAATAATACTAAAACCATCCAAAATCAGGCCTTTGCCATAAAATGCATCTTCACTAATTTCTCCTTTTGAATTTAATTTCTCCTATATGACCAAATCAAACCAGATGAAAGAGTGCTCGCATATACTATACTGAAATCACATTCGTATAAATATCTATGCAAAAATTAAATGATTAACTAACACTACCTATCTAAAATTAACCATAGAAATACATCAACATATATGAGAATTAGCTATATCAGTAACTTAAACTGGCTAACATCCCAATTCACCAAAATCATCAGTTTCCAAATATTTTAGTATCTAAAAACCTCAAAACATCGCTTAAATTCTAAACTTTTCGACAAATCAAGATCAACAAACCTGCGCTACATGAGGTCGGCAGATCCTTCTGCAAATCCTCTTCGACGCCATCGCCAATCAACCAAATCCTAACCTGCAACAAAAAAAACCAAACCTAAACAACCAAACATATCCAAAAACCCCTAATCTTACCCCAAAATGACGATCAAACCCCAAAATAACCCCCAAATCGATCAAAAACCAAAACCCTAGATCAAACCCAAGATTTGGGGGAGAAATCGTACAGAATCGAAGTTCTAGGGTTTGAGAGCTAGAGAAAGGGGGGAAAAGATGGCAGGCAAGGGCGATGACGACGCCGGAGAGAATACGCGGGATCACACCGGAGGAGACGAGCACGGGGATCGCGGTATTTGGTGCGGCGATGGTCTAGGGTTTACAGAAGAGAGAAGCGAAAGATTAAAAATAAGTTTATTAAACAGGAGAGAGAGAAGCGAAGGGTATAGGTTAAGTATAGAGTATACCCGGCGTTTCTTACCAAACGCCGGGGACTATATAGATTCACCGGCGTTCCGTATAAAGCGCCGGGGAAATAAAGGTATTTTTATTTCCGCTTAATAATTTTCTTTCGTCCCCGGAGTTTCTCAAAAGCACCGGGGTAAAAACGCCGGTGTAGGATAATTTTGTTGTAGTGCAGCTATATAATCTTAAATCTATATACGGTCCATCGTCTTCCTCGTCGAAACCAAATCCCAAAACCCAAAAACCCTCCCCATATTCAATCGTTTTTTTGGGCGAAACCAAACCCAAAAACCCTAAAAAAAATTCCAAACTCCGCCGTTTGCTCCTACTCCTCTTCCACTCTTATACAATCTCTCTCTCCAAATATCTACATCAAAAGCAAATCAATTTCTGTGCGAAGGCCACAAATCGATCTATTGACAAAATTCGTTGTTATTTTGTAAGGTATTGACTAATTTTTTGCCTTATTAGAGTTAATTCTGTTGATTTCTTAATTTTTTACATAGTAAATTATTTAGAAAGTCCAAAAAAATACTTTATGTCAAAATTTCTTAATTATGTTGATTTCTTAATTCGTTGTTATTTACATCTAAAAATTTAGAAATCAACATAATTAACTCTAATAAGAGCATCCACAGTGGTGTTTCTCATTTTTTAAAAAAATGATTGCTACAGTAATAGCTAATAGCGAAATGTTCTGCAGTGGTTGTTTGCTATATTTTTCTCATTTTTAAAAAAATTTGCGTGAGACGGTATAACATTTACCGTTGCACAATTAAAAAAATAATAATTACTGATTAACTATTATAATATATTAATTAAATAAAATAAATAATATAATAATACCTAAACCTAATTTAAAACTAACTAAACCTAATTAATTAACCTAAACCTACCCACTAACCTCCCCAAATCAAGGACGGTACAACATGTATCGTTCGAGAATATATATATATATATTTTTTTTATTATTATTTTTTCATTCTAACGAATCTTGCACATTCATTTTTAAAAAAAATTAAAAATAATAAATAATAATGGGACGATACATGTTGTACCATCCAACCCAAAAAAAAGGGACGGTATATGTTATACCGTCCGAAGCGATTAAAAAAAAAGTGGGACGGTATATGTTGTACCGTCTCTTATAATTTGGGAATGCCCATTTTGTTTCTCATTTTTGAGAAACCACTGTAGCTATTTTGCCAAAAAATGACAAAATGGCAAACGACTGCAGCATTCCATTTCTCAAAAAATGAGAAATTGGCTAATATAGCAAATGACTGTGAATGCTCTAAGGCAAAGAATTAGTCAATACCTTATAAAATAACAATGAATTTTGCCAATAGATCGATTTGTGCCCTTCGCACGGGAATTGATTTCCTTATGCTCGTTGATATTGGGAGAGTGAGATTGTATAAGAGTGGAAGACGAGGAGTAGGAGCAAACGGAGGACGTTGTAATTTTTTTAAGGTTTTTGGATTTGGTTTCGCCCAAAAAAACGGGTCTGTGTGCAAGGGTTTTTGGGTTTTGGGGTTTGGTTTCGACGAGGAAGATGATGGACTGTATACAGATCTGAGATTATATATTTGCCTTAACTCGTCCTTGTCAACGACGGGTTAAGGCAATATTTTTTTGTAAAATTTTGCCCTAACCCGTCGTTGGAAACGGCGGGTTAAGGCAAAATATTATTAAAAAATATGGGTTGTTGGATCAAAGATCCAACGGCCCAGATTAACGTTTGCACGGGTCGATGCACACAGACCCGTTTGCAACAGAAGAAGCCTTATATATATATGTGTGTGTGTGTGTGTGTGTGTGTGTGTGTGTGTGTGAGAGAGAGTAATGTGAGCCTCATATTTGTATGAGGAAATTTTCCTCATACAGAGTGATTATACTCACTCGGTATGGCCATTATGGAAGATCCACTCTGTCCATCATGTTTATCATGCTAATAGATGTAAGTGTAAAAAAAATCAAGTTGTTTGGAGGTCATTCACTCAGGCATCATGTGGGTATAATTTGTAGTTCGATTTATATTACTGTTGAAACTGTTCAACCACATGATGCACGAGTGAATGACCTCCAAACCACTTGATTTTGTCTGCACATACATCCATTAGCATGATAAACATGATGGACGGAGTGGATCTTCCAAAATGGCTCCACCAAGTGAGTATAATCAATTTGTATGAGAAAAATTTCCTCATACTCTATATGAGGCTCACTTCTCTCTCTCTCTCTCTCTCTCTCTCTCTCTCTCTCTCTCTCTCTATATATATATATATATATATACTAGGTTTGCCCATTGACACGTGCCTACGACACGTCTTCGGAACGGTGCACCTTGTTTGTTCATATAAAATAGTTTTAGAGGTCCAGCAAATTAATTGAAGTAGCAAACATATTATATGAGAAACTTTTAGGGGTCTAGCAAAAAACATATTATATAATTTTTTTGATTTTTTTTGAATTATTTTTGAAGTTTTAAATTTTTAAATTTTTTTAGTTTTTTAATTTTTAATTTTTAAAAAGTTTTTAAAATTTTTATTTCCTTAATTTTTGAATAGAAGGGGAGGGAGAGAGAGAGAGAGAAAAAATAACAATTAAATAAATATAAGAGTTGTTTTGGGTGGGAGATTTGAATTTGAGTTTTGGATGGAACTTTTGGGGGAAAAATATGTTTTGTGAGGTTAGATCTGGACCTTTGAATTTTTGGGGATTGAAGGAGAGCCACATGATAGCTTTCTTTGTGTTTTATTATATATATATATATATATATATATATATATATATATATATATATATACATACACACACACACACACACACTAGATTTTCCCGTGGGCACGTGCCTACAGCACGTCTATATATATACACACACACTAGATTTTTCCGTGGGCACGTGCCTACAGCACATCTTTGGAATGATACAACACACGAAAAACCCTGTAAATAGTAAAATAACAATTATGTAGTTCAAGTTTGAATAGAATGACAATAATTAGTTGTAAATAAAAGTCCATATTTCTATTAGTATATGTTGAAAAATAATTATAGCTTCTTAGAACTTTAAGGGTAGAAAATGATGAAATTTAATTGTTGAAGAAATATTTTCTATTTTCAATATAACATGTGTGATGCGGTTTGTTTTTGGGAGGCGTGTGGATGCACCAGGTGTGAGTTCTTACTCGATTTGTATTGGTGGAGGAAGCTCCGGTGCAGACGACCCTTAGTTGGGCGAACGGTACGGGAACAGGCTGGAGTGAGGTGGAGGCTGGATGCTCGGCTCGGATCAGGAGGCTCGGATCCGAGGTCTCATGTACCTGCAGACGGTCTAGGAACACCGGGGTTGATCCCGGTGGCAGACCCTCCGACGATCTAGTCAGCTACTGAAAGTGAGTAACAGTAACTAGGGTTTGAGAGGGAGAGAGATTGATTACCTTGATCAAGGGGTAGGGGTATGGTATTTATAGAAGAAGCCAACCGGGTCTAGACCCGTTTGGGGCCGGGTCTGGACCCGGTTTCCCATGGGGCTGAAGCAGTGGAAACCCGGGCAATATAGGGTTGACGTGGCAGAGGCCCGGGAAGTTTCCATGCTGACGTGGCAGAGGCCCGGGCATTTTTTTGACACTGACGTGACAGATCTGGATGATTTGGAGGTGCGCGTATCCTGAGGGGATCCTGTGGCCTAGGAGGGGCCACATCATCCGACCCATATCACAAGCCCCACACTCCTGGAGGGTTGGGTGAACCAGCCATGTAGGAGTGGTTCTTCGCATCTGTAGGAAGAGCAGGGTGGAGGGTGCAGTGAGAAAGTAGGATCTGCTACTTCAAGAAGAGGCCAGGGGGTAGGAGGAAGGGATCCCTCATTGGAGTTTGCGCAGGACGCTAAGCGTAGAATAGTCGGAGTGATGCTCGCCGAGCCTTAGGGTCGGCAGACTAGCCTTGGGGATCGGCGGACGACCCTCTCGCTAGTTGGAAGAGCGAGGGAACGTCGAGGTCTGGCCGATTGAAGCTTAGTTTGCCGAGTGTGGGGTCGGTAGGCGAGCTCCGAGGGTCAGCATACGATCCTCTCACTAGTTGGAAGAGTGAGGGGACGTCGAGGTCGATCTTGTTGGAGCTCGGTTCGCTGAGCGCCTGGGGTCGGTAGAGGAGCTCCGAGGATCGGCAAGAGAGCTTTTGCTTGTGGAATGTTGATGTTTGGTGGGCGAGCTCCGAGGGTCGGCGGACGATCCCCTCGCTAGTTGGAAGAGCGAGGGGACGTCGAGGTCGATCTTATTGGAGCTCGGCTCGCCGAGCGTCTGGGGTCGGTAGGCGAGCTCCGAGGGTCGGCAGACGATCCTCTCGCTAGTTGGAAGAGCAAGGGGGCGTCGAGGTCGATCTTGTTGGAGCTCGGTTCGTCGAGCATTAGGGGTCAGTAGACGAGCCCCCGCTTGTGGGACAAAGGATGGTTTTTGGGCTTGCGATTCTATCCGAGCTCCGAGCCTCTTGTGAATAGAGGAGGGCTCATGGGGCTCACAATGTTATCCGAGCTCTGTGTTGTAGAACCCCGTATTTTCAAATATTATTTTAAAGATTTGAAAATAAATTAAAATGATTTTCTGAAGAATTAATAAATATTTTCTAGAGATTTATCTTTTTACACGTGCGAAACACGTACAAATAATTTTTGGTGTGAATAACCAATTTTATATTTTTAGTAGATTCTCCTAATTATAATGGAGTATATTCTAAAATTTGGGATTTTTCTGAGTAGAGAAACTATTTTTTTATAAATACCTCGAAAGGGAGGGGCTTTTATGTAAAAAGTCGTTTGGATCTTGAATAAAATATGAAAATTCATTTTTACTGACATTTTGGTTCTCCATGGTTATCATTTGAATTTCAATATATTTAGATTTTATTTAAAGTCGATTTGGTGAAGATTTAAACAAAAAGGGTGTTTTTGCAAGTATGGAATTCATGTAGAATCTTGTACAAATGTTTTTCTGGAGAGTAAAAGTCAAATATTTTTATTGGAAAATATAATATGTATTATTAGATATTATTTCGGATTTTTCTGGATTTTTACGAATATTTTATGGTGTAATTGCAAATATTACAAAAGGGAGGGCTTTTGTGCAAAATTGCCACCCTGAGTGTAAATCCGAAATTTTCTTATCTCTGGGCTGTGCTGGGTTGTTGGAAAACTTAGTGATAAAAGGATTTTATTTAGTTTTGATTTATTTAACTTATTTTAACTAAGAAAGGTTATATATGTGAAGTAATAAATTGAAAAATGACTATTTTGCAAAAGTACTTCAAAACCCTAATTCCTTTCAATCCCGGCCTGTATAAAAGAGGACGTGCAGCCGTCATTCGCTGCACAACTCCAGATTTATTATATTATCATTTTCTTAGTGATCAAGAGGAGAATTTTTGGATCTCGCAAAAAGGAAGACTTTTCGTTGGATCTTTTCAATTCAAAGGTGAGTGATATAAATTTGTTTTGTTGTATTGATTTATGTGAGTGACAATGTTTTGTTTTGTTTTGATGTTGTGAATGATATGAATCTTGTATTGTGGTTTGATTAATGTGATCGATTGTTATATTGTTGGTTTGGCATGTATGTCATTTAATATTTTTTGCATGAGAACGATGCAAAGGTTGTTGTTTGTACCATATATGTGAAATCTATGAATGACTAATAGATCTTGGTTTATAAAATCATATTGTTAGAAAGCATGTTAAGATTTGAGTATGGTTATGATCGGATGGTGAACATCTGGATCTTGTGATTTCAAATCAGATCTTGGCTATGAGTTGTAAAGAAATTCAGTATCGAGAAACCCTAATGAAAGAATTAGGAATTTAAAACATGAGAATTGAGTTTTGAGATATTGTGTGATTGAGTAATGTGTTCATAATGAAGAATATTTGAGAATTGTCATTTTGCCTGAATACGAACTATTTTCATAAACAAGGAATCTTTAGAAAAACTTCAGATTTGATTATTGTATTCAGATCTAAATTATGAAAACAGTAGGCCGATAGTCGACTGGTCTACTATTCAGTCGACTGGTACGACCCAGCTGCTGTATCTTTAGTTTTTCTCGAAAATCCGTTCTGGACAGTCGACTTAGACCCTTTTCAGTCGACTGGTACACTTAGAATTTATTTTTCAAAGTTATCGTAGATTTTTCTCTAGTAAGTCGACTTATGACCTTTAAGTCGACTTATATTGTATTTTAAGTTGACTTATGACTTTGCAAGTCGACTTATAACACTTAGAATATTTTCTTAAAGATTTCTGGAATTTCTCTCTGGTAAGTCGACTTATGTTTTTATAAGTCGACTTATGTTCTTATAAGTCGACTTATGTCTCCCTTAAGTCGACTTATGTTTTAATAAGTCAGCTTATGATTTTTATAAGTCATCTTATATTATTGGTAAGTCAACTTATATTTTTATAAGTCATCTTATATTGTTGGTAAGTCAACTTATGACTCTTATAAGTCAACTTATATTATTTAACTTATTTTCTCAAAATCATGGACATTTTTCCTCTGAACAGTCGACCTACTACACTAATAAGTCGACTGGTACTGATGAGTTTTCATAAACGTGAATATTCTTTCGAATGATTGGTCTTCAAATATTTTAGTCTATACTTTATCTTCAGTTAAGCATTTGATTTGAGATATTCAGTTGAGCTAATTTTGTTTAGTGGAAAGTTGATTAAGACTTTTGAGTTCGAGTCCCTAAAGGTGAGTGACCCTAGTATACCGGTGTTGAATTATTTTGTTGAGGCCCGTGAGGCATTTCAGTTAGTCAGTTTTGAATTTAGGCCGGTAGGGTACACCAACTCTAGGAGATTCTTTAAGTAATTAAATAACCCAAATGATAAGGACATGCACTAGTGGTGATATGATGAACGGGAATACGGGTTATGCACCTCAGTATGGCTTTAGATGTGGGATTTAATTTTCGGAATTATCCAAGTAACTTATTTGAGATGTGGGATTTATCTCCGGAATTATCCAGGTAAATTACCTGCGATGTGAGATATATCTCCGGAATTATCCAAGTGATTTGCTTGAGATGTGGGATTGATCTCCGGAATTATCAAAGTCGAGGCGACGCTCATGGGGTATTCATGTGATGATGTGTCAATGTTTAGATGTGAGATGATCTCCGGAATTATCCAGGAAAATTACCTGAGATGTGGGATCTATCTCCGGAATTATCAAGCATGGGCTAATTATCACAGTTTATCTTTATCTCGTAGTAGTCATCGTGATAGGATTAGTTGCATAGCGGGGGATTGAACCCTATGATGTGGAGACGTTAAGGGCTTGCACCGAACCTATGTAGAATGTGATGCATAGACTTCGACAAGTATGCATTAGAGAGTCCGCATATAGATTTTGTGTTGTCTTGACTTGGTTTTGTGCATGTGTTTTCCAGTTTTCCTACACTTGACACTTAGACTAGATGCACTTGTTGTTTTCATTCTATGATGTTTTCATGCTTTACATCTTTGTTATTTCTCATTTATTTATCATTGTGGTTAATACATGTTGTTGATGACCTTATGTTTTACGATTAAAATATGTTGTTTGTTTTTATGTCACTCACACCATTTATGGCTGACCCCTTTAGTTTTAGGGGTTAAGGATCATCTCTAGCCTCATATGTTACAGGTTGTTGCTTAGAGTTTGGAGGTTGGATGCTTGAGATAGATTTGGAGACAAACTGATGTAATAGAGATGTGTGTAAAATTTTAGTAAAAGAAGTGTTGTGGAAAGAAAGATGTAATTCAAGGTGTTTGTAATTCCGCTGTGTTTGAAAAAGATTGTTGTAATAAAAGTTTGGAATAAAATTATTTGTATTTTTGGGCTATGTATACTGTTACATTGAAGTTGATGCTGGGATTGTGCCACGTATTTTCTAAGTTATTATATTAGAAATTCGGGACGCTACATGTGTAGTACCCCGTATTTTTAAATATTATTTTTAAAGGTTATAAATGAAATAAAATGATTTTTGGGGATTTAATAAATATTTTCCTGAAGAATTATCTTTTACACGTACAAATATTTTCTTGAGAAGTTCAAAAGTCAAAATTTCTTAATTTAAAGTCATTATTTATTATTTGGGATTTATTTATAATTTTTTCAGATTTTTCCGAAATTAATTGGATCTATTTGCAAATTTTAAGAAAAGAGGGATCTTTGTGCGAAATTGTCATTTTGAGGGGTGAAAGTGCAAAACTATTTTTCTAGACTTTTCAACAGTGTCGTTTGGGATTAAGGAGTCTATTTTGCTTTTAAATCTCAATTTAAATGATTTTTATCGAGTTTCCAAATATAGGGATCTATTTATGTAAAGTTGTATTTTAAGGGGTTATTTTGTAAAAGTGTCTAAAAACCCTAAACTCCTATTTCCGGGTATTTGAAAGAGGTGTGCAGCCATCTTTCGCTGCACAACCTAAAGTTTATTATTTTTGGAGGATTTGGGAGGAGATTTTGGATCTCGCGAAGGAAAGGCTTCTTATCAAGGGATTTCTTCATTTCAAGGTGAGTGACATGTTGTTTTTGCTTTGTGTATTTTGCATATAATTGTTTTGTTGATTTGTTTATGTATGTGAGTGGTATAATTTGTTTGTTTGATCTATGAATGTTGTAATGGATCTTGGATGTGGAATTATATTTGCTAGAAAGCATGTTTAGGGATTGAATATGAATATGCACATTATGAATTTGGATGGATGGAAAAATTGGATCTTGTGAAACCCTAGTGGTATGTAAATACAAATTTGATATTGTGATATTATCAATTGATTATGGCTGAAGATGTAATGGTAATTTAGTTTTGAGTATGAATCAAGAGATCATGACATGGAAACCGAAATTTGAGAATTTGTTGAGTTGAGGAAGTATACCCAAATTCGGATTTTCTTGAGTTTTCGATATTTAGATGGTTGGATCTGAATACGAACTATTTCAGCGAACAATAAATTATTTTAAGAAACTCTATTTTGATTATAAGCACAAATTTATGTTTTAATCGAAAGAAATCAACAAAATCACCATTTTCATGAATTCAAGTAGTTTGATCTAGTTTTGTTGATTATTATAAATCCTACAAGTTATATTTGATCATACAAGGAATAAGTTTTTCGTAGAAATCGTTTTCATGAAGTAAAACTATATATCGGTTGAATGTGCACAACCAAATGTATGCAGTCTGTAGGCCGACAGTCGACTGGCATGACCTTTCTGTCAACTGATACGACCCGGCTGCTATGTTCTTTAGTTTTCTTGAAAATCTTCTTCTGGACAGTCGACCTATACCTTTTACAGTCGACTGGTACACTTAGACTTATTTTTTTGAAGTATTGTAATTTTACGTTCTGGACAGTCGACCTAATTCCTTTTCAGTCGACTACTATACTTAGAATATTTCCTGAAAGATTATTAGATTTTCGCTCTGGACAGTCGACCTATGACTTCTACGGTCGACTTATAACACTTAGTTTATTTTCCTTAACACCATGAGATTCTCTTCTGGACAGTCGACTTAAGCTTGTATTAGTCGACTGGTACTGATGTTCCTTTATATATTAAATGTTCTTTCAAATAATTTATTCTTTAAATGTTTTGATCTATAACGTATTATTCTATACTTTCTTTTTTATTGGACATACGTTTTAAGGTGTTGAGTTGGGCAATTTATGTTGGAGGTTTAGTTTGGATATTTGAGTTTGAGTCTCTGGAGGGTGTGTGTGACCCTAGTATACCGGCAGTTGAGTTGTTTATGTTTGGGCCTGTTGAGGCATTTTAGTTGATCAGTTGTTGAGTTAAGTCCGGTAGGGTACACCAACTCTAGGAGATTCATTAAGTAATTAAAATGATAAGGACAGGCACTAGTGGTGATATGATGAACGGGAACATGAGTTATGGACCTCAGTATGGCTTGCGGTGTGAGATAATCCCCAGAATTATCCAAGTGTGAGTGGAATAGTCTCCGGAATTACCTGTGGTGTGGGATTGATCTCCGGAATTATCGGAGTCGAGGCGACGCACATGTGGTATTCGTGTGATGAGGTGTCATTGCTTGCGTTGTGGGGTGTTCTCGAAGATTCCCAGGTGTAAGTGAAATAGTCTCTGAAATTATCTGTGGAAAGAGATTGACCTCCGGAATTATCGGGGCATGGGCTAATACTCACAGTTTATCTTTATCTCGTAGTAGTCATCGTGTTAGGATTAGTTGCATAGCAGGGATTAAACCCTATAATATGGAGACGTTAAGGGCTTGCACCGGACCTATGTAGAGTGGGATGCATAGACTTCGACAAGTACGCATTAGAGAGTCTGCATATAGAATTGTATTTTCTTGACTTGGTTTCATACATGTGGTTTCCTGTTTCCTACACTTGACACTTAGTCTAGCTACACTTGATGTTATTTTTTTTTCTTGTTATTTCTTTTTCATTTATTCTTGTCTTTAGTACATGTTGATCATGATTCCATATTTCATGTCTATTTATGCTGCTTGCTTGTTTTATGTCACTCACACCCTTATGGCTGACCCCTTTAGTTTTGGGGGTTAGAGTTATCTCTAGCCTCATATTTTACAGGTGATTTCTTAAGGATCGGATTTGGATGCTTGAGTTCAATGATTTAGTGACATATGTAAAATGAAAGTGTTGTAAAGAAAAGAGATTTATGATTTGAGTGTATTGTATTCCGCTGTGCTATGTAATTGATTATTGTAATGAAAGATGAAAAAAATTTATTAGTGTAAAATTGTGTTTAATATTACATTGAAGTGGATGCTGAAAATTGTGCCACGTATTTTCTAAGATATCATATTAGAAATTCGGGGCGCTACACTCTGAGCCCCCTTGGATGGAGGAGGGTGCTTGGGGCTCGCGGTGTTATCTGAGCTCCGAGCCCCTCTAAAATAGCAGAGGGTGGTTGGGGCTCGCGGTGCTATCCGAGCTCCGAACACCCTTGGATGGAGGAGGGTGCTTGGAGCTCGCAGTTTATTCGAGCTCCGAACCCTTCTAAATAGCGGAGGGCGGTTGGGGCTCGTGGTGCTATCCGAGCTCCGAGCCCCCTATGAGTAGGGGATGGCTCTGGGCTCGCGTTTTCATCCGAGGCCCGAGCCCCTACACTTGTTCGCAGTGACTGAATGATTTCATTGTACTTAATGCTTTAGGAGTAGAAGTCTTGGCGGCTGGGGACGGTGACTGGTCTCCGAGCCTCCAGTGAGATGGGGTGAAGTTTGTGGCTCGTGATGCCATCCGAGCGTCGACCCTTCTGTTGGGTAGAAGAGGAATTTGTGGCTCGCGATGCCATCCGAGCTCCGAGCTTACTGATCAATAGAGAGGGAGGTTGTGGCTCGGGATGCTATCCGAGCGTCAACCCTTCTGTGAAATAGAAGAGGAATTTGTAGCTCGCGATTCCATCCGAGCTCCGAGCCTTCTGAAAATCAGAGAAGGATGTTATGGCTCGGGATGCCATTCGAGCGTCAACCCTTCTGCGAAAATAGAAGAGGAATTTGTGGCTCGCGATTCCATCCGAGCTCCGAGCTTCCTGAAAATCAGAGAAGGAGGTTGTGGCTCGGGATGCCATCCGAGCGTCGACCCTTCTGTGAAATAGAAGAGGAATTTATAGCTCGCGATTCCATCTGAGCTCCGAGCTTCCTGAAAATCAGAGAAGGAGGTTGTGGCTCGGAATGCCATCCGAGCGTCGACCCTTCTGTGAAATAAAAGAAAAATTTATGGCTCACGATTCCATCTGAGCTCCGAGCTTCCTGAAAATCAGATAATGAGGTTGTGGCTCGGGATGCCATCCGAGCATTGACCCTTCTGTGAAATAGAAGAGGAATTTGTGGCTCACGATTCCATCCGAGCTCCGAGCTTCCTGAAAATCAGGGAAGGAGGTTGTGGCTCGGGATGTCACCCGAGCGTCGACCCTTCTGTGAAATAGAAGAGGAATTTGTGGCTTGCGATTCCATCCGAGCTCCGAGCCTTCTTGACTTGTCATAAAAAGTCTGTTTGTTTGAAAAAAGACCTGGGGGTTGTGGGGTAATTTTGCGCCCACTGCTGCCGTCATGAGCGCAAGAATCGAAGCGACTCCAGATCTTCAGCGGCCGTTAGATCTTGATGATTAAGATCCAACGGCTAGATCTAATTGCGAAAATCGATGAGTCGCTTTCTCCTTATAAATCCCCCCCTCCTCATTATTTCTTCTTCATTTCTTTTACTCTCACTTTCCAAATTTATAAGAACAGGATCTTACTTGCTGTCGGCAACTTTTTTTGGTGATCTTCACGGTTTACGCTTCAGGTTAGTATTTCTATTAAGTAATGTCGCGCACTCAGTCCGGATCCGAGGCTAGCTCGTCCGGCAGCTCCGCAAAGGAATTCGAGTTAGAGACGTCTTCGTCCCTGAGTAAAATATAAGGTCAAGGAGGAGGTTCTGACAGACCCCGGGTTGGATGGTGGTGACGATGTAGTCTTCGTAGTGTCGCCGCTAAGATCCCGAAGGCCGGGGAGGGCGCATGCGGACGAGGGCGAAGAGGAGGAAGAGGAAGAGGGGGATGATGAGGGTGACAAGGATGAGGAGGATCAGGAGGATCAGGATGCCGAAGGTGAGAAGGGGGACGAGGAGGATCAAGATCCCGAGGGTGAGGACGAGGACGAGGAGGATCCCATGGGTGAGGATGAAGACGAGGATGAGGAGGACCAGGATCCCGAAGGTCAGGGCACCGTCGATGATGTGGATGGAAGTGAAGGGGAGGGCACTCAAGGAGGTGCTGGCGAAGGCACAGCAAGAGGGTCGGTCGGGGTCGAAGACGACCTACCGCCTCTTCCACCTTTGTCGACGCTGTCTCCAGAGAGGAAGGCTCGTCCTCGTCGGAAGAAAAAGGATGTTAAGAATTCCGGACAGCCCCCCTCCTTCGGATGAATATGCCCCTAAACCGGGGCTCGAGTTTCCCCCAGTCTCCTTTAAAAATCTGGGGTCGATCAGGATGTACCCTGATGATATCAAGGATATTGGTCCCATTCCTCCTGTGCCGGGCAAGGAAGGCCGTGTGAAGATTCTGATGGACGGCATCCCGAACATCTTGAGGGCGGATTATCTTTATATCCTGAGGGCTGCTTACTTCATTCCTCGGGAGTTTGAGGTCTTCATTCCGAGCCCCGGCATTTGGCCCACCACAGCTCTCGCACCGGGATACTGCATCTTTCCTGAGGATGCCTTCGCCTCGGGGCTGGGGTTGCCGCTGCACCCCTTTGTCAAGAGGGTTTTAAAGTGGGCGAAGTTATGCCCAATGTAGTATGGCCCAAACTCTTGGAAACATTTGATCTGTTTCATTCTGAAGTGCCAAGAGAAGGGCGTGAAGCCGAGGTTGACATATTTCCAAGCCATTTTGGGGGATCAGCTCGCTCGGTGATCAGGAGGGGATATTTTACTTCTCGCCTCGTCCGCATAAGAAAGTGGTGCACGACCATCCGGATTCCATCAAGGGATGGAAGGAGAAGTATTTTGTGATTCGGAGCGAGAGGTCTTGGGGGATCCCGAACTCTTGGAATTTCTTCAAGCCCAACCACAAACCTCCGAAGCGAAGTCACTAAACGGCAAAGGAGTGGAAGAATGTTGAGAAGATTGTAGGGGGCACAGCATCGCGTGGCCCCGAGTGACGGAGCTACACTTGGCCCGGGCCGGACTGAGCCCCATCGACCCTAGTATGTTTCGTTCTGAATTTTTGTATCTTTCTACCTTCGTATTAATGTTAGCCCTTCTTTTTTCATTTTTGCAGAGATGACGTCCAAGCAAATTGATGATCGGCGCGCTTTGCTTACAGTCGCCGAGAAGGCGAGGGCGGAGAGGAGGAAGAAGGCAGAGCAGGAGAAGCTGGCTACCCAGGCTGGGGGGTTCGCTAAGGGACCGGCCCCGGTAGCCGAGGAGCCTTCTCCCGCGAAAAGGGCTAAGAAGCATCACCCCCCACGCCGAGGGCACCCCGGGATGCAGGGGGCAGCTCGAGCAAGACTGTTGAGGCCCCAGAAAAGGGGCTTCCCCCACCTCGGCTTACCGCCGAGCAGATGGTGGGGCAGCAAGGGCTGCAGCCCTTCGCCCCTGACTGGTCGATCGTCAATAGGGACTCTCTGCTCGATGGCCCCGTGTCCATGGAGTTTGTCAGGAAGGCCGCCACCGAGCGGGATCGGATGGCGCTGGCGACGCAGTCGGCCGACCAGGCGTTCATGCGCTGGTCTCAAACGTCGGTCTCGGTAAGTACTTGAGACTCGTATCTCCCTTATTCTGGTTTTGGACTCGTGAAATTTTTTCCTGACCTTTTCTCATTCGGACAGGCGATGCTTCATGGGCAGCACTTCCAAAAGTGCTTGGAGAGGGAGGTCCTGGTGGAGAGGAGGAATGCGGATAAGTATCTCCGCGAGCTGAATAAGGTGACCGACGATCTAAAGGAGGCTCAGCAAATGGCGCTCGTCCCCGAGGCCCAGATGAAGTCGATCTTCGAGCACCACAGTAATGACGTGGCGCGCCTCAAGGAGAGGATCGAGAAGGAGGCGGAGAAGGGGCGGAAGGCTCTGAAGAGGATGGAGGCAGCCTCGGCGAACGCCCTCATTATGGAGCAGGACGAGGCGTACGAACAAGCCAAGGAGCACTTCCGGAGGATTTATCCGGAGCAGAACGTGGACCACCTCCAATACGGTTGGCAGCCGAACCTTCCGCTGACCCCTGACGGCGACGAGACGGGGGGCGTCCAGGCCGAAGATGAGGTGCCACCCCCCCTCAAGAATAGACTTGTTTTGTATTGGTTGTTGCCTCCTACGGGTTTCCAGCGTCTTGGTGAAGGCTGTGCTGCTTCATCCTTTTTCGCATCTCCTCTGTCTGTCTCTGTTTGATCTGGCCGCTTCTGGTATTCTGGCTATCGCTTGCGTGTTTCCTGCCTTTGTTTCTGGTCTTCTGACTATCGCTGGCATGTTTCCTGCCTTTGTTTTCTTTGGCCTTAGCGGCTGGGCAATGACCTCCATTGCTTGATATTTTTTTGGGTTGTATGTTGATTTTTGACCCTCTTGTTGTATTTGGGCTATGTTTTGTTCATGTCTCTGTTACGACTTATTTTTTATATATCTATTGTTCAGGCTGGAGTCTTTTGACTATCCGATTCATCAAAAAAAATATGCTATAAGCCTCTACGCACAAATAAAAATAAAAAAACCCGGCTGAAAGCATTCATCTTTGCTATCTCAGGTTCCAGGATTGGTTGAGAATTGAGATAAATTCTCTATATGGTAGGCTGCAGCCTATCCAGGGCTTTGGTCTATAATTAAGGGCCAAAATTGAAGGCGGATCACTATTTCCAGATCAGAGTTGGAAGTTCAATGTTGGGCTTCTGTTGTACTAGAATTCTACTTTGAAGTTGAATCAAATGCGTGGGTTTCAAGATAAAAAAGGATGAATGGAATCAAGGATGATAACTCACTACGAAAAAAGTTGATAACATTAACGTGAAATTGGTCGTGGCTCTAGCAATTTCACTACCTTAGGTGGCATATTCTTATTGGAGAGTTCTCTCACCTACTCTAACATCTCCTACCTATTGGAGTGTGCCACCTAAGGTAGTGAAGAGAAATGTAGTGAAATTGGTAGTGGCTCTAGCATTGCTCCTTTCTATAACTTCAAAATTATAGAAAACGTTAATGTTGACTAATATTGACCACCTTTAAAATGGGCTTATTAGGTGAAGTGTCATCAAGATCAACCAGTTGACCTTTATTGTTGTTGCATTTATTCATTTCCATTTTCGGGTGAAGCCATCACACAGAATAAAACCCACTAATTATGTATGAATTATGTTTGGTAATGAAAAACTATATAAACATTTCTAACAGAATAAAACCAACTAATTATGTATGAATTATGTTTGGTAATGAAAAACTATATGAACATTTCTAGACTCATTATAAACAACTAGTAATTTACATGTGCATCGAATTTACACGTGCGTTTTAATATTTTTTTAAAAAAATAAAAATTATGATATTGTGAGAACTCGAATCTGAAATCTTATTCAAATTAGTTATGTGCGTGCATCACACACGTTGACAGATTGACAAATAACGCTAAGATTTTTTTCTATTATAATATTACTAGTAATTTACACATGTAATGCACATCTTAATAAATATCATTTTAAAAAAAAAAATCAGACGTAGTTTGGTTTGAACCTAAACCTCCTCATAACAGTTATGCACATTTAATATATTAAAAAAATAAAGTAAAAAAATCTAACATAATGAGGACTTGAATCTGAGACCTCATTCATATTAGTTATGCACGTGTAATGCACGCTTTGGTAGATTTACAAATGACATTTCAGGCCTTCTCTTATTATAATACTAGATTTGCCCGTGGGCACGTGCCTACGGCATGTCATCGGAACGATACAAAATACGAAAAGCCCTGTAAACAGTAAAATAACAATTATGTAGCTCAAGTTTGAATAGTATGACAATAATTAGTTGTAAATAAAAGTGCATGTTTCCATTAGTATATGTTGAAAAATAGTTATAAATGGAGGTGTAAAATCTAACTTCTTAGAACTTTGTGTGGAAAATGATGAAATTTAACTGTTGAAGAGATATTTGCTATTTTCAATGTAACATGTGCAATAAAAAAAATATAAAAATTCTGAAAATTACAAACCTGAAATCTTAAAATCTAAATTTCTAAATAAATAAAGAAAAAATGGGAGAGAGATATTGGGAAAGAGAGAAAGTAAGAAGTATAAAAAAGTGAAGAGAAAAGAGAAAAATAATAATAAAGTAATGAGTTTTTTAATTTTGGGCTGATAATTTTGGTTTTAAAGTTTGAAACTTTGGGAGAGAAAATGTGTTTTGTAAGATTAAATCTGGGCCTTTGATTTTGGGGACTGAAGGTGAACCACTTGATAGCTTTCTTTGTATTTTATTATCTCTACTATTATAATCGGAGAAGGCCTTTGTCCATAACCCAACCCGTACAACACATGTGTATGTAAAAAAAAAATTTGTCCTTTTTATTCATCCCAATTTTCTCCCACGTGCACAGCACGTGTATAATACTAGTATAGATTAGAGATTAAAAGATTGTATGGTTTACGGTCCAAAAGGCAAACTGAAATAAGAGAGTTTACCGTACAAAAAGCAGTTATGTTGTTTCACCTGGGCATGATGCAAATCTTGGAGTCAAACTATCACTCCTCATATTCAACAATAGGTTTGCTAAAAACGGTAGGCTATACAAGGGAAAGTCGTAGGCCTTACTCCTCAAGTTCGCATGTGACCTTTATCAACAAAAATAAAGTGGAACTAACGCACTTGGTACAAGAAGCAAAATAGACTCTTCCATTATCCATCCTCCATTCTTGTGGTCCTTTATCAGTGCAACCCATACCTAATCTCCAAGCATACACACCATCAAACCAGCGGTCCAGGTTCAATCTCCAATTTTCCCTTTGCTTTCCATATTTCTTTTGAGGTGTAAAATAACTGTAAAAATTAATTCCTTGAGATTAACACTATAGCAGTGCTTTGTGGGGTGTAAAATTTATTTCCTTGTATTAGAGCATCCACAGTCGTTAAATGGAAAAAATAACAAAATACATATTTTGGCAATGCATTTCGAAGAAACGCTGCAGTCGTCCAATGGTAAAAAAAATACATAAGTTTGTTAAAAAAGTAACAGACGAAACATGACGTTTCGTCTGTTAATAAAAAATAATTTATACTGGCCGAAACTTAGAAAATAAATATAAAAAAATACGGGACGAAACGTCCCAAAGAAGAAAAAAATTTCAAAAAAAACCAGACGAAACATGATGTCCGGGTTTTAAGGAAGTTTTTTTTTCCAAAAAAAGTTGCAAAAACAATTTTTAAAAACAGTTTGTAAAAAATATTTGCAAAAATTTTTAAAAATTTGCAAAAACAATTAAAAACTTTACAAAATTAATTTTTTTAAAAAATGGATTGGGACGAAACACGATATTACATCCCACATGGGAATGAACATGATATGGGAATAAACATCATGTTCATTCCCACCCTTAAATTCATTTAACCAGTTAATTTATTTGGTTTTTAATTTTTTTAAATCATGTTTCGTTTGATTAATTAAAAATATAATTAAATAATGTTTCGTTCAATCAATTAAAAATAATATGCATTTTGCCGACTGTGGATGCTCTTAGGTAGTTATAGCTCACTACAAAAGAAAGTAGCTTTCCCGGCGGTTTTTTCCGTCTATACCGGCGTTTTTTTACGCCGGGGAAACTTTCACCGGCGTTTACAATAACGCCGGTCCAACTGCCGCCGAAGCGGGCGTCGCTGAAACGAAGGGTCCTACACCGGCGTTTTTGGGGGACGCCGGTAAATACTAGGACTACACCGGCGGTCATAAAACGCCGGTGTATGTCCATTTCTGGGTGCCGTGTTTGTGTGCCTATATACATACACCGGCGGTCGTAAACCGCCGGTATTTATCCATTCACCGGCGTAAATAAAAACGCCGGTGTATATCGAAAGTATACCGGCGGTCATAAAACGCCGGTGTATGTCCGTTTCTGGGTGCCGTGTTTGTGTGCCTATATACATACACCGGCGGTTGTAAACCGCTGGTATTTATCCATTCACCGGCGTAAATAAAAACGCCGGTGTATATCGAAAGTATACCGGCGGTCAAGAAACGCCGGTGTATGTCCGTTTGTAAGCGCCTGTTTTTCCCTGTTTACGAACACCGGCGCGACTAAAAACGCCGGTGTAGTTATATACACCGGTGTTTAGAAAACGCCGGTATATACCTGTGCCGTTACAGCTGAAAACTTTCACCGGCGTACGTTGAAACGCCGGTGTATCATACACTCCAACAATTAAATCATATACACCGCCGTTTTTTAAAACGCCGTTCTGGCTATGCCCGTTTATTTTCGATACTCCGCTTTTCCGTTCGATTTCAATTCACAGTTTCATTTACATAACCTGTAAACTAATTCTCACAACTGATTCGATCAATTTCGTTGCATACTACTGCGCAAACCACAGCCAAACACAAGAATAATTAAAGATAATCAAGTTTCACACGTGTCATATCAACGTCCAAATTTATTGATTAATTAACAATGTCATAATTAACAAATTAATATAGAGACTAACATCCAAAATATCCAAACAAACCAGTCTGACAAATATCCCAAATTCAAAGTATGACATAACTCTCATAAAAAAAACCAGTCTGACATAACAACGGTAAGGAGGAGGACATAAGAACAACAACCATACAGCAAGGACGACATAAGAACAGCAAGGAGGACCGCAGATTCATACCCCTCGAGTAGCTTCAACTCTGATCATCTGCATTTCCTTCATCTTGACGACCACTCTGTGAATAAAAAATAATAGTTTAATTGAACAGTAGATCACAATACAGAATATACATATTTTTTGAACTTGCAAAAAGAACTACCTGTGTCTCGAATTATAAGATGAAAGTGCCAACTGCAAATGGAATTGTTAATGCTATATACAGAGGTAAAATAATTACATTGCAATGCTAAAAATTTCGTACTTAATTTTGTTTTTAAATATATCTAAAATAACAAAACAAATGAAAATTCAGTATCTAACTTGAAACCTTTATATTCTCCTCTGATTGGGAATATCAACTATCTAAAACAATAAAACAAATGAAAATTCAGTATCTAAGCATGTCCTTCATGGATTGTTCAGACAATCCATGAAACTGTCATCGTGGACGGAAACCAAATATAAGAAAAATAAGAAAAAATAAGATAGGGCTCATATCAAGTGTATTTTTAGGAAACTGTCATCGTGGAAGGAAACCAAATATATATAGAAGCCAGAAATGGAAACAGAAAGAAGAAAGGTAGAGACTTTGGATACACCAGGCTACCATAGCGGCATTTTCCTCATCTCTCTCTCATCCCTTATTTCCCTTCAGCACACGAACAGAAAGAGACATCAGCAACCACCTTAAGAGCGACAAGAACAACAATAATAATAAATTATTATGAACAAGATGTCTCTATATGGGTTTCCAGTTCTCCACTCGAGCCCACTCTTTCTAATCACAGCCCAATTAAGAACATAGACCACATCCACTAAACAATCCAATCATAGCCCAGTCAAAATTTGCCATCCTGGATCTTAATGAAATACGCTTCATTAACAGTGAAAGAAAATGAGGATGCTAGCAGCATACTTAGTTTGGAAGTGAACCCATTTTTGTTCAAAAATCATGCCAAAGATGGCAATCAGCTTCATTAACAGTATCTGAAAATGAAAATTTCCATTAACTGAGCTTATATGTTGCTCTACTAATTCACTGTGCCCAACTAAATCTAAAACCCAATTGTTGTGCGTATCCGGAGGATTTTGGCATACGTACCTATAGCATCCTCAGTTCACAGTAAACCCGTTTTGCTCAAAAAAACATGCCAAGATCACAATCAGATGCATGAAAATAAGCTTCACTATCAACAAAAGAAGAACTGAGAATGCTATGCAGCATACTTAGTTTGGAAGTGAACCCATTTTGTGTTAAACAATAAGGTTACATTGACAGTATCCGAAAATGAAAATTTCTCCATTATCTGAGCTTATATGCTGCTCTACTACTTTTTCAGCACCAACTATATCGCAAAACCCAAGTGTGGTGCATATCCGGCCGGATAATTTTGGCATGCGTACCTATACAATATTCTCAGTTCACAGTGAACCCATTTTTTGGTATAAAAACATACATGCCAAGAAGACAATCAGGTGCCTGAAATCAGCTTCACTAACAGTTAGTGAAAATGGAACCATAGAATAGCTTAAGAAGACCATCAGGTTTGTGAAGTAAGCTTCACTAACAGTGATAGAAACTGGGGATGCTATGCAGCATACTCATTTTGGAAGTGAACCCATTTTGTGTTAAAAAAACCGGTTACATTGACATTATTTGAAAATGAAAATTTCTCCATCATCTGATGACCACAGTGAACCCATTTTTGGTTTAAAAACATACATGCCAAGAAGACAATCAGGTGCTTGAAATGAGCTTCACTAACAGTTAGTGAAAATGGGACCATACAATAGCTTAAGAAGACCATCAGGTTTGTGAAATAATCTTCACTAACAGTGAAAGAAACTGGGGATGCTATGCAGCATACTCATTTTGGAAGTGAACCCATTTTGTGTTAAAAAAACCATGCCAAAGATTGCAATCAGGTTACATTGACAGTGCCCGAAAATGAAAATTTCTTCATTATCTCAGCTTATATGTTGCTCTACTACTTTTTTAGCCCAACTATATCGCAAAACCGGCCGGAGAATTTTGGCATACGTACCTATACAATATCCTCAGTTCACAGTGAACCCATTTTCGGTATAAAAACATACATGCCAAGAAGACAATCAGGTGCTTGAAATGAGCTTCACTAACAGTTAGTGAAAATGGGACCATAAAATAGCTTAAGAAGACCATCAGGTTTGTGAAGTAAGCTTCACTAACAGTGATAGAAACTGGGGATGCTATGCAGCATACTCATTTTGGAAGTGAACCCATTTGGTGTTAAAAAAACCGGTTACATTGACAGTATTTGAAAATGAAAATTTCTCCATCATCTGATGACCACAGTGAACCCATTTTTGGTTTAAAAACATACATGCCAAGAAGACAATCAGGTGCTTGAAATGAGCTTCACTAACAGTTAGTGAAAATGGGACCATACAATAGCTTAAGAAGACCATCAGGTTTGTGAAATAATCTTCACTAACAGTGAAAGAAACTGGGGATGCTATGCAGCATACTCATTTTGGAAGTGAACCCATTTTGTGTTAAAAAAACCATGCCAAAGATTGCAATCAGGTTACATTGACAGTGCCCGAAAATGAAAATTTCTTCATTATCTCAGCTTATATGTTGCTCTACTACTTTTTTAGCCCAACTATATCGCAAAACCGGCCGGAGAATTTTGGCATACGTACCTATACAATATCCTCAGTTCACAGTGAACCCATTTTCGGTATAAAAACATACATGCCAAGAAGACAATCAGGTGCTTGAAATGAGCTTCACTAACAGTTAGTGAAAATGGGACCATAAAATAGCTTAAGAAGACCATCAGGTTTGTGAAGTAAGCTTCACTAACAGTGATAGAAACTGGGGATGCTATGCAGCATACTCATTTTGGAAGTGAACCCATTTGGTGTTAAAAAAACCGGTTACATTGACAGATTTGAAAATGAAAATTTCTCCATCATCTGATGACCACAGTGAACCCATTTTTGGTTTAAAAACATACATGCCAAGAAGACAATCAGGTGCTTGAAATGAGCTTCACTAACAGTTAGTGAAAATGGGACCATACAATAGCTTAAGAAGACCATCAGGTTTGTGAAATAATCTTCACTAACAGTGAAAGAAACTGGGGATGCTATGCAGCATACTCATTTTGGAAGTGAACCCATTTTGTGTTAAAAAAACCATGCCAAAGATTGCAATCAGGTTACATTGACAGTGCCCGAAAATGAAAATTTCTTCATTATCTCAGCTTATATGTTGCTCTACTACTTTTTTAGCCCAACTATATCGCAAAACCCAAGTGTGGTGCATATCCGGCCGGAGAATTTTGGCATACGTACCTATACAATATCCTCAGTTTACAGTGAACCCATTTTCGGTATAAAAACATACATGCCAAGAAGACAATCAGGTGCTTGAAATGAGCTTCACTAACAGTTAGTGAAAATGGGACCATAAAATAGCTTAAGAAGACCATCAGGATATGTGAAGTAAGCTTCACTAACAGTGATAGAAACTGGGGATGCTATGCAGCATACTCATTTTGGAAGTGAACCCATTTGGTGTTAAAAAAACCGGTTACATTGACAGTATTTGAAAATGAAAATTTCTCCATCATCTGATGACCACAGTGAACCCATTTTTGGTTTAAAAACATACATGCCAAGAAGACAATCAGGTGCTTGAAATGAGCTTCACTAACAGTTAGTGAAAATGGGACCATACAATAGCTTAAGAAGACCATCAGGTTTGTGAAATAAGCTTCACTCACAGTGAAAGAAACTGGGGATGCTAGAGAATGAGGATACACCAGGCACCAGCCTATGCACCATCCTCAGTTCATGGAAGAAAAATACGAATAGGGCTCATAGCAAGTGTAGTTTTAACTGGAATTGTCATCGTGGAAGGAAACCAAATATAGAAGCCAGAAAGAGGAATGGTAGAGAATGAGGATACACCAGGCTAACATAGCGGCATTTTCCTCATCTCTCTCTCACCCCTTCTTTCCCTTCTCCACTCCAACTCGTCTCTTTCTAATCACAGCCCAATTAAGAACAATTGTTCACAGTCACTGCTAAAGAAACATATATGCTCAAATTATGAAAAATTTATATGCTCAGATTATGGAAATTTTCAGTCACTGTTAAAGAAACTAAGTAGGCTGCATAGCATCCCCAGTTTCCTTCACTGTTAGTGAAGCTTGTTTGGAAAATTGTTCACTCAAACATGCCCCTTGTTTCTGAACTCAAACATGACATTAATAAACATCTTTTCTAATAATGGCTACACTTGTGGAAGCTCTCTCTAAGCCTCAATTCTTCAAGGTTTTGTTGCCTACTTCTTTACAGAAGTTGGTACTCCATTCTCCTCTCTTTAAAGAAGAATAGAGTACCAGCTTCTGTAAAGAAGTAGGCAACAAAACCTTGATGAATTGAGACTTAGAGAGAGCTTCCACAATTGTAGCCATTATCAGAAAAGATGTTTATTAATGTGATGTTTGAGTTCAGATACAAGGAGCATGTTTGAGTGAACAATTGGGTTTTGAATGGAGATTGTAGTCATAGATCAATTCTTGATGGAATAAAAATACGAATAGGGCTCATAGCAAGTGTAGTTTTAACTGGAATTGTCATCGTGGAAGGAAACCAAATATAGAAGCCAGAAAGAGGAATGGTAGAGAATGAGGATACACCAGGCTAACATAGCGGCATTTTCCTCATCTCTCTCTCACCCCTTCTTTCCCTTCAGCACACGAACACATAGAGACATCAGCAACAACAGCAAGAGCGACAAGAACAACAACCATAATAAATTATTATGAACAAGATGTCTCTATATGGGTTTCCAGATCTCCACTCCAACTCGTCTCTTTCTAATCACAGCCCAATTAAGAACAATTGTTCACAGTCACTGTTAAAGAAACATATATGCTCAGATTATGAAAAGTTTTCATTTTCAGATACTGTTAAAGAAGCTGATTTCATGCATCTGATTGCAATCTTTGGCATGGTTTTTTTAACACAAAATGGGTTCACTTCCAAAATGAGTATGCTGCATAGCATCCCCAGTTTCTTTCACTGTTAGTGAAGCTTATTTCACAAACCTGATGGTCTTCTTAAGCTATTGTATGGTCCCATTTTCACCTCCTCCAAATCAGTACAATGTCATCTATACCAGGTTATGTGCCAAAATGGGATTGGGCATACGATGCAAGGCCGACAAGTATTAGTTGTTTGTGAGTATGCAGTAGGATGCAGCTATGAACATGGGCTCATATCAAGTGTAGTATTACGGACTGTCATCGTGGAAGGAAACCAATTTAATATAGAAGCCGTATATGGAGCCAGAAAGAGGGATCGTAGAGAATGAGGATACACCAGGCTAACATAGCGGCATTTTCCTCATCTCTCTCTCATCCCCTCATTCTCTTCACCACACGCACACAAAGAGACATCAGCAACAATAGCAAGAGGGAATTGGTCCAACAATAAGTGTAGATTATAATAAACGAGATGTCTCTATTTTGGGTTTCCAGATCTCCACTCCAGCCCTTTCTCTCTAATCACAGCCCACTTAAGAAACATAGACGAAATGCGACATAGACGACAGCCACAATGCAGACTCACAAACACTAGTACGTGTCTTTCATGCATTCAAGTAACATAATCTCTTTAAAAATACCAATTTCAAGACTTACCGATGTTTTTTGACAGTGGGCGGCGTGCTACCCTCACTCTCATATGTTTGCCTGCCACTATTATTTAGTGGCTGCTCATCCCCATGGCTCTCGTTGCCATCATTTATATTTACCCTCTTTCCACGCTTCGGCATGTTGTACCTGTCAAGGATCCGATAACTTGGTTCAAATGATAGTTTGGTTCAAATGACACTAAGCATAGTTTAATGTAAATAATACCAAGCAGTAGAAAATAGAAAGACAATTAAACCAGTGTATTAAATTCATAATGAACATATTCGAAATTACAGACATAATATTACAACAAGATTTAAGACATAAAATTACAGACATATAATAAACTTGCATAAAAAATCATGTAAACTACAATACGACATCTTCCAGTACATCGCCCTCTTCTCCATCCTTGCGGAGCCAAGTCCCGCAAATTCCAAGATCGGTTGTGTTTACATCAAACACAGGAAACTCAGAAGCAATGTAACTGTTCATGTCTTCACCGTCTTCATCGTCTGAAGTATCGCCCAGTTGGAATACATCTCTTGGTTGCATAGGGATAGCCACATACGATTTTGGCAGGGTTGGATCTGCAATGTAGAACACTTGTTGGACTTGGGATGGAAACACAAATGGCTCATGGCTAATGTGTGTACCGATGTGAATCAATTTTGAGAAGTTCACAACTGTGAAGCCAAGCTTGTCCTTGTTGTTAGCAAAATTCCTATCAAACTCAGCCCAATCCCCACGAAATAAGACAACACGGAAATGGCCAAAATAATTCAACTCAATGATATCCGTGAGCACTCCATAGTAGTCGAGATCCCCATCTACAGGCCTCGTGTCCGATTTGGAAGCATAACTTCTAGTCTTAGACGTCACTACCATTCCACTATTTTGAGACTTCAAATTAGATTCACGATCCTTAGTACGAAATCTAAAACCATTGAATATGTATCCTCCGTATCTTTTGGCCATCTGATAGGGACCTTTGGCAAGTACTTGTATTTCAGATGACGCACCTTCAGGACCCAAAGAATGTACCTATTAATTTTGCGCAAATCGTATCAACACCATAGAAAATATAGATATAATAAAGATTAACTTGCCTAACTGTAATTCACCTACATGAGATTCAAACCACTTATGAAATTTTTCATTCATCAGCTTGTTTTGTTCACGTGGTGGTAGTCTTCTTGGTCTAGCCCTTCGTTTGATGTCCCTGACAAATTCGCTAAAAAACAAGCAATTGAAATTAGGAATAAGAAAAGTATCAAAAATATCGAACTCCGCGGTTTTCACTGTATTCGATTTACATTTAAAAGCAACTTACTTTCGAAATGGTTCCACTGATGCATGATGGTCTAGCACATATCGATGTGCCTGTTCCCACGCTAAGCTATCGAGCTCAAATGCATCAACTTTACCAACAGTGGTGCCAGCGGTATCAAAAAGATATTGTGCACCATCAAGGTTGGAAATGTCTGGATTTCTACGTGGTCTACTGGAAGATGTCTCCACACCAGGCATATACCTGGAAAAAAAATGTGAGCACTCCTCTGATAGATATCCCTGGGCTATTGACCCTTCAGGATATGCTCTATTTTTCACATAACCCTTTAGCCGGTATAGGTACCTGAACATGTACAATTAATAAACTAGAGCGGATTAGGGGATTAAAAGAAATGAGCTTTTGAAAATTCAATTTCGTAAGATGAACGAATTATTTTACCTCTCAATGGGGTACATCCACCGATAGTGAACAGGACCACCGATTCTGGCTTCACCAGCAAGGTGGATTATCAAGTGAATTATAATAGTGAAAAACGATGGAGGAAATATCATCTCCATTTTACTAAGTGTCAATGCCGCCTACTGCTCCAATTGGTCCAGATCTTCAACACGAAGCATTCTTGAGCAAATACCTTTATATATGCTACAAAGATCTTTCAGGACAGTAGTGACTTGCTCACACATTGAAGACCTTAGGGCCACAGGAAGGAGATCCTGCATTAGGATGTGGTAGTCGTGTGACTTTAGCTCCTGAAGCCTCTTCTCTTTAAAGTTGACACATTTTGCCATGTTAGAAGAATAGCTATCGGGAACTTTCAGTTCAAGTAGTACTTTGCAAAACAACTCCAACTCCGATTTTGACATTGAATAGATTGCAGGAGGTAGGAGCACTTTCCCGTTCGGCAATTCTTCTGGGTGCAACTCATGTCGGATGCCCATTGACTTCAAATCAAGTCGGCTCTTCAGATTGTCCTTTGTCTTCCGATCATCTCCCATAACTGTTCCTATACAATTCTCACCTATATTTTTGCCGATATGCATCACATCTAAATTATGTCTCAGTAAGTTGAATTCCCAATACGGCAACTTGAAGAAAATACTCTTCTTCTTCCATGCACCTAAACTCGTCAAGTTTTGATCCTCATCCTCGCCATATAGATCGGTCTCCTCATCTTGCTCCGGCCTTGCCCTTTTTTTGCCCTTTGTCCTGACTTCTGGTTCCTTTCCATATTTGAATTGATGACCATCTACCCGCCTCAAAATATCTGAACCAGAGGAAGACCCAGGAGCATGTTCCCACTCGTCGGTGCCATCAAATGTCGCTGCCTCTGCCCGAAATATATGTGTGTCAGGCAACCATCTCCTATGACCCATATAGCAAAACTTTCTGCCATTGTACAACCACCTTGAACTAGTTTGGTCAGCACAACATGGACATGCATAACGTCCTTTAGTACTATATCCAGATAAATTTGCATATGCTGGAAAATCATTGATGGTCCAAGACAACACGGCACGAAGAGAAAATGTTTCTTTAGCCACAGCATCATAGGTTGGAACACCCACCCACAACTTCTGAAGTTCATCTATTAACGGTTGTAGGTACACATCTATATCATTTTCAGGACCTTTCGGTCCAGGAACTATCATGGACAAAATAAATGAGGACTGCTTCATGCATTTCCAAGGCGGCAAATTGTATGGTATCAACACAACCGGCCATATGCTGTATGTACTACTCATTTGCCTGAAAGGGTTGAAGCCATCACTAGCTAGTCCAAGTCTCACATTTTGAGGATCTTCCGCAAAATCAGGATATCTTTCATCAAATCTTTTTCAAGATTGAGAATCAGCAGGATGTCTAAGAATCCCATCATTAGTGCGGCCTTCAGCATGCCATTTCATATCAGAAGAAGTTTTCGTGGACATAAACAACCTTTGTAACCTAGGGATCAGAGGAAAGTAACGCAATGTTTTGGCAGGCTTCTTTTTCCTACTTTGCTTAGTAGATCCGCTGGCTCCCTCGTCTTGATTTGGTCTTTCTTTCCATTTCGAAGAACCACACACTTCGCAATTATCCAGACTTTCCTTACCACTCGTGAAAAGCATACAGTCATTTGGACATGCTGCTATCTTCTCATATCCTAGATCGAGAGAACTTAGGAATTTTTTGATTTTATAGGCTGAGTTTGGAATACAGATTTCAGGAAATGCTTCATTCAACAATTCAAGTAGCATAGTGAAGGACTTAGCAGACCACCCGTTTAAACATTTAATCTGAAAAAGTCTGACAATGAATGAGAACTTAGAAAATTTGGTGCAGTCGCGGTACAACGGGATACTAGCATCTTCAAGTAACTTAGCGAAGGATTCTTGCTGCTTATTATTTTCATGGGTGGGGCCAGACATTTCCTCGTCCACCCCACCACCAATCTGGTTTGTTTCTATTGACTCATTGTGAACTTCGGTTGTTGGGTCATTGGTGTGGAAAGGAACATTATGATTCCCCATGGCATCTTGTAACAAAGCATGCATCTCATCGGGAACGCTTAAGTCTTCGTTCACTAAGGGCTCAGCCTCATTTTCTAATACAACCGGACGAACAGGAGCTGCCGTATGATCCTCTCCATGACAAAACCACCTTGTGTACCCTTGAAGAAAACCGTTGACAGCCAAGTGTGTATGTACTACGTCACATGTCCTCAGCATACAATTTGTACAGCGAAGGCATGGACAAAGGATTAGGTTGGGATCACGGGAATGTCGTTTGGCAAAGATAATAAAATCTTTAATACCATCACGGTACTCCTTGGACAATCGTGGTTTACTAATCCAACTTCTATCCATTATATCAATAGCACACAGTCTGAAATTAAAATTTTATATATTAAATAGTAATAACAGTAAAAGGCATTTTGTATATTAAATTTTACCTATTTGAAAATCATCCCTAGCTGCAAATAAATGAACGATATAATCTCTAACTGTAAAATAAAGAAATTGTGGCTCCAAAAAATGTACAAAAAAAACTACTTCTTAATACAATCTACTCTATTCACCAAACCCTAAACGACCTTTTGTGGAAATGATCACAACCACCTTAGACGGTATTTTATCACACACCCTGTGTTCGAGCATAAAAAAAAATCGACTATAGTCTCCCCTGTATTTGGCTTTCCGTTCAAGGAGATGATGATGGTAAAGGGTATTTTGCTGATGAAGAGGAATCGGCCGAATAATGAGTGCGTCCTGTTGTAACTACGGTAACAAGAAGATCTGATGACTCATGAACTATTCTGTTCATGACTACTAATAATCACTTATCTCATAATAATAATAATAATAATAATAATAATAATAATACTAAACAAAAGAAACAGTAAAAGAAAAATTAAAATGTCTAGTATGTAAGCATATATTTTGCAGACTGAACCAATTATTGTACATAGCCGGAGAATTTTGGCATAGAGCTATAGCATCCTCAGTTCACAGTGAACCCAGTTTGGTCAAAAAAACATGCCAAAATGACAATCAGATGCAGGGGATAAGCTTCAATTAATTAACAGTGAAAGAAACTGGGGATGCTATGCAGCATACTTAGTTACGAAGTGAACCCATTTTGTTAAAAAACCATGCCAAGGATTCCAGTCAGGTTACTTTAACAGTATCTGAAAATGAAAAATTTCCCATTATCTGAGCTTATATGTTGCTCTACTACTTCTTCATCCCAACTAAATCTAAAACCCAATTGTAGCCGCATATCCGGCCGGAGGATTTTGGCATACGTACCTATACCATCCTCAGTTCACAGTGAACCGATTTTGGTAAAAAAAACATGCCAAGATGACAATCAGATGCATGAAAATAAGCTTCACTAACAACAAAAAAAGAAAATGGGGATGCTAGCAGCATACTTAGATTGGAAGTTAACCCATTTTCGTATAAAAAACCATGCCAAAGATTGACAATCAGGTTACTTTAACAGTATTTGAAAATGATAAATTTTCCATTATCAGAGCTTATATGTTGCTATACTACTTCTTCAACCCAACTAAATCTAAAACCCAATTGTTGTGCGTATCCGAAGGATTTTGGCATACGTACCTATAGCATCCTCAGTTCACTTAGTCTGGAAGTGAACCTATACAAACTGGGGATGCTATGCATGCAGCATACTCATTTTGGAAGTGAACCCATTTTGTGTAAAAAAACCATGCCAAAGATTGCAATCAGGTTACTTTAACGGTATCTGAAAATGAAAATCTCCCATTATCTGAGCTTATATGTTGCTCTACTACTTCTTTAGCCCAACTAAATCTAAAATCCAATTGTTGTGCATATCCGGCCGCAGGATTTTGACATACGTACCTATAGCATCCTCAGTTCACAGTGAACCCATTTTGGGTAAAAAACAATCATGCCAAGAAGACAATCAGATGCATGAAATCAGCTTCATTAACAGTGAAAGAAAACGGGTATGCTATGCAGCATACTTAGTTTGGAAGTGAACCCATTTTGTGTTAAAAAACCATGCCAAAGATTGCAATCAGGTTACTTTAATAGTATCTGAAAATGAAAATTTCCCATTAACTGAGCTTATATGTTGCTCTACTAATTCACTGTGCCCAACTAAATCTAAAATCCAAGTGTGGTGCATATCCGGCCAGAGAATTTTGGCATACGTACCTATACAATATCCTCAGTTCACAGTGAACCCATTTTGGGTAAAAAAACAAACATGCCATGAAGACAATCAGATGCATGAAATCAGCTTCATTAACAGTAAAAGAAGATGAAAATTTCCATTATCTAAGCATATATTTTTCTATTAATTCTTCATCTCAACTAAACCGTTCATGCTAAGGAAATCGAACACGTAACAGGCATATATTTTTCATTATCTAAGCATATATTTTTCATGCCAAACTGAAAAAAGCTGCCTTTTTTGGAAAATAAGGGAAATCAAGAGATCATACCGAAGAGAGAGGGAGGGAGCGGGGCGACGAGGGCGGGGGCGTAGGAGAGAGAGAGAGAGGGGGCGACCGCCGATTCACCTCCAGATCGAGAGAGGGAAGAACGAAATCGAAAAGGACGAAGGGAATAAGGGACGATTTCGAATGGTCGAAGGCCGTCGAAGAGGACGAAGCGGCGGAGGCAAACGCGCGGGAAATAGAGCGGGGAAGGAGGGAAAGGAAGCGCCTTTTTTCCCTTTTTTTTTTGGGGTAATGGGTAAATGGCGAGCGAACGATTAGGGTTCGCGGGTTTTATTCCCAGTTATTCACCGGCGTTTTAATTGGAAACGCCGGTGAATGTGCCAGTATATTCGCCGGCGTTTATAATAAAAAACGCCGGTGAATAATAAACTTCACCGGCGTGTTCAGCTAAAACGCCGGTGAATACTAACATTCACCGGCGTTTTAAATCGACCGCCGGTGTATGACCATCCCATCTGGCGCCCAATTCCTACTGGCTCCCTACCCCGGCGCTACTAGTAAAACGCCGGGGAATAATCGCCGGGAAAGCTACTTTCTTTTGTAGTGGCTGGTGGATATTGTTCAATCAATTAAAAATGGGTTGCAGGTGACGACGGGATGGGGGATTTGGGGAAGTCGAAGGAGTGGGTTCCTGTTCCTTGTGATCGGGATCGGAGGTAATAGAAGGAGAAGATGGAGAAAATGGTGTGAATGGCGGCTGGTGTAGGGGATTAGGGTTTTGAGTTGGGGATTTGGGAAATTAGGGTTTGGGTAATTTTAGTTGGAGATATTTTAATTTGGAGTAAATTTTAGAGTTTATCACAAACCATAAAATTGTATTAGGATTTATCACAAACCCTAATTATTTATATCTCACTTGCATCACACAAAGTGAGAGAGAGGAAGAGCAAAAACTCAACACAATTTTTTTTTATCAAGAATAGTATACTTTCTCATTAATCTCAAGGCCTATAAATAGGCTCAAAATACATATTGATATAAATCTCAAAATATTCTCAAAATCTAAAAAATACAAAAAAAATTACATATGATTATAATTGCTAGAAACAAATATGGTACTGAAATAAAATCTAAATAGAATAGATGTCCTCATCATTAGATTAATTAAGATTAGATTAGATTAAAATTGAACTAAAGTTTCAAATTAATTAATTAAGATTAGATTTGATTAATTGATATTTTTAAAAATTAAGATTAGATTAATTTCTAATTGAGATTAATTAAGGTAAAACAAAATATTTAAAAGTACTTAAGTTACGGTCGCCACAGTATTTTTGCAACTCAAACAAAGCTGATATACCATTTTAACTAGTTTAACTTCTTTTTATGCAATTATGAACTCCACGGAACTTTCTCAATTCCAATTCAACTTATCCTTTTTGAGTTGACGTAACAAACTACGCGAGCCTCCCAATGAAGCCAACAGAAATCCTATCCGAATACTAAAAATAAAAGGCAGTTTAATTATTGTGGTATACTAGCCGCCAGTTCTAGAACTTTCAGTTCCAATCGGAGCATATAGTTCTGTAAATGGATTTGTATGTATAGCCACTTCAGTCGTGCTCGTCGCGGGGGAGGCCCAACTCCCTGACGAGGTTCTGACTTTTCAGACTCATTGCCGATACTAAGTAGCATATCCATTTTTCTTTGGAAAACTATTACTGCTACTGTAAATCTACATCCAAATTAAATTATTTTAAGAAATTAAATCCAAATAGTTATTTTCATTACAGTAATACTTTCTGGTTATTTTTCATTACAATAATACTTTCTGGTTATTGTAAATCTACATTCAGCAGAACAACCCCTGTGATGGGAAGCAATTTCCAAACTGACCCACTTTTTGAAAGGTTTTCCCAAACTGACTCACTTTTTTTAAAAATTCCTAAACCGATCTAGTCAAAAACAACTCGCTATCTGAGATAGCGAGTGTTGGTTTTGAGTTTTTTTATTTCTTCCTTGGCCAAGACTTGCTGTCTCAAATAGCGAGCTTGTTTTAACCCAACTCGCTGTTTGAGATAGCGAATGTTGATTGTAGTTTTTAACTTTCTCAATCCCGACTTGCCGAGAACTACCAATTAAAATTCCGATGTATTTGTATGTGTTTGTCTTTGTTTTGTGGACTTTATAGTAGTTTGTATTTGTTGTATTATGTTATGTGGACTTTCAAGTAGTTTGTATGTGTTTCATTTTGAACTATGATAATTCTCATTTGTTTCAATATCATTTTGAACTATCTAAGAAATTGAGTTTGGAGGCTGGATATTGCTAAGAGCATCAGACCGAGGACTCGCTATCTCAGATAGCAAGTCTTGAGTTTGATACTCTTAGCAATATCCAACCTTCAAACTCGCTTTCTAAGAAAGCAGGGAAGTTTGAACCACACTCGTTTTCTGAGATAGCGAGTTTAGGCCAAATATTTCCAAAACAAAATTGCAGTTGCGGGCTGCTCTTTATATTCATATAAACACAACATACAACTCAAACCATCACAAATTCAAAGACAACTCAACTCCATCACCAATTTCACGGCACTCCTTTTCGCAAAATGATGAATTCACGATTATCAAAGATCGAATTTGGGGACTAGGATTTATGAGTTATCAAAGAGGGAGAGTTGAGAGAAAGAGATAGAGGGAGAAAAGAAACAGCGAGCCTGGCGTTTAAGAAAACACCAATCGACACTCGTTGTCTCAAACAACGAGTTTAGTTAAAACAAATTTACTGTTTGAAACAGCGAGTCTTGACCAAGGAAGAAACCAAAAAATCCAAAACTAACACTCGCTATCTCAGATAGCGAGTTATTTTTGAAAAAAATTCAAAACTAATACTCGCTATCTTAGATAGCGAGTTATTTTTGACAAAAATCCAAAACTAATACTCGCTATATGAGATAGCTAGCTAGTTGGGTTTGATTGGAGTGTTTTTTAAAAAGTATGTCAGTTTGAGAAAAACTTTAAAAAAAAAAAAGGGTCAGTTTGGGGAAAAATTCCTGTGATGGGAGCTTTTCTTTTCACACTCAATCCACATCATCATTACTGTCCTCTCGGATTCCCTCGCTTCCCAATAGGAGACACCCACCTCACCCTTTAAAGTCACCGCCAAGTACTATTTACCGCCCGTAATTCTCTTATGATCACCGAAGAGTTGGGGCCCGCCCACCGGATACGCGGATCGAGGTGGGTGGGTGGTTGAACGCCATTTTTTATTCTTGTTAGGTGCGGCGTTATAACTGATAGGGAAGATACTTCGTCCTCTTTCACAAATGGACAAGGACAAGGAGGGGGTGAAATGTAAAACAGAAAATGAGAGGATCTTAATTACAAAAATAAAGTGGAGTATAAGACAAAGCTGATTTTTGGATGGAAAGAGGAGAGAGATAGGGACTCGGAGGGGAGGGCTATGGGAAACAGCTGGTTGTATCATAGCAAGCTGTCCTCATCTAAACTCCCTACGGTCTACTACTACTCACCCACGCCACCCTCTACCCCCACCCACCAATTTTAAATTGCTAAATTAATTGACATCCCCAATTACCTTTTACAAGTTAGTTAGTACTACCACAGTCGTTTGCTATTCTCATTGCTAAAAATAGCATTTAGCAATAGCAATCGAAGTAGTTTGCTGCAGTGGCCAAAATCCTAAAATTTAAGTAGACGGATGAACATCATTCGTTTTTAGTTTTTTTTTTTATAAAAATTTTTATAATACTGTAGACGAATGAACATCATCCGTTTTAAGTTTTTTTTTTATTTAAATTTTTATAATACTTATCGGTGATTAAAAAAAAAAGTCAACAAAAAAAGTCAAAACCATTCCAAACGGATGATCTTCATCCGTTTGGATGGTTTTGCCTTTTTTTTTGAATTTTTTTTTGTTTTATATTATAAAAAAATCAAAAAAATTTAAAAAAAAAATTAAAAAAAAAGTCAGAAACTGACCAAACGGATGATCTTCATCCGTTTGGTGAGTTTTAACTTTTTTTTTTTTAAAATCAAAGAAAATCAAAAAAAAAAAAAAAATTAAAAACGGATGATCTTCATCCGTCCAAAGCCACAAACGGAATACCATCATCCGTTTTCTATATTTAGCAATCTTCCATCCGGCTTCCTAACTTTAGCAAGGTACTGTAGATTGCTATTCTAACTTTTGAGTTTTTAACAAACTGCTGCACGTATGTTTTCTAAATGGATTTCTAATTTTTGAGTATTTAGCAAACCACTGTGGATGCTCTTACTAAGAGCATCTGTAATCGTTTCAAATTTGAAATTTAGGTACTTGTCTTTTAAAATTAGAAATTTTGGTTTTATAGCTACAGTTGTTCAAACCCCAAATTTTGAATTTTGTTTTTTAAATAATATACAGGCGGTAGATGAACTATCATCCCACGATTTTTTTTTTAAATAAAAAAAGTCTCGCCCGCTTAATAATTTCCCATCCAATGATTTTTTGTTTCATTAAAATTGTTGGACCGAAAATGATTTTTCGTCTGATCAATTTGTCAAAAAAAAAATAGAGATGAAAGATTATCTTTCGTCCGATACTTTTATTTAGAGAAAGTTGAAATCTTTCGTTAGCTATTTTCGAAATTCATATATATTCTCCCAAATATAGCCGACTACTGTTTCCCTCAAATCCAAAATTTGGATATTTAACCAACAGCTGCATCATTCTTTTTTTTTCCAAATTTTGCAAAAAAAGGGTTTTTAGCCTATGACTACAGATGCTCTAACATATTAATTTATCACTGAAATTTTCTTTTATAGGAAAAAGTGGGAGTATGGCCACTCTATTTTATTAAAGAGAGTTTAACAAAACAAATTTAGAGTACCTGGCTCAATACAAGAAACTACTAAGCAGGAAAAAGAAATAACATAACCCATCTAACAAAATCCTGAAGGGTGAGACTAATCAAAGAAATAAGTCAATGCCTCCAACCAAATCCTGGAGGGTGGGACAAATCAAAGAACCAAGTCAACAAAGTAGCGACAAAAGGAGTAGAAACAAAGATCGGGGTTCCCTCCAACACAACCCTGGAGGGTGGGTGACAGTGCATCGATCAATCGATGGTAGGTCTAATAACAATCTCCTCATCGTCGTACTCCTCCATCGGGAAAGCGCTGGTGATCCTTCCCCTAGGCCTTGACACCACAATTGTAGCCCAGAAAAGAAATGATGTGCATTATATAAGTTAAATTACAAGAAATACTATTACAAGTCCAATGAAACTAAAAATTATTTATGTCTAGTCATAAGACCTATATCGTAGCGGCGATGGAGATATACCATGTTTCTTTCATGATTTTTCTAACCGGAACAAACCTAGGGCCTACCCACAACTCTTCATAGGAGTTTGGATAAGTCGTCGTGCCGAGGGCTCTAAGAACCTCGGAAAGCACCGATCTGCTCTTATGGCATTCAAGAAAAAAGTGATTTATGGACTTTAGGTCAGCACTACAAAAACCACATTTGCTGCCAACGTGGGAAAGTCTCTTCACTATATTTTCTCTGATTAAGATAACATCGTTGATGACTAACCACAAGAAAACTCTAACTTTCAAGGGGGGTTTCGCCTTCTAGAGAATTGATGACCAACTTGGTCGACAACCCCCTAAATTGAATGCAGTTATAAAGGGAGTGAACAGGGAAGGATCCCGACTTCTCCAGGTCCCAAGATTTTTTAATCTAGACCTTGTGAGCACCACAACTTGAATGTGAGATAAACTTTTGAGGTAAAACTAATCATGTTTGGGATTTCTGAGTAAGGCGGTATCTAAAAGGGGGTCTCCACGACCCCCTTTTCCAGGTCTTGGCTATAGAAATGTGAGGTTAAGTGGTGATCTGATAAAGGTTCCGAAAAAGCTCACGTAAGGAGTGAGCTATACACCATTTGTTCCACCAAATCTTAGTTGTGAGGGCATTACCAATGAACGATGTAACTCCACTACGGAAAGCGTCGTGAGCTTTAAAAAATCCTCTCCAGAACCACGAGACCCTGTGACCGACCCAAAACCCCCTATCGCGTGATCCTTTTCCTCGGAAATAAGAATGGACGAAGTCTTGCCAGCCTTCACCATTTGAATGATATGTTTTCCACCACCATTTACCAAGGATATCTAGATTCATATTTCTAAGGTCGATAACTGTAGCGCCCCAAATTTTCAATATGATATCTCAGAAATACGTGGTACAATTCCCAGCATCAACCTCAATTGTAATAGTAAACATAACCAAAACACAGATAATATTTTTTTCAACTTTTATTACAACAATCCTTTAAAAAGTACAGCGGAAATTAAACACCTTGAATTACAAATTCTTTCTTTTACAACACATTCTTTTATAATTTACATAAGCCACGACATTATTTTAGCACATGCATCCAAATCCCAATGCTATAGGTACCTACCTGTAAAACATGAGGCTAAAGATAATCTTAACCCTCAAAACTACAGGGGTCAACCATAACGGTGTGAGTGACAAAAAAGAAATGCAACATAAATAAAACATAGAGAATAAAGTCATAAACAACATATATTAATAGTAGTAACGAATGGAATAAGAAATAACAATAAATAAAACATGAAAACAACAAGGAAAATTAAACTAAGTGTCAAGTGTAGAATAACAGGAAACAACATGCATAAAACTAAGTCAAGAAAAACACGATGCTATATGCTGACTCTCTAATGCACACTTATCGGATTCTATGCATCCCACTCTACATAGGTCCGGTGCAAGCACTTATCGTTCTCCACTTTATAGGGTTAAATCCCTCGTTATGAAACTAATCCTACAACGATGACTACTACGAGATCTAGATAAACTGTAAGTATTAGTCCATGCCTCGATAATTCCAGAGGTAAATCTCTATCCACAGATAATTCTGGAGACTATTTCACTCACACGTGGAAATCTTTGAGAATACCCCACTTCGCAAGCTATGGCGCCTCATCACACAAATACCCCATGAGTGTCGCCTCGACCCCGATAATTTCGAAGATCAATCCCACACCGCAGATAATTTCGAAGACTATTTCACTCACACATCGATAATTCCGAGGATTATCTCACATCGCAGGCCATACTGCGGTCCATAACCGATGTTCTCATTTCATCATATCACCATCTAGTATTTGTCCTTATCTTTTTAAGTTAATTAGTTGATTTCGAATCTCCTAGAGTTTGGTGTCCCTACCGGACTTAACTCAGCTGATCAACAACAAAGCCTCAACTAACCAAATCACAAAAATCTCAACTACTGGTGATTAGGGTCTCACTCACCCTCTAGAGACTCATAACTCAACCATCAATACCAAATCTTTCAATAAAACACATAAATTCATCATCAAAACGTTTATATAAAGAAAACTTCTTAAATCAACGAAATCCAAATTCATATAATGTACTCATAAAATTCCAGAATTCAAATAAAGCATTAAATCCATTAAATAGTAGAAAATCATATTTTGAAGTCGTAGAATATCACAAAACATCAATTCCTTTGGAAACCACATATAACTTTCTTTATAAAGTCATAGGAATATGATTTAAATTCCATTATAAACAGAATATAACTTTCTGTAAAATACTGTAATCTGTAGCAAAAATATCATCTAAAATAGTAGATCAATAATACATAATATCGAAGAAATAACCGTCTAAAGAAACGAAGGAAAACTCAATAAAACAACTCAAAACAGCAGGTGCGGTCGACTGCCAAAATAGTGTAAATTAGCGGTGGTCGCCTGTCCTATTGAAATTCTTAAAGAAATAGAGCGGCAATCGACTGTGCGGTCGACCGCTAGCTACTATGCAGCCAGATTAGAATTTTGTGCATGTTTTCAACTGATACATCGATTAAACTTTATGAAATCAAAAATAAATTTCCTGAGATGCTAAAATATGACTTGTATAACATATAGGAGTTTATAAAATACATCAAAACTTCATCAAGATTATAAAATGGCAAATTGTCATTAAAATTTCTCAAAACAGATTATACATACATACATACATACATACATACATACATACATACATATATATATATATATATAGGGGAAGCCTCAGTTACGCACTCATCTTTGCGCACTCCTCTTGTGCACTCCTTCTCAGCCTTTAGATTTTGATCCTCATCATGATTAAAATCCACTGGCTGTCCTTTGCAGCCGCTCTCATAGTTACAATTGTCAGGGGCACTAAAGTCATTTTCTCACCTTTTACTCTATCTCCTCTCTCTACTCACTCTATCTCCCGCTCTATTTTCTCTCCTTCTCCAAATCCCATTCCCTGCCAAACCCTAGCTTCCTCGATTCCACATCCAAAGGCTGTCGCTTCAAATCCAGCTCTCAAATCGTAACTACCCTCGCCTATCTTCTCTCTCTCCGATCTCAAGTCTCCTGATTGAAACCCAAACGAGGTAGGGATTCGAATACGATTGAAACCCTAACTCCTGCTGCCGAAATTACTCGATGCCCTGCTTTCGAAATCTCTCGACGCCCCTTCTCCTGCTTTCGAACCCCCCCCCCCCCCTATCCCCAACGATAACTTCCTTCTGGTACAATTTTGTAAACATTTTTTACCATTTTTTTTCCAACCCCCTTATTTTGTAATTTTCGTTGGTTTATGTTATGCAAAAAATCATCTTTAGGTTGATTTATGTTTGGATTGGGTTAGATAACTTGATAACATATTTAATCTCAATATTAATTAGACAATGTTGCTATGCTTTGACAATTGTTAAATGTTTTTCATCCACTTTTTCAACCTCATTATTGTTAATTAATTTGTCAGGTAATGTTTGCATCTTCAGAATAGTGTGTGGAACAAGATGATCAGCTACAATATGTTAGGGAAGTATTTGATTCCCATTTATGCATTTTGGGGATTGGTTATTTTATATTTTTTGGTGTTGGTATAGGCAGTGATGACACACCTTATTATCTGAAAACCCATTTGATGATGGTTACCTGAGGGCAACTCTTGTAAGATTTTCGAGCATATGGTTTTTATGCATATTCTTCCACATCCACCTGATATATGTTCATGATCTTGATTGGGCAGATCGAGTAAAAGATGGGAAAATGACCTTAGTGCCCCCCATCATTTGTAATTGAGAGAGCGCTTGAAAGGAGGGCCACTGGATTTTGATCATGATGAGGATCAAAATCCGAAGGCTGAGAAGGAGTGCGTAGGAGGAGTGCGCAGCTAAAGCTTCCCCAATATATGTTCATGATCTTGATTGGGCAGCTCTCCTTCTCCCGCTCTCTCACTAATGTTGAAGGGTGTATTTATGCATTTGAAGTGATGCGTGATTATAAAATTGATGGAGGGTGTATTTATGCAGTTAAGCTGATGCTTGATTATTTAATTAACTGATGCTTGATTATTTATGCATTTGAACTAGTTGGCATGGCACTGCAGTGCAGCCTTAGTGTGAATAGTGTGTTCTGAGCCTACTAAGTTTTTGGACTTTTTTAGTTATGTTTGGGTTAGTTTTGTAATGCCCCGATTTTCATTTAATGAAAATTATTTTATTTTGCACGTAATGTGCACGTGCAATATTTTTGGTAGAACTAAATCTTTTAATTATTTTTATTATGATGAGTATAGATATTTATATATGTGCTCTTTAATTATTTTTATATAAAGCATTTTTTTCAAATAGACAAAAAGGCTTTCTTTTTAAAGCCCAAATTGAATTTATTTATTATCTTTTTATAAATTATTATTTTGGCCCATAAACTAAAGCCCATGAGCTATTTTTATTTTAAAAAAAAATAACTTGTAATGTAGAATACAATTTAAAGATTATTTTTATGTAAAATATAATGTACAAATTTTTGGAGACAAGTTGCATGCACGTGCATTGCACGTATACGTGCAAAGCACCTCATGCTAGGCCGGTTTTGATTTGGAGGGAATTGAAATTTTTGAGTGGAGTCATGGGTGGTGGTTACTTGATCATGTTTGGTTATTGTAACTCCTCCTTGAATCCTAGCCTTTTAATCCTAACTCCTACTTCAATCCTAGTCTTCCATTTTCCTAAACTTTTAGTATAAATACCCCCCCTTGCCAAGTATTCTTGTGCTAATTATTTCCTCCAAACCTATAGTTTAAAATACATTATTTAGTAGTAAAACAAGTGAGTTAAAAGATTGAGAGATTGTGTGGGGATTTGTGCTTGCAACAAAGAGGAGGCCGGCATAGGAGCTCTCGGTTTGGCTTGGTGGAAGGCTCGGGTGCGCGCATCAAGGAGGAGGATCGTTCTTTTGCAAAGACATTGGTTTAGGAGGTGTTGCTAAGTGTAGTCTCTCCAATTAAGGTGGATAAATTTTCTATATTTCTAATTAGGAAGCATGCTGAATTTGAATTGAAAGAATGATGCATAAAAAAGATTAATAAGAGTACACATTTAATTGGAAAAATGACCTATTGATTGATTGAAATGTGGATATGCAATTGTATGTGGTTCTATTATTAAAATTTAAGTTGTGTGCGAATTGATTATAGCCATGGATTGTTTGAAGAAAACTTCATCGTTAACATTAAAAATTATATGCAAGAACTAGTGGATTGAAAATGTCACTTTATGTGCTTAAATAGACTATTATGATAATGTGTATGAATGACTTAAAAATATAATTTGGGGTTTGTGAAATGATTTTAAAAACAGAGAATTGATAATGAAGATTGCTAATAAAGAGATTAGTGATGTTAAACTTGATGTCGAAAAAGAAAATGTAGTAGTGGTAACTTACAATTTAACCAAATTGTATGGTAGATATATGTTTAATTATTGAAAAAATTATTTTTATATACTGGAGTATAATTTATGATAAGAATAATTTATCTGGAATTTTTACAGCAAGTTTAGTAAGAGTAAAATGAATTGAGAACTTGTTGAATATCGAAAGGTTTTAATAAACCGAGAGAATCGATTTAAATAAACTTCGAGTTGCACTATGACAACCCGAGCCTATAGCTCGAGTGGTCGGGATGCTCTTTAGCGCTACAGTGTTGTGCGGTGTGTTCCTTGGATCGCTGGTTCGATACTTGAGAGCACCATCTTTTTTATGTGCATTTTTAAAAATTAATTCAGTTTCGAACCGAGAGTATACAACTCTCTGGCCCTCTTTTATACCGTTGAGCACAAGTGGCCACATGGCCAGAGCGTGCGGTTGGGTTTCCTTAGGTCGCTGGTTCGAATCCTGGTCTCGGCCAGTATATTACTTTTTGAAAAAAAAATGATATTTTGATGGGTTTTTTATGTTTAAAAATTATGGAAAAAATATGGTTATTATCCTAAAATTATGTGGGACTTGTGAAAAATAATTTGAGAATTATTTACATGAGATGGAGTATATTTTGAGAATAAATGTATAATTTAGAACTATGGTTCTACACTTGTATGTTATGAAAATTGCACTTTGCAAAAAAGGACTTGAAATAAAATGCTAGAAAAGAAGTGTGATAAAGATAGAAATTATATGTAGTGATGTGATGTGAATTATTCTCATTAGAGAATAGTATGAAAATTATGAAATGTGAATATTCATTTAGTGATGTGATTTTAATGTGAGATTGATATTTAATGAAATATAAGGAATAATTGAATTCCATGTATGGCTATTGACTCATGATGAATTAGAAATCATGCTATTGAAAAAGAAAATCTGTTATGCTTATGAAAATGAACTTATGAGTTGGAAATGCTCAATTTTGGAAATTGTGAATTGGAATTGAAATGAAAGAGTAGCTAAGTCTCCCCCGGCATTTGGAAAGAAATGAAATGAAATTTGAAATGAAAGATCAAGGTTGGTCATGTTTGAATGAATGAATAAGTTCGGTTTAGTGGAGATACTAACTCTAGAGCTTTAGTTTTGTTCATGATTCTAATAAAAACTAAGGATTAGTACATAGTGGAGATGTGATGAAAGTGAGAGAAAAACACAAGTATGAGAGCTGGAGTTTACGGTGCGGGTGTGAGCCACAGAATGCATGCTTGATGAGTCAAGACATGGCGTGGGCACTACTCAGTAATGATCGGACTTTAGTCACGCTTGTGGGATGTTTGGTGACTGCAAGAGGATCATGTGCCATGAAGGAGGCTGAATTGCCACAAAATGCATGCTTGATGAGTCAAGACATGGCGTGGGGTTTCCCTCCAGGTTTTCTGTACACGAGCTTGTACTCATAGATCATCTAGGATACTTACCGTAGTTACAGTAGTAGATTAAGACATGACGAGGGATTGAACCCTACAAAGATGAAGAACGAATAAGAGACTTGCCCTCGGACCTATATAGTATAGGATGCATAGAATCCGAACAAGTGTGCATTAGTGTCATGTAACATAAATAACTGTATTAAGGACTAAGTGTACAATCACGACACAACATCAATAGGGTATTCCCTTTAGTTTGATATGTGAAAAGTTTGTGTTTGTTAAATATGGAAAATAAGTTATACTATTTTCGGCATAGAGAGGATGGCCGTGTATAATGTTTGTCGATTGAATAAACTGACGCACCCACAGTTTTATATGCAGGTAAATGATATGATAAAGATTAAAGAGGAACAGATGCTTAAAGATTATTAAATGTTGTTGTACTTTATTTTAAATGTTGTAAATTTACTTTTGCTGTGCAATGTAAAGTGTAAAGTTTTCATGTAAACTCTGATGTAAAGTGAAAAGTTCAAATTTCCTTGTAAATTTGTACTAAATGAAGTGTAAAGATCCTGTGGAATCTCGAATTCAGTGTATTTTGGAATTCGGGGCATTACAAGTTTAATTAATCATACTTCAATTTTATGCTTTTTAATTTTGTTAAGGTTAGTAGGAGAACTGGCAGCAACTAGGAGTTGATAAGTTGAGAAGCACATATTCCAGGTAGCAACAGTACAAGCAGCAACAGCAGTTCTTTTTTAATTTCTTGTTAATTGTAGACTTGCAATTTTGAAAACATCTTTGTATGTTCATATTCTTTCTATATATAAGTCAGTTTTTGAATTCATGTACATTACGATATTTATGGAATATTATGTTCTGAAATGAATGAAGCAAGGTATTGAATTCATGTTTGGAGCAAGGTATTGAATTGAACAGTTACAGTTTGAATTGTTTATTCTTTGCTTTTGTTTGCAATTTCAAACTCAATTGTCACTTCCGAGTTATTAACAGTATGTTTGTTACAAGATTTTGATTGTGAATTTCCAGAGCCCAAACTTTTTAAGTGCACCAATAAATTATTTATCATACAATAAAGCGTGCAGTGTGCACGTACAGACTAACAGATGAAGTTATTTACTTTGGTTCTTCATTTATGATCATATATTTGTAGCTTTTAGGTCATTTGGTGCAGTATTAATAATGGCAAAAATATGAAAAGGGGCTGCTAATTTTTTTAGCCTGAGTTCATTTGTCGCTTGACCCATTATTGAATCATTCCTGGTGTTACTCTCTCCCATTTTCTGGAGCACAACATGACTTAGAATTTTGAAGTTCACTAAATTTAAGGGAAAAAAAGACAAGTTCTATTGCTTTGAGCATATCAGTGTACCATAAAGAAGTTTGAATCAATGATAATGAAATTAATCCAATCCAAATCACCTAAATAAAGCTAAAGCATATTTCAATAAAGAACACAAAATAATAGGGTGTTTGTATGTTGAATGAAGGATTCAGATGAACAAATTCCTGGGAGAGTCATGGAGCGCAATTATTCCCAAGAATCCTCCACTATTGTGTTTACTGCAGTCCTGGGAATCTTTAATTTCCGTGCTTGGTATAAGAACATTTCGTTCCCAGGAATATGTTAATTTTCTTAAAATATTCTAGCTATGAAGGTAGGATAAACTGAGAAAAAGATGCTAAGTGTAGAGGATGCAGGGGAGGAGGTGTATATTGGCAATGGTGGTAGGTGACGGGGGTTGGCGGAAGCAGCGACTGGTGGGTAGGTGGTGCCAAGGGCAGGCATGCAAGTTATGGACATGGCGGGGGGGGGGGGGGGGGGGGGGGGGGGGTGGACAACAGTGAGGATATATTAGTCATTTGCAATTTATGCCATGTAAATTCAGCATTCTTAAACCAAAGAGAATTTAAATCCCACAAAACAGGGGAAATGTGATTTCCTAAGGAACGGAATAATTTCCCAAACTATACCTTATAGGCCACATAGGTTAATCCACATTGAATAAAAGATTAAATCTGGACACTATAACACTATTCATCTCATCCACAAAAGAAATTCACATTTAAAGCACACACACATTTACAGGAAACACACATTGAGAAGAAACTCATCTCATCAACAAAAGAAATCCACACATTTAAAGCATACACACATTTGTCCAGCATACACACATTGACAAATTCACACATTTACAGCATACACTCATCTCATCAAATTTACTAAGCAGTATACACACATTGAGTAGAAATTCAAAATAAACTGATGAACTGACAGCATGGAGTGTGTGAGGCTTAAATCAGTTATGGCTTGTGTGAGGCTTAAATCTGCTTCAACTGCAGTATGGAGTGCATCCCATATCTCTACCAAGCTAGTTTTACTGCTACTCATAAATAACAATAAACAAAATAAGGATCAAACAATAAAAGAAGACAAAAAATAAACAAAACAAGACCTAAATAGGAGTAAAACATAGTAGGCTCAGAACATATAACTAAAACTAGGGCTGCATTTCAATGCCATGCCAACTAGTTCAAAAACATAAAAAATCAATAATCAATATCTAAAGGAAGAAATAGAGGGAAAATGACAGCCATCAGGTTGCGCACTCTCTGTTGCCCACTATCGGTTGCGCACTCTCTGTTGCATCATCACAACCATCAGGTTTACACACAAATTTAGTGCCCCCGACAATTGTAACTATGAGAGCAGCTGAGAAGGAGAGCCAATGGATTTTGATCATGATGAGGATCAAAATCCAAAGGCTGAGAAGGAGTGCGCAAGAGGAGTGCGCAAAGATGAGTGCGTAACTGAAGCTAGAGTAAAAGGTGGGAAAATGACTTTAATGCCACCATCATGAATTTGTAAATAAGATTTGATAGAGCAAAAATATAGTCCCCCACAAGCCCCATTCATATCAGTGGATGTTCATTAGTAGATTGTCATCACTGCCTATTTTCACACACACAAAAACAAGGGACCAACTTTCTAAATAAGAATCATATAGTCAAATACTTCCCTGATCTAATAATAAGATTTACGTAGTTGTCCAATAGCTGCATTCTCTTTCATTACCTGCAAAGTCATTAAACTTGCTGATCAGAAAATGTTTGAACAAATGAATGATGAATATTGTAAGTAAATGAATAAATGCATGATAAGATACCTCAATAATCTATATCATCAGATGTTCCTTCTTCCGAACTTTCTTCTTCGACATTTTTCCCTCTAAAAAATTGACAGTAAGAGGTAGTTGGTCAAAAACACTTTTTTTCCTTTCTAAAACACAATATTTAAGAGAATAAATTCAAATTCTTCTTAAAGATAGAAATTTAACCTAACAAATTTGGTTGGGCAATTCCTTGAATCGTGTTCTTGGTCATGCAAACCGCAAGCATTGCACTTTCGGGGTTTTCCTCTTTTTTTCTCTCTTGTAGGCTTCATTCTCTTTCCACGGGGCCTTCCTTTTGTTGTGCATTGTACTGGCTCCTCCACTTCAACTTGAGACAATTTCAATTGTTCTTTACATGCTTCTCCACTTATTCTGGGTTGCATAAGATGGAAGTCTTTGATATTTTGGAACATTTTCTCACGCATGAATTCGTAGCCTTCATTAGAAGCTATTCCAATATCAACTTGTTGTTTTGCTAGATTACTCAACTCACAAAAGCGATAACCAAAATTCTCACATGTGCCGCCACTTGCCATACTTCTTCTTATTACATCTCGGTTCCATCTTCTTAAAATATATTGCTTTGGTAGTTCATTATGATCCGAGTACTTGAGATATGCAAAAATATGCTTTCAAGGAATACCCATGAATTCAAACAACTTGCATGAACAAGTAGCCATTTGATTACTTTTGAAATAGGTAACCATTATGTCATTATCTGATTTCCCACACTTCTTCACTAAGTATAATATATTCGGCTCATTCTCATCCTCTAGTAACAAAGTTACATTATACATTAAGCTTGCTTGAATTTTCTTTTGGAAAGTGTAGAACATTATGTATATACTTGTGCCATTTGTTCCTCCAAAGGCCACTCGGTCTTCAATTTTAGTTTCTTTTCTAGTGTACGATGATTTTCTTTAAGTTCTTCTACTCTTTGCCTTCCTAAGACTCTCTCGAAGATTACGACAAATTCATGTAGTGAGTATTTCTTTTGAGTATGGAGCTTCAAGAACGAATTCATCCATTCGCTTCGTTGGCTACTCGACATACCGCCCCAAAAATGACTTCTATGATAGACGGGGGCCCATTTCTCACAAATAATAAATTTTTCATTCAGCGATTTATTATTTTTCGCCCCATACTGAATAACCAATGATTTCCATCTTTCTTCAAAAGCAAAGGAATCATAGGAATTATAAATATTATCCTTAAAAGCATCCATTAACTGACTATTTTGATTCAATTGGGGCACCTCTGTTGGTATCTTGTCTAGGATATGCCATATGCAATATCTATGCCGAATTGTAGGAAAAACTATTTTGATCGCAACACCTATCCCATGATCTTCATCCGTCACCATACCAAATGGAGCATGTTTCATTACTCCTAACCATTTTTCAAATAAACACACAAATGAACAAGCCTTCTCATTCGGAATGAACCCACAACTTAGGAATACCGATTGCCAATGATGATTTATTCCAACAAATGGAACAAATAGCATCCCATAACGATTCGTACTATGTGTTGCATCAAAAGAAACAACAATACCAAACTCTTCATAGTTCCTCCTAGCAACCCCATCTACCCAAATACAATTAGTCAATCGATTAAACTCGTCCACCTCGAAATCATAATAAAATGAGGGATCTCTTTCTTGTTGCCATTTGAAAAAATCAATCAACATTTGTCCATCATGACCTTTCACAGCCTCCCTCATGTCTCTCTCATGATTGTAAACATCGGTGTCGGTGAATCCAACTCTATTATGACCTCCACTAGAACTTTAAAAAAAAGCATTTGTTTGCAAGTAGGAATATTAGCTTTTGTAAGTTGTCCAATTACTGCTTTATCGGAATTTGATACACTACGGTTTCGTGGTAACGAATGCCTTCTACCGGGGGAAGTAAAAACATGATTGTGTACTTCGTGAAATGAATAAAAAAACCATGAGTTTGATTCTTTATTTAGTTTCACACGAACCAAAGCATTGCAAGCTAATCTAGATGTAGTTTCCTTTCTAGATGTACTCTTACTAATCGACAACCCCTCTTTATTACAAACATACATTTTTTCCACGATCTTGCCATCCTTTAGTTTATTTGAACCCTTACGCATTTGAAAACCCTCACAATTGGCATAACTCGTATAAAAATTCTCGGCTTCTGCCAGGGTATCAAATGTCATACCTACATGTGGTTTTAAGTGATCGTCAACTTCCGGAACAAAATCACCTTCTTGTACTCTCAAAAAAGGGTCACCGATATTAGAGGTCGTTTCATCAATCTCCATACCTATTATCAAAGCAAAAGAACAAGGTCAATGGACATAATACGAAATGAGGAATGTAACAAATGTTATGCTGAAGTGGGAGTTTGATTATTTTAATCTTCTCCTAACAATCATCCAACACGTTATAACCTTGTTGGAAAAAAAATGTGGATGCTAAAAATTAACATATTCTCACATAATTTTTGGGACACCTTTAATTTAGACCGAAAGTCAATAAATTTGAGGGTTTTTTTTCCTTCTTTGCGTACTAATAAAACCGATAGGTTTAGACCCACAATCTTTTTTCACAATACACACCACACAACTAGCCACAAATACATGAATTAAAAATATAAGTAACTCAAATAAATTACCAGATGATTGTGGTCGCTTTATGGGTTCGATTTGGATATAGGGTATCGATATAGATTTCAGGGGTTGGAATCATCAGAGAAGGAGGAGACAGAGGTAGGGTTTGTTGTTGAATTCGAAGTGAGAGAGAAATGTCGGGGTGGAGAAGAAAGGTGGAGTTAGGGTTTCGATCGGTTGTGTTTGTATGGGTTTTTGGGGATATGGGGGGGTTTCGAAAGCCGGAGAAGGGGCGTCGAGAGATTTCGAAGGCAGGGCATCGAGTAATTTTGATAGCAGGAGTTAGGGTTTTGATCGTATTCAAATCCCTAACTCGTTTGGGTTTCAATCAGGAGAGTTGAGATTGGGGAGAGAGAAGATAGGCGGGGGTAGTTGCGATTTGAGAGCTGGATTTGATGCGGCAGCCTTTGGATGTGGAATCAAGGAAGCTAGGGTTTGGCAGAGAATGGGATTTGGAGAAGGAGAGAAAAGAGAGCGCGAGATAGAGAGAGCAAAGGGAGGAGATAGAGTAAAAGGTGGGAAAATGACTTTAGTGGCCCCGACAATTGTAACTATGAGAGCGACTGCGAAGGAGAGCCAGTGGATTTTAATCATGATGAGGATCAAAATCCAAAGGTTGAGAAGGAGTGCGCAAAAATGAGTGCGTAACTGAAGCTTCCCCTATATATATATATATATATATATATATATATATATATATATATATATATATATATATATGGGGAAAAGGGGTGTGAGCAACTTGCTCATTTAATAAATAAGCAATTGATGATGTGGCATACATGTGATTGGAAAAGCCTTAAAAGAGTTAGTTGTCCAATGTATCACATACATGCCACATAATCAATTGCTCATTTACTAAATGAGCAAGTTGCTCATATCCCTTTTACCCTATATATATATATATATATATATATATATATATATATATATATATATATATATATGTTCATGTAAGTGTTCAAGTATCAGTCATATAATCAAAACTCTTCAAATAGGAGTAGTATACTATTTAGATTTAGTCTCAGTATCAAAACAAATCAAATCTAATCGAAAACTCTCAAAACATCAACTTTTGACAATTCTTCAAATAATATATATGTGTATATATATATATAAGTGTTGGTAAGTGTGTGTTTGCATCCGTAAACATCAAGAAACCCATTGTATATATGTAGTATAAAGTTCAAAACCATGTCAGTACTAAATAACTCAGATTAAATCGAGATTTCACAGAAACACCAAAATCCAATTTTTGGTCAGCATACAGTCAGACCCGAAAATCAACTATTCAAATTTGACTTAAAAACTTGACCTTTTGATTCAAAACTCCTCCCATAACTTGTTATATACATTCACCACTGATTATAATCGTTTACCCATGAACAACAGTGAATACAACATGCACACAATCAAGTTTTACTCTTTCAAAATATCAAAATAGAGTATAGGTATTCATACACAGTAAGGTTAAGCTTTTGTTCACTTTTATGCAATATTCATCATACAATTCATAGTATATGTTCAAATCAGTAAGATTATAATACAAAACATACCCATGTTTTCTATTAGCTTCTTAACAAATCTCAAGTCATCAATTAGGGCTTTAGATCACCACTAGTATAGTTTTCATGAAAAGAAATAATTTTTAGTTCATCTACTCATCAACAATTCATAATATCTACATACAATCCCTAACATGCTTTCTAATAGACAAATAATCGCATACAACATACTTAGAACAAAAGAAAACAAATATATGTCACTCACCTTATTGAAGAATCAACTGAAGATAATAAAGAAAATACGAAAAATCCCTCATTTGGCAAGAAAACCAAGATCCTCGCTTCGAAACTCGAAGAAAATATTAATAAAGAAACCCTTTTGTGTAGTGCAGCAAAGAGACGACTGCACCACCCCTTATTTTTGTCGGAAATTAGGGTTCTTAGGGTTTATGAATAGATTTGCAAAGTATATCTTTCAAATATATCTTTACATATATAAATCCTTATACTTGGAAATTAAATAAACCAATTCAATTTAAATTAAAAACAAAACCAACACTCCAGATCTGGCTAGCACTGTTGTAAAACTCAGAAAAAAGAAATTGTACTTTTTGCCTTCTAAGTGACAATTTTGTAAAAAAGATCTTTTTTCATCAAAACTTGCAAAATAAACCAAATTTATTTAAACAAAAAAGTAAAATCCTTACCTCTGAGTTGGATAGCCATCATGATTAGCCCAAAAAACCGAAAATCCGGAGTTTTCACTCCAAGTGGTAATTTTGCACAAAAGTTCATTTTTTTGTAATATTTGCAAATAGGTCAAATAAATATCAGAAAAATCCAAAAAATCAAAAAATAATATCTATTAATAAATAATGAGTTTCCCCAAAATAATTTTTGACTTTGAACTTCCCAAAAAAATATTTGCACGTGTTTTGCACGTGTAAAAAGGTAAATTTCAGAAAAATATTTATTAAATCACCAAAAATCTTTATAATTCACTTATTAATCTTAAAAACATTATTTAAAAATATGGGGTATTACAATAACACCCAACCCACCATGTAACTTCATCATACAGACCTTCTCCCACGTGATGAGATGGTACCCTCCTTGCCAGCGTCAACACCTTTCTAGAGAAATCTCTTCCAAACATAGTTGATCCTCTGGATCACCCATTTAGTCACTTAAAAAAAAGACATGCAGTGATAAGCCATAGTTGATGGGTGTGATTCTCCCCCCGAGGGAAAGAGATTTGTCTTTCCAACTCAACTCGATCAGTTATATGTAACCAATTTGCCTTCTTCAATTTAACTGGACGAATCAGCAAACCCAGGTACTTGATAGAGAACTTATCCAGTTGGCAGTTTCGGACACACTACAAATGACACCAAATCCCCAGCCTTTTTTTTCCCTTCATATTCCCGACGTTTATTTGATGGCCCCGACGCTTTGCGAAACGCAACCGCAAGCGCCGGGTTTGCCCCTACCGGGAATGCGAAAAATCTTTCCTGGCATTTTAAACGTCGGGGTTGTTTTTTTTGCTACCTTGTCGTTTCCAAATGCCGGAATAAAATAATTTTCATTTTTTATTTTTTTCCATTAGAAAACTTTTCCCGACAGTTTTTTTTGGGGGGTGTCGTACAATTGATTTAAGCAATAATCAAGCACAATCAATAAGCAATCCATTCCAACTCATCAAAAATACTTTCAAATCACTTGAATAACATTTAATCCTATATAAATAGCCAAATATTTTAATACAGAATTCAATTTACAAAAAAATAATCAACTTCAAATCCACAATCAATACATCATTCATCACATATCTTTCGAGGTGAAAGCTAATATTAATATACAGTGATGGTGGGAGATTTTAATAACTGGATCCACTATGCGTGGAAGCTTTGATATATCAGGAGGCATTGCCTGCAAAATTTTCAAAACAACAACAACAACAACAACAACAAGAAGCAAACAAACAAATGGAAATTATACTTCGATCATCTAAAAAAAATGAACAAAAATTGCATACCCATTATAAGGTTTAAAAGTGAGATTCTGAAATCAAGCAGATCTCATAATCAGGGCAGACTTCTCTCCATCTTTTGTAGACGACTTCCTCATCCCCAGAGAAATAAAATTGTAGTATGATCAAAATTCCAATAGTGTTCGTTCAGGACGCTCCTAAAGCAAATTAAGGTGGCCATTATTTATTCAACTAAGACAAAAATTGATACTGAAATCTAAGTCTACTATAATTTGAAATAGCAAGAATGGAAGGAAAGAAAGAAAAGAAAAGAAGAAAAAATAAAAGAAAAATTATTATAAAAAAATCAGCACAACACAATTTGGGTAACAAAATGGAAAGATTTCCTATAAGAAGGCTTCCTAAAGGGAGTTTTTTTTTTTTTGAAGGAAAAGGTAGAGTATGGCCACCCTGTTTCATTAATAAGGAGTTAATAAAATGAACTCAGAGTACTGAGCCAAGTACAAGAACCTACGACACAAAAATACATAAATCCACCCTAAAAATGGGGGGGAGACAAAAGACGGTACAAACATACATGCATCCAAACAAACAAAGAGGAACAACTACTCCCCCTAACAAAACCCTGGGGTGGTCGGGATAAATCACTCACTCAACAGAACATATCTGACCGACCGGGCACATCCCTCAGTCTAGCGTCGGACCAATCTCGATATCCTCATCATCATACTTCTCCACCTGAAAGACGTTCACGATCCTCCCCCTAGGACCTGCTGCGGCAACATTTGTCCAAAAGAAAATAAGATGCATAATGTGAGATAAAATACTAGAAATACTATTACATGTCCTATGGAAGTACCAATTATTCCTGTCTAGCCAAAGACCCCAGGTCGTAGCGGCAATAGCGATAAACCAGCTTCTCTCATCGATCGTCTCTCAGTCGCGAACTTTTGTCCTACCCACATATCCTCATATTTACTGGGGAACTCATTCGTCCCTAGTGCACTAAGTACCTCCACGAGGACTAGTTTGCTCTTTAGACATTCTAGAAAAAGATAGTCTCTAGTTTCGAGGGCAATATTGCAGAACCCACATGTAGAGTCCAAATTTGGTTGGCGTTTCGATAGGTTCTCTCTAGTCAAAATTGCATCATCAAGCACTAGCCAGATAAAAACTTTAACTCTCAGAGGTGTTTTCGCCTTCCAAACTACCCCCGACCAACTCGGGCTACATCCCCTAGAGTGAATACAATTATAAAGGGAGTGCACAGTGAATGTGCCATTCGTTTCTAGTCCCCAAGATTTTTTGTCGGGACCCAGTGCACAAATAATACCGGCGTTGACGATATAGGTCTGTAGTTCTGTGAGCCTGAACTGGGACCCTGGGTCAAGCAGATGTATAAAGGCTGGTTTCCAGGAACTTCTTCTCCGGGATGCAGCCACCATGCAGTGTGGTTGTGATGCTTGGTCATACAAATTAGGGAACATGACTCTAAGTGTATATTCACCACACCACTTATCCCACCAGAATCTGGTTAATCTGCCGTTCCCAATAGACGACGTCACACAGCTAATGAAGAGATCATATGCCTTGGCGATACCTCTCTAGAACCAGGAAACCCGTGGGCCTACCCTAAAACCTAAGTTTCTAGTCTCCGTGCAAATAAGTCTGTATGAAATTTTGCCATCCTTCTCCATTAGGGTGGAAGACTTTCCACCACCATTTTCCCAAGAGGGCCAGGTTCATATCTCTCAGATCAATAATACCTAGTTCTCCGTGTATCTTTTTCATGCAAGATTTTTCCCATCTAATTAGGTGATATTCTCCTCTATCAGGACTTGCCCCCTTCCAAAGAAACCGTTTACGGGTACGGTCAATTCTTTTGATCACCCAACATGGCATTTCGAAAAAGGACAAATAAAATGTAGGGAGATTTGAGAGAACCGCATTGATAAGCGTGACTTTTCCTCCCAAGGATAAAGCTTTACCTTTCCATCCAGCCAGACGATTTTCCACCCAGTCAATGATCGGTAACCAGTCCGCCTTCTTTAGTTTTCCCGGTCTCAGCGGTAATCCCAAGTATTTAATGGGGAAACTCTCAATGTAGCAGTTGAGAATTGTGGCATGCTCTTGTGCCTCCTCTGTATTAAGGGCAATGGGGATAAGAGCACTTTTGTGGAAATTGACCCTGTGTCCAGACCAAGCTTCAAAACTATAAAGAATTCCTTTGAAAGAGCTAGTTTCCCCGAGGTTGCCATTTCCAAATATGCGTCTGCATATTACAGGATGGAGCAACCTTGGCGATTGACTCCGCTGGCCACTGGCAATATCCATCCTGCCCTACTACAGTTAGCTGTCATGGACCACAATACTCTCAACAAGTATGTTTTTAGGAGATTAAAAAGCTCACTTTCATGATGTTGAAGTAGCTCATGTGAGTTAAGACCTGAGCCACTTCTGGAGTTGTGATCACTGCCCCAATTGGAATCCCATTTCCTATATCTGTAGGGATTTGTTCTACCCTATTTTTAAGATCACAATGATCTAATATTTAATCTAATCTCAAATAAAATAATAAAACATAAATCAATAAGTTTTACCTTCAAACTTTGATTTCTTGTTTCTTTTTCTCCTTCAATTCTAACTCTAGTTCTTTCTCTCATTTTCTTCTATATATCCTGGTGGAAGGCACAAGAGAGACATCAAGGTTTAACCATTGTTCTCATATTTATAGAGAAGATGAAAGCCTAGGGTTATGAATTTTAGGAAATCCTAGTTGGGATAAAATTACAATACTGTCCACTATGTATTTGTGTTTTGCTCCTCAACTAAAATCTAAATTATTATTAGACCCATGTCACAATATAGTTCTATAAGACACCCTTCCTTTACCGATATTCACAAATGCATCCTTAGAATTCGTGATACCACCTCCATTGATCAATTTGTAACTTAAACATTGTTTTCACATTTAACATTTCACACAATCTAACAATGACTCTAAAATTTAATTTTTACAAAAAAAAAAATTGTATATAATAAAATATTTTTTCTGTAAAATATACTCATAGGATATTACTATCAGATTATAACCTTCGTTAAATGAATAAGGGAATAACTTCTCTTTTAGAGATAGGATTCCGTATTACAAATACATGTTCTCATATTTCTAATAAGACACATCTAATGCATCGAGGTATTGGTCTAGAAGGCCTCACTCTTTAATTTATCAAAATGTGCGATATTAAAAAATGAGTTCACTCAGGATTTAGAGGTCATGTTTATATTGCCTTTAACGATAACACTGTCTTGTGGTTATTTACAAGTGTAATATTTCTTTGTTCCATCAATTCGTAATAATCGAACTAGCACAACAAGTTCGAGTCAACCCTCTCACTTATTGTGCTACAGTCTGCCAAATAGAATGCCTAGTTTTATTATAGACTGTGAATATATTCTTTGTGTATAGACATAATTACTATGCAGCATGGACCTTATTGATGCACAATATTAATATTTGTGAATAAACTAAAAATTGGTCTATTAATAAAATCATAAATAAATAAATTTATTTCTGTCTAATCATATAACCCTACAATACCCTCATAATATCTATTATTAATTAATTAATTAATTTATATAGTAAATACAATGTGGGATAATTTTACATAATAAAACCACCAAAAAGCAAAGAAACAAAACCGATCCAAAGTTATATATATCAGTTATTGGTATTGAGATACACCAAATTAGGAATTCCTCACTTATCTGTGTTGATTTGCTAAAGTCGAAGTTGTTGGTGAATGGAAGATTGTGTTTAAAAATAGAGCAATGCTTCAGCCACTACCAATTTCACTACATTTCTCTTCACTATCTTATGTGGCATATTCCTATTGGAAAGTTCCCCCACCTACTCTATCTTCTCCTACCTATTGGAGTGTGCCACCTAAGGTAGTGAAGAGAAATATAGTGAAATTGATAGTGGATGTAGCATTACTCTTAAAAGTAGGGTCATTTGCAGAGCCCCAGTTAGCAATTTACTACCGTCCCTTCATCTAGTTTTGGTGTTTTGATGCTCAAATAATTATAAAGCTACTTTGATATAAAAGAAAATTTGCCTTCTTGTTTTCTTTATAACTAGAGTACATGCTTAATGATCAAACAATAGACTTTAGAATAGTTTTCCTACTGCAAACTTTTGCCAAAAAACCTGTAAGAGAAGTGTTGAATATGATGTCAAGATGAGTGTTGAACAATAAAAAGATGTGCCAAAAAGAGACCAAATAAACTCTTTTTTTTTTAAACTGAGTAGTTACTATTGTGAATAATCATGGATGAAACATCTTGTTGGTTAGGACTATTTAGAAACTGGTTAGGACTATTTAGAAACTTGAAGAGGGTGTTCTTTTATGTGTATCTTTAATGACAGTTATATTAATTACTTAATGGATGTGTTAATAAGTATTCTTTGTAAATCTCTAATATTATAATGGAAGAGTTGGAATTGTAATTTGTCAACATACAAATCCGTATATTGTACGTGCAACTCAAACTCTTCCATTAATTACAACAAAAATAAACAAACAAAAAAATTTCAACTATTTAAACTTGCAACGCAAGTGCCGAATAAATTTTCAAGATTTTTTTAACATCAAACAAACACATATATTGTACATACAACTCCAATTCTACTTATGAACATATGCATTGCACGTACAAATCGTAGCTTTTTCTTCAAAACATATTTCTCAATTACGTACAATGCACGTCCAACTCCAAAACTATTTTTTAACATGTACATCGCACGTAAAAATCCTCCAACTCTTATCAAAACGTGTATCGTACATGAAAAATACTAGTAGATTGTAAGTTGTAAGTCCAGATGACAGAGCATCAAGGACATAAAGACCCAATCTTGGAAGACTTATATGACTATTATAAATACAAATGATTGTGTTATTTATGTTCTGTTACATAGAATGTGATTCTGTGAATGTTGAGTTATTTATTCTCACCGAATTCTGTTTATTACATGCCAAATTATCATTGCCATCCATCAATTTGTAAAGAATTCAAACTTCCAAGTTTGCAATACTAAAGGTCTAAATCAATTTGTTGTTGTTTTCTTTTGACTTATTGTTCTAGGTTGTTTTCTTTTGAACTCGAGTAGACTCGAGTACTTTTGATGTTGCGTGATGCTTGTTGCTCACGTGTTTATCTATGTTGTTTTTATTTATGTTGTATTACTGTGTTTCGTTATAGCTTATTAATGAAACGATGACGGACGTCATCTTTTATTAAAAAAAAAAAAGGTCTAAAACAATTCACCTTTGCCACAGTAACTATGTCAGGCAACACCGGGGGGTTGGTGGTTAGACCCACCCCCAGGGTTCTCAATGGGGGTTGAGTTATTTATTCCACCTTTAATCTCAAAAAAAAAACAAAAAAAAAAAACAAAAAAAAAAACAAACTATGTCAGGCAACACACCATGGCTCTCAAATCCCCGAAATCGCTCCCAGTGCATGCAAATCCGGACTAAATTTCATCTGCAATGCAAAGGCCTCCTGCTTTCTTGATACTTTTATATACAACATGCAAGTAACCAAGTGCTAATTCAACTATTCCACCCACTCCCCATCATTAAGAAATAAAGATAAGGCATAGTTTTGACATAACTACAGTGATTCAGATATTAAGGGTGCGTTTGTTTTGATATTTTGAATAGAGTATTCTGAATTGAGTATTCTGAATAGAGTTATTCTGAATATGTGCCAAAAAGCTGTTTGTTTAGCCTATATTCTGAATATTGATATTCTGAAAGCTGTTTATCTGAAAAAGAGAGTTTAGAAGTTGTTCGGTTATATTTCTAGCTGAAAACTGTATTCTGAAAGCTGTTTTTCTGAAAATGAGTGTTTAAAAGCTGTTCGGTTATATTTCTAGCTGAAAACAGTTATCTGAAAGCTGTTTTTCTGAAAAAGAGAGTTTAAAAACTGTTCGGTTATATTTCTAGCTGAAAACTGTTATCTGAAAGCTGTTTTTTCTGAAAAAGAGTGTTTAAAAGCTGTTCGGTTATATTTCTAGCTGAAAACTGTTATCTGAAAGCTGTTTTTCTGAAAAAGAGAGTTTAAAAGCTGTTCGGTTATATTTCTAGCTGAAAACTGTTATCTGAAAGCTGTTTTTCTGAAAAAGAGTGTTTAAAAGCTGTTCGGTTATATTTTTAGCTAAAAACTATTATCTTAAAGCTGTTTTTCTGAAAAAGAGTGTTTAAAAGCTGTTCGGTTATATTTCTAGCTGAAAACTGTTATCTGAAAGCTGTTTTTCTGAAAAAGAGTGTTTAAAAGCTGTTCGGTTATATTTCTAGCTGAAAACTATTATCTGAAAGCTGTTTTTCTGAAAAAGAGTGTTTAAAAGCTGTTCTGCTATATTTCTGACAATTTTGAATATCAATTTGAATATCAATTTTGAATAATAATAATAATAATAATAATAATAATAATAATAATAATAATAATAATAATAATAATAATAATAATATATAATAATAATAATATATATAATATATATAATATATATAATATATATAATATATATAATATATATAATATATATAATAATAATAATAATAATATATAATATATATAATATATTATATAATAATAATAATAATAATAATAATAATAATAATAATAATAATAATAATAATAATAATAATAATAATAATAATAATAATAATAATAATAGAGAGTAAAGGAGGTGTGAGAAGAGAGTAAAGGAGGTGTTTTGGAAAATAGGGGGTATGAGTATTCTGAATAGAGATTGGGAATAAGGCTTAAAACAAACGCCAACTCAGAATAGAGTATTCTGAATACTCTATTCTGAGTTGCAAAACAAACGGACCCTAAGTCATTTTCCCTAAAACTTAATCAGCTACCTGTATGGGCTCATAAATGAAACCAGCAACGTGACAAGACGTCATCTTTTTCACCGTCGGAGCCAAACACCCCTCAATAGTTTTTTAAAAAATAAAAATCCAAACGGAGTCTGAGTTTAAACCTAAAATCTCTTTTATAATAGTTATACACGTGTGTTACACACATTAATAGATTTACAAATAACACAAAAGCCTTCTCTCATTATAATATTAGATATTAGAGATTAGAGATTAAACGTCTTAATAAATTTAATTTGTTTAAAGTAAAAATTCAAACGTAGTGTGAGTTTGAACTTAAGACATCTTTTATAATAGTTATGTACGTGCGTTGCATCCGTAGATAGATTGACAAATGACACTGATGACTTCTCCCATTATGATATTAAAGATTATTGGCACATGTTTAATAAGTAATAACTTTTTTCTTTATGACACACGCAATATAAATAATATACAGATTTTAAAAAAATATTTTAAGGCCCTAAAATTGGGGGGAAAAAAGGTGGCTCGATGCGAATGCCTCTCTCGCCTCTCATGTAGAGTCGGCCTTAGTGGAGATTTGGAATTTGAGAGTTAAGGAGGCGTCAATTTTCTCTCGCCTCCCATGTAGAGTCGGCCTTAGTGGAGATTTGGAATCTAAGAGTTGAGGAGGCGTCAATTTGAGAAGCGAGACGAAAATGATGACGAATATGAAGATGAAGGAGATATTTTGATTTGGGGAAAATACATGAGAATTGGTGAAATGTTTTAGTGGTTATACTTATTATTAGCATGTGTTTAATATGTAATAACTTTTTTCTCTATGGTTTTGTTTCTTATTAGGAGCACATGCAAAATAAATAACATAAAGATTTTCAAAAAATATTTTAAGGCCCTAAAAATGGCAAAAAAAGTTGGCCCGATGCGGATGCCTCTCTCGCCTCTCAGGTAGAATCGGCCTTGACAGTGGACGACACTGACGCTTGCACTAATTACTTAGTGATGGCTTAACAGTGGACGACACTGATGCTTGCATTAATTACTTAGTGATGTAGGTAATAATCGCGGCTAATCAGGACCGTGCGATCGTCGCACGAATCTTGGAGATTTTAAAGAGTGAAGCAGTCATTTCTACAACAACTATTAGCCCACGACACTAATATGGCCTGTCCACCGACCCGCCACACAAACTGCAACATAATCAGGAGAGATTAACCAACCATTTATGGTTGCTAATCAAATTCCTAATATCAGGGAGCTAATTAACGGTTCAGATCCTGAATCAAAGGGATTGATTCAAATCAATTTAGAAAATCTTCCCAAACTGCACTTTTACATGCCTATAAATACAGTCTCATCTTCTTAGTTATCATGTAATATCAATTTTAGTTATTAAACCCAATTTTTATTTATAGTTACTGACTTGATCATCGGAAGGTCTATCGCGGAACCACCCCCGCTGTTTTATGCTCTCCTTGTAGGTTTTCAGCAGGGACGTCTGCCAGCTCAACCACTACAACTTCCACCAAATTCCACAAATACTGGTGTTACCGCTGATTTCGGTGTGGGGGTAAACAGATAGAATTTGTGGATCCGAGGAAAACCTGAACAGCTGTCTCGACCTTCCTGTTCCCGCCGCAACCTGCAAGGAAGTGCGAGACACCGGGGTTGATTCCGGCGACGCACCCTCCGACGCTCTTGTCAGTAATCAGATAAAGATTAAGCAAGAGCTTAAGTGGTGAAGAAGTGATTAACCTGGTCTTGGTGGTAGAGGGGTTGCATTTATAGTCGCCTTTGGAATGATTTGGGACCTGATTTCCTGCCTAACAGTTAGGAGGAAAATCCTCTTATTCTGTTTTTGGGAAGTTAGCCCCTGATTCCCTGGTGAGAGCCAATCAGGTTTATTGATTTGATTTGATCAAATCAGTGGCCTGATTCTCCTCTCTTGGTGGACTGGGCTTGTATCGGGTCGGGACCCATGCCCAGTTGAAGCGGATCTATTCGCGGGTGGTTGGTCCTGTGAGAAGGAGACCCAATACCCGTTTTGGATCCATCTGTATGTGAAATTACTTTTTTACCCCCATGCTTCAGGATTCGTGCTCGATCTGGACGGTCCCGATTTAACCCCATTTTTAGCCATATCACGAGCCCCCCACTCCTAAAGACTGAGCGTGATCAGACTTTGAGGAGTAGTTCAGCTGTCTCAGTGGCTGGTGGAGTTGTATCGGAGTCCAAATGTGGGATTTTGAATCTAGAAAGGGGGTAATGAGGTAACTTTTGACGCGGTGAGCTGTTCTTGAGCTGAGTCGGGTATCTGATAGTCTTTTATCTACTTTTTTCGAAGTACTTGTTTAATTCTGCGATGTGTTTGCTAATCGTTCGGGGACTTTAGCGGTGCATTCGGGGTAATAATTGTTCGCTCCGGGGTTCGAAAGGGTGTCCCCGAATTTTCAATCATTTCCCAGAATTTTAGCTAATTTTCCCGAATTTTTAGCAATTTTTTCGCAAATTTTAAACAAATAAAACGATTAAAATAAATAAAAAAATGATTTAAATACCGATTAATGGCGTGGCTTGATCTGAGCCGTTGATCATGGGCGAGCACAAATTTCGGAAGGATCTGACGGCTGTTGTAGCTCGGCGGCGTTTTTCTCCATTTTCGAGCTCGGAAAGGCACTTGCTCGGCTGCCGACCGGAGACTAGGGGGTTCGGCGTTCCGAGCGACGTGGCGCAATCTGAGCCATCGGATGGTGGCGCGTTTTCCCAGAAAACGCTATCTTGTCTTTTAGCGCGCGTGGCGCAATCTGGACCATTCATCGTCAGGAGCACGAATTTCTGAGAGATCGAACGGTCGCGGTTGATCGGTGTCTTTTTTTCTCCATTTACGAGCTCGGAAAGGCACTTGCTCGGACGCCGACCGAAGGCAGTGGTGTTCGGCAGGTCGAGCGACGTGGCGTTATCTGAGCTGTTGGATGTCGGCGCGTATCTCGAGACGGGCGCAGCTCCCAAGAAAACACTATCTTGTCTTTTAGTGCTCTCGGCGAAATCTGGGCCGTCTGATTGAGATCAGACGCGAAAGTTGAGGGGAAAGTGGTTTTTCCCCGTTTACGAGCTCGGAAAGGCGCTTGCTCGGACGCCGACCGAGGACCTGTGGTTTCTGGCAATCCGGGATGGTTCTGTTCTCAATGGTATTAATTGTGCTCCGGGACTTGCGCGGCGTTCCGCCTTCCCAATGTCATTAAGGATAATTCCCTTAATTAGCACGCGGCGTTTCAACTTCCGAGGGTCATAATGACTGGTTCTTGAAGGTAGGCTATAAGTACTCCACTCCCTTTGCCATTTCTGTCGCAATCAACATAGAGTTTCAGACCTCGGGGGTACTTTGCCTTGGGTAGTTTCTCTCTTGAGGTCCGGAGAGGTGGTTGCTCTTCTACCTGGTTTTCCCTTTGTTCTTGACGGCCCCAAAGTGGATGTCAGGAGCGAGGGGGAACGAGGTAGTAGTGGTGACGACCGTAGTTCGGATCCGAGGGAGGATTTACTTCGGAAGGACGGGCGGTCGCCTTGTTGTCTTGTTGTTTCCCCATTCCTCACTGCTCCGAAAGGGGGTGTTAGGAGCGGGGAGCAATAAGACAGTAGGGTCGACGACAATAGTCCGGACCCGGGGTGTGGGCCTCTTCGGAAGGACGGGTGGTCGTTCTCTCACCAAGATCTTCTGCTTTCTTTGGTGGCTCCGAAGCGAGCGTCGGAGTGAGCGGAGGTCTTGGCGAGAGAGTGACGATCCATGTCCGATGCCGATCTCCGGGCCATCCGAGTCCGTTTGTTGCAACTGTGAAGGCGCCGCTGTCAGAGCCCTCTGACAGACTGGACCTTCCAGTCGCAACCAACCAGCTCGGAATGGTGCGCTTCATCATGAGTTGCAGCTCGGGCTTTTGGACCGTCCGAGCCTGTTGTTAGCAACTGTGAAGGCGCTGCGGTCAGAGCCCTCTGGCAAGCCACGCCTTCCAGTTGCAAACAACTGGCTCGGAATGGTGCGTTTCTCCCGATCCCTGAGTGTGGATGGGTCCCCTCTCATCTCTGTCTTCCTTCCGGGCTGATGGCTTCTGATGGATGTCAGCCCGGGAGAGTTAGAGACGGGGGGAGTGCCGATCTGTTTCTGACCAGGGCCCGTGGGTCGGTAGAATACCAGCCGAGCCACGGGACCTGGGGGGCGCTTGCCGAAGGCAGCGCCTCAAAACTGAATCAAAATTTTACTTCCTTCCTTGGACGTAGGTGAGGCATCTGAAGGTTCGATCGTCCGAGCGACGCGGCGTAATTAGAGCCGTTCGACGCTGGTGCGTATCTCGAGACGGGCGCGTTTCTCGAGAAAACACTATCTTGTCGTGTAGTGTTCTCGACGAGATCTGGGCCGTCTGATTGAGATCACGCACGAGTATTGAGGAGAAAGTGAGTTTTCTCCGTTTACGCGCTCGGAAAGGCACTTGCACGGATTCCGACCGGACCCTGTAGCCGTAATGTAAGTTTCGCTTGCAGCTCGGACTTAGATCCCCTGGTGCCGAGCTAGCTGACTTGGTGATGGAGACAGCGGATGTGGGCCTTCGCGATGTTTCGAGAGCGGCCCAAAAGTCGCTTTGGGAGTCCAAGGGACGTCCCGTTTTCACTATAAATCTTCACCCCCCCTTAGACCAAGTCTCACTTTTCGTTTTTACTCTCTCTCCTCAGTTTTTACTTCACTGCGAAGTTTTCTGCTCTCTGGCAGTGTTGCTGGCTGTCGCGATAGCGTTTGTAGACTCCGGTGAACTCTCCGACCGTACACATCACTTCAAGGTCAGTTTCTATCCCTTCTCTCTTTGAAATGGTTAAGATCACTGAGACCCCCGCCTCGGAACAAACCGTTGGCCGAGGGGATAAAGGGAAGGGTGTGGCGGAGCCGAGCGAGCAGGAGATCGTTCGCCCGGATAGAGAAGGCGATGTGGCCGAGCGGCCTAGGGAGGTTGAGGCTCCGTCCCGGAAGGACAAGGGTGTGGTCACCATTGTGGAGACGCCGAAGACGGCGGGGGCGTTCGGTCGGCAGCCCATTGTCTTGTCGAGTGTGGGCGGCGTTCGGGACTACGCTGATGACGTCTTGGAGAAAGTGACTCAGGGTACAGCCCCACTGGTGGAGGAGAATGAGCCGAGGGAAGTTTCCGAGGTGGACCATGCTATCTCGTCGCTCACTGAGGATGACCTTCGGATGATCCGAGAGGGATTCTGGATCCCGCTAGAGTATGTCCTGCTTCTCCCTGGGCCGGGTTTTCGAGCAAACACGAGCTGTTCGCCAGACGTGTGCGTATTCCCGGTCGATTCCCTTATCGCCGGACTCCGCTTTCTCCTCCATCCGTTCGTGGTTGAGGTCTTGGTCTTCTACGGTTTGAGTCCTGCTCAGCTGGTGCCGAACACATGGAGGCACGTTACAGCCTTCGTCCTTCGATGCCAAGAGGTTGGCGCTAAGCCGAGCATGTTCCTCTTTCGTAATCTTTATCGACCCTGCCAGCCGAGGAAAGATGAACAGAGGTTTTATCTGTCGCCCCGGCCGGGCGTGAAACTGATCGAGAATCCGGACTCGATCAAACATTGGAAGACAAAGTACTTCCTCGTCCGATCCCTGACGCCGTGGGTGATACCGGCGGTTTGGGAGACGGAGGGCCTGCCCAAGCGCACCAAGAAGGAGGTGCCACTGGATGAGGGAGAGGCCGAGGTCCGGAGGAGGCTCCTCGCTTTGCCAACCATGAGTTGGAAAGATATTACAGAGGAGGATCTATTCCGTGGGGGTCTCAGTCCGATCGACCCTCGTACGCTTCTGGTATTTATATTTATTGTTTAAAGCTCATGAAAATTTAACTAAGTTCTTTCATTCGGCTTTTGCAGAGACGATGAAGATGGACTACAGGGCCCTGATGGCGAAAGGTCGTTCGGAGCAGGAGAAGAAGAAGAGGTCGGCGGCGGAGACTCAAGAGAGCCGGCCAGCGAAGAAGCCTTCGGTCGCGAAGACCGCCGAGCAGCCGAAGGTCATGGTCCTTGACCATGCGGAGGTCCAGGTCCTCGACCCGCCCGCCCCGGAAGCACCGGCACCGACCCCAAAGGGGGACGCTCCTGGTCCGTCGATCGGCACGTTCGGCGCGACGGAGGTGTTGTCCCTCCAAGTTCCGCCCCTGACTGCCGAGGCGGAGAAGATCCTGACCGAGCGTCACAAACAGATCTTCATCCCCGACTGGCAAGTCATGCAGGTCGACGGCTTCTTGGGCGATGGTAACATCTGTATGGAGGCCGTGAAGCACCTGCCGACCCCGAAGGACCGAGCAACCCTGAAGGCCGGGCAAGCAGGGGACGCTGTGATGCAGATCGCTCGGAACACTATGTCGGTATGTTGGCCGGGCTCTTTCTCTTTGGCTTTTCTTCCCTTGAGTTCTTCTCCCCCTTTTTTTTTGCACCAAGTATTTGGGTTCGGATTTTAATCCGTCGCTCTTTTCCAGACCCTCTGCCACTTCAACTTCCTGGTCGAGGAGATGGCGAGCAAGGAGCAGGAGAAGGAGCGGGAGAGGGTGGAGCGCGTCAAGGTTACGCAGCGGCTCGATGCCGAGCAGCTCCTCTCGACGAGGAGGGCTGACGAGGTGAAGGGGTTGGAGGGGCAGCTGGCCAAGTCCATTCAGCTGTCGAAGGACACAGCGGCTAAACTTGAGGCCGCGGAGAAGGAGGTCGCCGAACTGAAGGAGGCCTTGGCCAACGCTCGGTCGGAGGCGGAGAAGGCCCAGAAGAGGGCCGAGAGGACTCAGGCTAAGCACCAGAAGAAGGTGAAGAGGGTGAAGAAGGCCGTGCAGGAGGAGGCTGCTCAGCATATGCTCCAGAACATGGAGGAAGCCTATGGTCGAGCGCTGACCCACATAGCCGCCAGGAACCCGGGCTTCGACATCTCCTCCTACCACTTTTACGACCTCGTGGAAGGGGAGGAGGGTGTGCCCGCGGGGATGCTCGGGCCTGCGGGAGAGACGGAAGTCGTCGAGGGTCCTGCGGGGTCCGAGGCCGAGGACGAGAAGGTGGACGGCTCCGAGGAGGAGAGCTGGAGCGAAGGCGAAGGCGAGGACGGTGGCGAGGACAAGACCGAGGGGTCGACGGACCCGAGCGGCAAAAAGGTCGACCCCTGACTCGGTTGTCTTCTTTTTTGTCTTTTTTCTTTTGTAAGCCTAACCGCGGACTGGCCACCGCTAGTGTAAAGCTTTCACTTTGATTTTGAAATGAAAATATTTTGTTTGGCCAAAATTTGCCCAAGTGTTGAGCTTCGGATTTGTGTGTGACTAGCCGTAGATGTTTCCGAGTGTTGGGTATCGGATTTATCTCTACTTTTCAGGTGAAGTTCAGTCCGGTCACGGAGCTCGTCTGCCTCCGGAAGGAGTTGGCCAAAATGAAGCATGAGCTCAAGGACAGCCGACAGAGGCGGTTTCTTCTGCTCGGCCAGGCGGAGGAGGTGAAGGCAGTTCTACGGAGGCAGTGCCGCGAGCTGTATCAGCTGCGGAAGCACTACCAAGCCCCTTGTCCCGAAGGAGAAGTCGAGCGGCTCCGCGGGGAGCTAACCGCTGCCGAGCAGAGGAATGCCGATCTTTTGGCAGAGGTCCGACACTTGGAATTGGCGGAGAGGGAACGCTCGGCGGAGGCAGTGAAGCTGGCCTCTGAGCTGGAGAAGGCGTTGGCCGAGCGCAAGAGGTTAGTGGCCGACGTCGACAGGCTCAGAAGGATCACGATAGATAGGGGAATTGAGGTCACCTACTTCCGTCGGCTCGCTGCCGAGGGTGCTAATGCCTCCGGCTCGTCAAGGCCTTCTCGCCCAATGAAGTCGGCGAGGGACGACGTTCTTAGAGACAGGATTATCGAACTGGAGGAGGAGATCGCGTCGCTCAAGCCTGCACCGGAGAGGGCTAACGTTCGCAGTACTTCGTGCACCCACGAAGAAAGTGAGAAGGGGATTACGTTTTATGAGCTTGCGACACGCTCGCCTATGATCAAGCGGAGTCCGGCTGACGCGCAGAGCAGCGCGGCTGTCTCGTCGAGCGGGGCCTCGGCAGGTGCCGTGGTCAGGGCTAGCAGCGAAGGGGGGTCGCGCTTCGTTGGTTTAGGATCGAGTTCGGAGGGCAGACCTCGTCGTTCTCGCGTATCCCTAAACCGAAGCATTCCCCTTCCGAGGAGATCTTGACCTTGTTGTTTTTTACTTCCGTTGATTGTTGTAAAGTTTGATTGTAGGGTCGGTTCGGCCATCTGTAACATCATTACATCTGAATGTGAATCTTGAAAGTTTCCTTAGAACGTTTTGAAAGTGTGTTGGACTTCGGCGGCGTATTGAAATTGCGTTATTCTCTTTCCCTTCTTTTCAGCTCGTCGTGACGATCCATGGCTCGGACTCTGAACGTTCGAATGATGACGCCGAATCCGAGGGCACCTCTGGAACGGTGGTTCTGAGCCCCAGGAGCGCCGATCTGAAGTTACGCCGAGCCGAGAGTGAGTGGGACCACCTTTCGTTGGTCCTCAGTCTCCGGGAAGCCGAGGTCCAACGCTTGGAGAATAAGATCGTCGAGCTGAGCCCCACAGGAGAGGATGACGACTCGCAGACCGCATTCAGCAACGCTCTTCGGGTCAAAAGCATTCGGCACATTCAGTCGAAGATTATTGCCGAGCGGGATGACTTGCTCTCGGAGATGCGGTACTTGCGGGCTGTAATGGCGAAGCTCCGGGAGGAGGCAGAGGAGCTGTCAGCCGAGGAGGACGAACGGTCGGCCGAAGAATTCAGTGAAGATATTTCTTTTTGAACACTAAGTGTTGTTGGTCGGAATTGTATCTTGTTTGCGAACACTTTGTAACTATGGGACAGATGTGCTTTGTATTTCGGCCTGGCTGTTTAATAAAATATTTTTTATTGCTCTGCGCTTTTGTCTTGTTTATGACTGTGTTTTCTGCGCCGAGGTCTTAGAACCGAGCATGTCGGTTTCGTCGGCGAGGTCGTTGGACTGAACTGGCCACTATACGTGTGGCATTCTGTCGTTTAGCGACTCTGACGGGGTGCGGCACGAACTCCCAGGCAGCTCTGTTCCTAAGAAAGTGCTATATTGTCGTTTAGCGCAGGTGGCAAGATCTGAGCCGCTGATTGTAAGCACGGATCTCGAGGCGGCTCAGCTCCCGAGAAAACGCTATCTTGTCGTTTTGCGCAGGTGGCGAGATCTGGGCCGTCTGATTGAGATCAAGCGCGAAAGTTGAGGAGAAGGGGAATTTTCTCCATTTACGAGCTCGGGAAGGCACTTGCTCGGCTGCCGACCGAAGATAGGGAACTTTAATGAGCCGAGCGACGTGGCGCAACACGGACCGCTGGATGAAGAAGCGCATCTCGAGACGGGCGTAGCTCCCAAGAAAACACTATCTTGTCTTTTAGTGCTCTGGGCGAGATCTGGGCCGTCTGATTGAGATCAGGCGCGGAAGTTGAGGAGAAGGTGAATTTTCTCCGTTTACGGGCTCCGAATGGCACTTGCTCGGATTCCGACCGACGGGTAGGTCCATCCTCCTTATTTTCCCCCGTTTCCGTGACGAGGATCGGACTGAATGTAAGCCGAGCGCTCGCCACAACGTAGGGGATTTCCGGAAGGCAATCTTTAGGGCAGGAGTTTAACCAAGTGTTTGCCCTCGGGGTTGTCGCGGAGTTCGACGACTGTGGGAGCAATTCCGAACGGCGATCTACCCCTGGTTCGTCCGGAGACGAGCCGAGGAGGTAAAGTCGAGCCGAGTGTTGGACTCCGAACCATCGGTATAGTTCAACGGCTGTGGGAGCAATTCCGAACGGCGATCTACCCCTGGTTCGTCCGGAGACGAGCCGAGGAGGTAAAGTCGAGCCGAGTGTTGGACTCCGAACCATCGGTATAGTTCAACGGCTGTGGGAGCAGTTCGGAACGGCGGTCCGCCTCTAGTCTGCCCGGAGACGAACTGAGGGAATGAGGCCGAGCCGAACGTGGACTCCGAACCATTGGTTGAGATCGCAACATAAAATGCAGGTGATAAGAGGGGAGAGTGACATGCATATTCACAAACATAACAGAGCTTTCTTTATTGATACTTGACGGCGAACCGTTTTACATAATACAATTTGAGAAAAAATGGGTTACAAGTTGGAGAGGAATGGTTCGACACCTCGGATTACTTAGAGAGGCGCCGGAGCGCTCTCTTGGTATTTCAGGAGGTGGTCGGCATTCCAGGTCCTCGGAAGCACTCTGCCATCCATGTCTTCAAGTCGGTATGCCCCAGGCCGAACAACTTTTGTGATCCGGTACGGCCCTTCCCAATTCGGAGCTAGCTTGCTCCTCTGACTGGGGAGGGATATGGCTAGCTTTCTCAATACCAAATCTCCTTGCTTAAGGTTGGCGGGTCGGACCTTCTTGTTGTACGCTAGCTCGACCCTCCTTCTGTAATTCTGTTGCTGAATCGATGCCCTTTCCCTCAGTTCATCTATCAGGTCCAAGTTTCCCCTGAGGTCCCTGACATTCTGCGCTTCGTCATAGGCCATGAGCCGAGGGGAAGGTATTCCGACCTCGAGGGGTATCACGGCCTCGGCCCCATAGGTAAGGTTGAAAGGGGACTCTCCGGTGGGTGTCCGCTTGCTCGTGCGGTAGTTCCACAACACATTAGGGAGTTGGTCGACCCACAAACCTTTGGAGCACTTGTCCAACCTCTTCTTGATTCCTGCGAGGATCTGCTTATTAGCATTCTCGGCCTGCCCGTTCGACTGAGGGTGTGAGATGGACGAGAAGCGCTGTTGAAGGACGAGGTCGTCGCATAGGGCTCGGAATGCTGTGCCAGTGAACTGAGTCCCGTTGTCCGTCACGAGGACGCGGGGGACGCCGAATCTGCATATGATGCTTTTCCAGAAGAACTGCACCACTTTGTTCTCGGTTATAGTGGCGAGGGGCTCGGCCTCGACCCACTTCGAGAAATAGTCGATGACTATGACTAAGAACCTGAGCTGACCCGGAGCTGGAGGGAAAGGCCCTAGTAAGTCCATTCCCCACATCGCGAAGGGGATAGGGCTCGATAGGGAGGTGAGGTTGGCCTGAGGGAGGCGTCGGATGCTGGAGTGTCTCTGGCAGGAGCTGCACTGCCGAACATGTCGCTCGGCATCTCGAAGAAGGGTCGGCCAGAAGTACCCATAGTTCAAAGCTTTCCGGGCCAAAGACCTGAATCCGGAGTGTGCCCCTCCGATGCCCTCATGAAGCTCCTGTAGGGCATATTCGGCCTGTTCCGGAGAGAGACACCTTAGATAAGGTCGGCCATCTATTTGAGAGAAGGAGCGTTTGTATAAGACGCCCTCGATCAAGACATAGCGCTCGGCCCGAGTTCTGACTCGGCGTGCTTCTTTGGGATCCGAGGGCAGAACTCCATCCCTCAAGAATTCTACCAGTGGCTTCATCCAATTGTCCTGCAGCATGACCGGCAATGACTCCACCGAGCCAGGTGTCTCGTCTTCGATGCTCGGTTTAGAGAGGACTTCAATCAGTACGGTCTGTTCGAGACCTTGTAGAGAAGACGAGGCTAACTTGGAGAGAGCGTCGGCTTGTGAGTTCTCCTCCCGGGGGACCCGTTGGATGATGGCTTCTTCGAACCGGCCCATGAGATCCCGGACTTTGGCGAGGTACTTCGCCATTCGCTCGTCCCGGGCCTCATATTCGCCCAAGACCTGGTTCACGACTAGCTGGGAATCACTGTGAATCCGAAGGCGCTGCGCCCCAACACTTCGTGCGAGTCCGAGACCAGCTATGAAAGCCTCGTACTCTGCCTCGTTGTTCGAGGCCTTGAAGTTCATGCGGATCGCATACTGCAGGACGAAGCTGTCAGGGCCGTTCAGGATGATGCCGGCGCCGCTTCCTTCGCTGCAAGAGGACCCGTCCACGAAGACTGTCCAAATGGGGGGCCCATTCGGGGCGTGGCCGACCTCAGGGATAGTGGACTCTACGATAAAGTCGGCGAGAGCCTGTGCCTTAATTGCCGTCCGAGGCTGATAGGAGATATCGTGCTGACTCAGCTCTACGGACCATTTCATCAGCCGACCCGAGGTCTCTGGCTTGTGGAGGATCTGCTTTAGGGGTTGATCGGTGAGGACAACGACCGAGTGAGATTGGAAGTAGGGCCGAAGCTTTCTTGCTGCCATGACCAGAGCGTAGGCTATCTTCTCTATCCTCGGATAGCGGAGCTCGGCGTCCCGAAGCACCTTGCTCACGTAGTAAATGGGCCTTTGGGTCCGGTCTTCTTCTCTTACCAAAACAGCGCTCAAGGTCTGCTCGGAAGCGGCCAAGTAGATGAAGAGAGGCTCGCCCGGGACTGGCTTACTAAGCAGAGGGGGGTTCACCAGATAGGCTTTCAGCTGGTCGAACGATTCTTGCTGTGCTTGGCCCCATTCAAATCCTTTAGCCCCCCGGAGTGCTTTGAAGAAGGGGAGGCACTTTTCTCCTGACTTGGAGAGGAACCGACCGATGGCTGCGAGCCGACCGGTGAGCTTCTGCACCTCCTTGACGTTCCGAGGCGGGGCCATGTCTAATATGGCTTTAATCTTCTCGGGGTTAGCTTCAATTCCCCGCTGGCTCACCATGAAGCCGAGGAACTTGCCAGAGGAGACTCCGAACGCACACTTGTTCGGGTTTAGCCGCATGTTATACTTCCTCAACACACCGAAGGCCTCCTGGAGGTCGGCTACATGGTCAGTGCCGCGGATGCTCTTGACGAGCATGTCATCAACGTACACCTCCATGTTTCGGCCGATCTGATGCTGGAAAGCCTTGTTGACGAGGCGCTGGTAGGTGGCGCCTGCGTTCTTCAAACCGAACGGCATTACTCGGTAGCAGTAGAGGCCTTGGTCGGTGACGAAGGAGGTCTTCGGGATGTCCGGAGGAAACATCCGGATTTGATTGTACCCCGAGAAGGCATCCATGAAGCTGAGGAGCTCATGGCCCGAGGTGGCGTCGATAAGGGTGTCGATGTTCGGGAGAGGGAAGGGATCCTTCGGACACGCCTTGTTGAGGTCGGTGAAGTCGATGCATATCCTCCACGAGCCATTGGACTTCTTGACCATTACGACATTCGACAGCCACTCGGGATAATTTACCTCCTGGATGAACTTGGCCTTCAGCAGCTTATCCACTTCCTCCTTGATTGCCTGCTGTCGCTCGGGAGCGAACTTTCGCCTCTTCTGCTGAACCGGTTTGCACCCCGGTTCGACGCTTAGGCGGTGGACGAGCAAGTCCTCGGAGATGCCGGGCATATCCGCGGCCGACCAAGCAAATAGGTCGCGGTTATCCCGGATGCACCTCACCAAGTCGGAGAACAGCACGGTCGGCAAGGACTTGCTGACGAGGAATTTTCGGCTCGGATCCTCGTCGGAGAAGAGTACTTCTTCTAACTCGTCCGCTGGCTCGGACGTTGGGCGAGCCTTCGGCTCGGGGATCTCTAGTGTCTCGAGCGAGAGCACTGGCCCCCCGGTGGAAGTCATGTAGCACTTCCGAGCTGTTTCCTGGCTCCCCCTGACTTCCCCTACTCCCGAGCGAGTGGGGAACTTCATCTTCAAGTGGTATGCCGAGGGGACAGCCTCCAGAGCGGCTAGGCCGGGACGGCCTAGGATGACATTGTATGCTGCCGGGACGTCGACGACCATGAAGTCCATCGGCTCGGTCCGGGTAGTAGGGGTGCTTCCCGCAGTAACGTCTAGGGTTATCACCCCTTCGACGGTTACCGGGACCCCCGTGAACCCGTGGAGAGTGTAACCGGCCGGCTTGAGACGGTCTCAGGACAGCTGCAGG